>CM021732.1:4034924-4217480 GCA_011075105.1 Heteronetta atricapilla | reverse complement strand
TGTGTGTGTGTGTGTGTGTGTGTGTGTGTGTGTGTGTGTGTGTGTGTGTAGTCTTTAAAAGACAGTAACTAAGTCGAAGAAACTGGAGTAGAGCTGTTACATGAAAGCAGCTGAGTCTTGACAGTTTTCTTAAATTTCAGAATATGCAGTCTTATTAGTTATCATTTCATCTGCCTTTTTGGTGGAACATTATCTAATGTGAGCAGCTGAGATACTACAGGTAAGAAATGAGTTGAATCAGCACGGTTGCTTATGGCAGATTTAGAAAGGTCCATTGCCATTAAATAGCCTAGAAGTCTTGCTGATATTTAGCTTCTGGCAATGATTAGAAAAACAGCATTCAGGATCACACAAATATCAGGAAAGGTATGTCAAAAGTGGGAGAAGGGTATTTGCTTTGCTTCAGAGACTAATGATGTTTTCAGCATTTTCCTTTTGTTATATTTCTGCTGTATCCTTCCCTTTTTCCTGTGAATCATAACCCAGAGAATCTCTTCTCTGACGAAGCATTTTGCAAAGGATGGCACAGCAGCCTGTTCTTTATGGATCAAGAAAAACAAAGCGCCGTGAACTGACTGAAAATACTTTTTGGTCATGCAATGGTATGGTTTCCTTTGCATCACCTGTGTGACAAACTCTGCTTCCCTGTAGTGTGAGGAGTACGAATGTTCATAAAAGGTATATCAGGATCTTGCTAATAGGCAATAATATCACTGAAGGTCTCTGTAAGAACCTGTCCCATTTATGCAAACAGCATCTTCTTCTACATAGTCATGCTGGTTATGATGGAATTACACACCGATCAAAAACCACACATTTATGTAGAATTGCATAAACTAAATCTCCTATTGTGTATTTGTATATCTTACAGTTAACAGAGGATAGGCAAACAATTTTTATTTTGCCTAGCAAATGGTGAAAAAGCAGACATCTCTTTTCATTGTTAGTGTAACTTAACGGCATGCTTTCCTTGGAAGAGATGAAGTCGACTTTTGGAGAGGTTTAAAATGTTTAAGAGGCTGACTCTCACCTTCTATAAACTGAGATTTTTTTTACTGTCATCACTTGTGTGGTGCTTACTGTAATGTGAAAAGAATGCAAATATTGTGCCATTCTGATATATATGAGAGAAAACAGAGGAGAAATAATATTCAAGCAGTAAATTTTGCATGATGCTATTAAAAAAAAAAAACAGAAACAAGCAAAAAATTAGAATAAAATGAAAAAAAAAAAAGTTTTCTTTCTTATCTGTGCATTTCATGCTCCTCTTTAGAGCATGATCTGGTACAGTTTGCGTTTTTGTTTTTATTGCACTAATAGGACTTTCAGCTGGAGCCTTCTGACAAGGGCAAAGATTTGCTTGATTTTCAGAGGTTATGCTAACCCACAGCTTCATTAATACTGTAACTAAGGGATGCAGCAACTGCAAATTCATCTTCTATTTGGAACACATAGGTGTTTACTTCATTTGCAGTTTCAGTCTTCCCCATCAGTAGGGAGAATTTGGGGCACAGTTATTCAGGAGGACAACCTGAAATGTTAGCTATGACACTCTCAAAAAAGAGTTTGGCTCTTGTTACACAATTCCTTTAATTTTTGCCCTTCAAAAAGGCTTTGGGGAAGTACCTGTTTCCTTAGCATATGCACGTGAGCACAAGAAAAGCACTTATATTTGTTCTAAGCTATATTTATACTGTAAGTGATAAGCTGGCACGCAGAGGTGGATCTTGCCAGCCAAAACTCAACCTACCATCTCCAACAAGGAAGCAGAACACTCTGTGGGTAGTCAGGATCAGGATCTGTGAGGGAATCAGGGTCAAACATGGCCCAGGTTTACTGGACAGAGCAATGGGGACAGGACTGGGCCAAGATCAGGCTGGGACATCAGTGAAGCCTATGGCTGGGCAGATCAGGGCTGTGGTGGAGCTTGTGTCCATCATCCTGTAGCATCCCTGGGGCAGGGGCCAAGCTGAAAAGGGGTCTCAGGCCCATGTGGGAGTCCCCAGGGCAGGCTGGGCAAGGTGACTAAGGGCACTGACATCAGCTTAGCTTTGGCATTAAGCCATTATTCCGTTATTCTGTCTCAGGCCAGTGGAAGCATGAAGATGCAGCTGACTTTTCAACACGTCCTTAAGAGGTGCCTTGCATCCAATGAGCTTGCTGTCCAATAGGCTGTGCCTTAAAGGACAGTTACGGATATTCTGGCAATGTAAAGCAGTTGGAAAATCATGGCCCTCTAAGAGGTCCTAAGCTTGCCCATGAGAAATGCCAAACAGTAGTTATTGTGGGGACAAAAAAAAGTCTTTTAAAAAACCAGCTACAAAGTTGATGTCTTTAGACTGTCATGAATTTGGGGTTGTATGTCCCAAAACTGCCATCCATCTGTTCTCCTTCTGTTTTCTCCTCTTCCAGGTTTTGCTAACAGTTACCAAAATTCATCAGGCACATCCTAGTTTTTTCTTGAAAGATGCATGTGCAGATACAGAATGGTTTCACACTGCATGACTATGAATCTTCTCCTTAACCAAGCCTTACTGGGATACTTACTCTCCTGAAAAATGGGAAATGAAAATTATTCAAGTTTCATAGGGATTTGAAGGTGCTTTCTAGATTAACATTTTAACCTTTTAGAATTTTTAGAGTGAACCATTCACCTGGTGGCAGCACAGTTTTAAAAGCATTTCAGCTCTGTGAAATGTTTGCAGCTAAGCACTTTGCAGAGAAGAATCTGCGTTATAGATTCTAGATTACAAATGGATGGAAGAGGTGTTTGGAGGTCACTGACTCAGCGAAGACATCACATGAGTGGATGTATTTGACTGAAAAAATCTTCACCCTCCTCTTCCCATATCAGACATTATTTTCTCCCGAGCATGTTCCTTAATTCAGCAGTGTTTTCAAAACTGGCATGCTTCTATTAGGTCAGATGTCTATTAAAGTCTATCAGCGAAGTAGCATTTTAAATCTGTCCATCTTCATGGATATAAATAACTATGAAATTTACTAGAACCTCTATTTCATGTTTCCTCTACTCATTTAGAGAATTCAGTAAAAGAAACAAGCCAAGTCTGGGTTCCTGTGTTGTCTCACCTACCCAAAACAAGAAGCTACCTGTGGTGGGAGAATCCATACTCATATACCATAATGGTAAACATTTTGTTGAAGTGCCTAAAATAAGATTGCATTTATTCAGGGCTATGCCATCAGTTGATTGAGAGAGTAATCTCTCCTGAGGACAACTCAGCTTCTAGGTAATCTCAATGGCCCTCTGGCAGTGCTATACAATGAAAGTACACAAAGAAGTCAGTACAAACTGAAATACCCAAACTTTCATTTAAATGCTAGCAACCTCTTTTTACAGTGAGGGTGTACAACACTGGAAGAAGCTGCCCAGAGAGGCTGTGGAGTCCTCATCCTTGGGGATACTTAAAACTCAACTGGATGCAACCCTGAGCAACCTGCTCTACATAGACCTTACGTTGTGCAGGGGGTTGCACTAGATGATCTCCAGAGGTTCCTGCCAGACGTAGCCAGTCTGTGATTCTTTGATTTTGTGATCTGTGATCTACAGAGAGAGCTTCTGTAGAGACAATCCTAAAGCAAGTGAACCAGCAAAATGGCAAACTAAATAACTTTAGGGAGTTTCATTTCTTTGGGGATCCTACAATGCAATAACATGGCTTATTATCATTTGAGATACCAGGCAAAATAGCTCTGCAGTGATGATCCGTACATGAGTCTGCATAATGCCAATAGCTGTAGTTAAGTGGGATTCATCTGACTCAGTGCTGAAGCCCAAAGTCAGTGAGTAACAATGAATTTAATAGTCAGGGGAATCCTAGTGAACTGAGACTAAACCATAGCTCATTTCAACCAAAGTAAGTGTATAAGATAATTCAATTGATCTATGCACAAAAATGCTATCATCTCTTGTATATTCTCATGAAAGGAACCAAAGATGGCTGGATGAGATAATGATGTCTCTGTAGGTATAGAAACCAAAGGGAGATGAATCACATATATGCACATTTATTCCTGTCTGAAAGAATGGCTCACACCTCTACCCGATGATTTAATGTTTCCAGAGATGGTCAGAAGGGTGTAAGATAGAAAATGGGATTAAGCAAGTAAGTCTATATATGTTTTGGATTGGAAACTAATACATTGTTTCAGATTAGTATTCAGAGCTGTTTAAAAGTATTAAAAGCTGTTTAAAAGTGATAGTCAAATGTTCTAAGGGTACAGATATACCTAAAACACAGTCCGGGAGTGGGATAAACATTTTCAGTTTATTTTGTTTCTGTCATAACAGATCTTGTACTCAAAGTTTGTTTAAGAAGTAGTTACCATTGACTTGAGTATAAACTGTGAAAGCATCGCTTAAGATCAGGACTTCTTGGATGAAGAGGTAATAATTTAAATACCTGGCACTTGATCGGCATCACCTTTTTATTTCTGAAGCATGTGGTAAAGTGTTCTCATGAGTCTGGAGACAGAAAGAAAAAACAGATTTTCTGGACTTGTGAATAAGCCAAACTTTCTTTGTTCTCACCATGAACATTTCAGTGAGCAAAGACAGTTTTCACAGGCAAAATCTAATCATATTATTTGCCAGGAGAAATAATTTAGGATTGTACAAACAAGTACATTTATTGTGTGCTGAGATTTTTCTGGGCAGTTCACCAGTCCAAGAGAACGCTGTGAAAAGTTTTTTTCAGTAAAATGGCACGACTGTTTTTACTAACAACTAAATAAGCTACTTTTGTAATAGCTGCCGTACGTGACATGCAGTGAGCTTTTCAGCATAGATGACTCTCACTGTCCAGGGTGAGTATAGGGAAGAATAAAATACATGTTGGCATGAGAAGAGCTATCAGATGAGCAGAGGTGTTCAAGACTGATCACAGTTTTCTGTCATGCTGCCCACCATTGCATTTCTTAATAGCATGGAGAGGAGGGGTTGCCTGAAGTATCTGTTTTTAATGATGATGGCTAATATCAGTGAGCATCCCACACGTCAGATCTCCACCTCCTGGTGCTAAGCCTAGAGTTGACCTCTGCCCCTTTCACTCATAGTTACCCTCCTCTCACATACACCAAGCTTCATTTAACCTTGAGTATCAAACCTGTGTTTCCACTGCTGCCTTGAACTGATCCATGGCACTACTGTCTGCCAGTTTGGCAGGAAAACAACATCCTCCTAAAAGTGCAATAAGTGGGAAGAAAAACAGCTCCTTGAAGTGCAGAGATGTGGATACATGCCATTTCCAACTGCCTGGGTCCAAACCTCAGGAGACCAAAGGCTCTGCAATGAATCCAATATTGTCCATACAAGCAGGCTGAGAGACTTGAGTTTTCAGCCAATAAGGAGTTCAAATGCTCTGCAGATTGACTTGCGATGAGGATATTAGCATGGAGGGGAAACAATGCTTATTGGAACTGATAGGACCTGCCCTCTGAAAGACCTGAAAGTGAGCTATTTATTTCCCAGATTCCCTGAATATTAATCTTCCCTGGATAGAACAAAGCTGAGCCATATGCCAGCCACCTGCTCACCACGCAACTCTCATCGTGAGTTTATTTTCTGTTGTATCTGCGTGTTTATATCTATATCCACACCTACTAAGCACACTGGTACCTACGGTAAGGACACCCACAGTGACTGTTTTGTAACAACTTGCTGCAGACAGTGTCTTTTGGTGGCCAAGGTTACTCTGGATCCCTTCAAATTCTCTTATGGTGTCCATGTAAGCACACATCTAATAAAGAGTAAAACAACCAAAGGGAAGCAGCATTCCCTGATGTCAAAACTCTAGATGCCATTTTTTCCTCTATACCATCACACCAAATCAACAACAAATGCTTTGGTGCAGAATTTTATTTCAAAGAAGGTTTTGTCTCCCACCCAGTGTAAAGAAAGGCAGATGGCAGAAAGATCAGACTCATTCCTTTTAGAGCAAAGAGCTCATTCAGAAGACAATTTTACAAATATCATATGTTGTTTCAAAATGTTTCTTTGGAGGTTGGCAGGGACATGTCTATGCCCAGAAGCAAGTACGTAAGACTCTGCAGTGTGCCCTTCACCATTAAGAAAAGGAGTCTCTTTAAGACCACTCTAGTTTCTTGGATCCAGATTTGGCAGAGTCTAAAGTTAGGGTGCAAGTTAAGTCCTGCACTCATACCTGGGCCCTAGCAAGGATTCCCTTCAGCATGAATATAACCAGTGAAATCTTATAAACTTCCCAGGGCAGAGCTGAGCTGTAGCTATCATCCTCGGATAGGTACGCTGCCTAAGGATTTTCTCTGATGGACTGTAGCACAGCTCAGCTGCCTTTGACAGAGCTCTGCTGGATTCACCTGCTGTGAACATCACGGTTTGTGCAGAGACACTGTCTGTCAGCAGGAAGAGCTTGGTCTCTTTGGATGCTAAGCACTGAGCCAATGCTCTGTGTCCTTAACACACTTGTTAGCTGCTTGTGTAGGTCTGGATTTTGTGGCTGCTTGTGAGATCCTTCCCCAGACCTTCTTCATAATCAGCTGAAACTCCTCTCCCTGTAGGTTGCTGGGAATGTCCATCCAGAATGTGATTTTATAACAGAGCTGAAGAAAAAGGAGGGTGAATGTCTGGAGGAGTCAGAAAAGCATGGGAATGCAACAACAGGTATCCATGAGTGGTAGATGAAATGAGTGACAGAGAAGCAACACCCTGCCAAAATCATGATACAGCCATGCTGCCAATGCATGTTTAAATGTTTTACTCATTGTTCAACATTCCTGGGCTCTCCTCAGCAATTTTCCACGTACTCCCATACCTTCAATTCTCTTTTTTCAACATTTTTTTCACATTCAAAAGTGAACAGTCTATGTAACATATGCATTTGTCCTGTTCCCTCCCCCTGCTGAAGATCTTTGTCAGTGACATGGTCAGTGGGACTATGTGCACCTTCAGCATGTTAGCTGACAACACCTAGCTGTGTGGTGTGGAAGGGAAGGGATTCCATCCAGAGGGACCTGAGCAGGCCTCATGAGGTTCAACAAGGCCAAGTGCAAGATCCTACATATGGGCCAGGTCAATCCCAAGCACAAACACAGGCTGGGTGTGAAATGGGTTGGGAGAAGCCCTGAGGAGAAGGACCTGGGGGTGCTGGTGCATGAGAACATTGATATGAGCTGGCAACATGTGCTTGCAGCCCAGAAAGCCAAACATGTCCTGGGCCCCACCAAAAGCAGCGTGGGCAGCAGGGGAGGGAGGGGATTGTCCCCCTCTGCTCTGGTCTTGTGAGACCCCACCTGGAGCTCTGTGCTGAGCTCTGGGGCCCAGCACCAGGACAGGGACCTGTTGGGGTGAGTCCAGAGGAGGCCACGAGGATGCTCAGAGGCTGGAGCACCTCTGCTGTGGGACCAGGTTGAAGAAGTTGGGGTTGTTCAGTCTGGAGAGGAGAAGGCTCTGGGGAGACCTCACAGTGGGCTTCCAGTGCCTAAAAAAGGCTGCAGGAGAGCTGGGGAGGGACTCTTGGTCAGGGGGTGTAGGGATTGGACAAGGGGGACTGACTTTAAACTAAAACAGGGTAGATTTAGATTAGACATTAGGAGGAAATCCTTCACTCAGAGGGAGGTGAAGCCCTGGCCCAGGCTGCCCAGAGGAGCTGTGGCTGCCCCATCCCTGGCAGTGCCCAAGGCCAGGCTGGATGGGGCTGGGGGCAGTCTGGGCTGGTGGGAGGTGTCCTTGCCCATGGCTGGGGGGTTGAAGGTGCATTGATGTCCCTTCCAACCCAAACCATTCTGTGATTCTATGATTCTGACTAGGTGCCATCATAGCATCATGCTTTTTAGTGGAGATGTGTTGACCTTTAACAACATGGTAGCCACTTAACAGGAACCATAACCTGGTCTGTCTTCCTGCAGCACTCTTCCTCCCACTTCCATAGCACATTGTCATTTGTTGCACTGTGTCTGAAAAAGGTGTCTAAGTAGAGTAAGTAGTCATCTGGAGGTGCTTACCTTTCACTATAAAATAAAATTTGAGGATTAGCTATTTTTATAAATGTAAGGGCAGAGGATCAAAGTTGGAAAAAAAATATCTTTGATTTTGCTCAGATATAATTAAGTTTAAAAATATATTTCACTTTTTATCTGAGGTTGCAAGAGAATCTGGGACAAATTATTGTGCTGGCCAGAGGCAGATGCTGGAGAGACTCTTGCCTTACCATGCCCAGAAATCCTCTTTCACTTCATGAAGGAGACAGGTGATGTACTCTTTTGATTGTATTCCTACTATTATGCTGCATGCCTGGCACAAGGCTTTCTAATAACAAATAGTAAAGACAGACTACTTCAAGTTCCTGCTCAAAGCCTTACTGCACAGCATGCAATAAGATCTGAGGGTGCTTTACAGTCCATCTCACATCTCACACACTACTATAACTGGATATAATCCCATAGGCAGTGATGAGAACCCGAGCCAAAGAACACTGAAATCAATGGAGTGATTTCCATTGGTTTCCATGAGTTTCAAGATCAACTTGCTTGGTAAGTTTTCTACAGAGCTTGCAGAGGGGTCATTTAGGTCAGAACTTAAGCATGGGTCTTTATGAGGTTTATGCTTTGATTAGTGTGGGATGAAATCAAAGACTGAGGAATGAATAACGTGATTGTTCTTTAAGACCAAGGTTGGAGATGCAAAGCAGAATCTTGTCATTAAAGTAGCATATGTGTTTGGTGAAATGCAAGACTGTGCAAAGTAATGCCTTTGTGACTGTTTACTCTCTGGGCAAATGTGGCCAGGAACAAACTGCAAGCCCATAAGGAGGAAATTATCTTCCAAGAGAGATCTACATTTGGCAGTTTCACAAGGATAAGAAACTGCAAACCCCAACCTCTGCCTCACCCAGCACATGCTAGCTATAAACGAAGGATAAGGAAAATCCCTTTCATCTGTGTACCTTCATTTCCTGTTCTGGGATTCTCTTACTTATCCTTCATCTGACTCATAAATCTTTCTATGGAAATCTACTGTCCTCAGAGAACAAACTACTTATTCCAGTGTCTGATCTCCAAAGAAAGAGTAATCCCCAAGAAAGATGACAGTAAGAAGGGGCACATTCAAGGGGTGAGCTCTGAATGAGTCTTATGGGTCAGTGCTTCCCATTCTTCTGAAATAGGGTTCCTTGTCCATAATAGGATTTCACCCTTGCTCCTTCACCTCTACCTCTGTCTCCTTGGTCCTCTCACTGCCTCCTGCTGTTTATCATTAGAAACAAGTTAGAAGTTTTGTACCTGACTAACTAGATGTACACACACAAAGTTGTGTCAGCTCTGTGGGATAAGGGAGATGGTCCTCTTCTGCTAGTATAACCTCCATACTAGCAAGAGATCTTCTCCTGGCTTTTATTTTCTGCATTACGTAGGTCTTCATTGGTAAAACTGTGTTTCTGTTTCAGCTGGGATAGTAAGAAGAAACTGCACAAAGAAAGGTTGGTCAGACCCATTCCCTTCCTATCATATTGCTTGTCCGGTTGAAGATGAGATTCCCCTTGAAGAAGTAAGTTTAATTATATAAACATATGTGGTGATGTGCTGACGTTACAGGATTCCTTTCTATTCCTGAAGACCACTAGGGAAGGAAACTCAGATGAAGCTGAAATTTCTTACCAAGTATGGGATGTGATTCAAATTTTACTCTGATAAAATATTTTGGAGAACTACTGATGACATTTTATTTTTCAGGTATAAAATTGCAATGAAAATAAAATCATCTGCAAATTCCATGAAATCATGCAGTTCTGTTGCACTTGGGAAAAAAAAATCAGGGGATTTTGTGGTATCACAGCACCAGTACAGATGTGCTGTTATAACATCACTATTCCAAACTCAGCAATACCTAAGGACAAGAGGGGTGTATGATTTCTTATCCTGACTAATACAAAATATCTAATTCAACGAGGAAATAAAAACAAAGAATATTCTAAAATCTATATCTCTATATTTGACATATTGCTTCAGCTAGATTTGCACATTCAATGGCATTTAGAAATTATATAAGAAAAATAAAAAATAAAATAGTTTTTGATCTAATAAGGATGCAAAAATATTGTATATATTTTTTCAGAGAAAAGCAGTCAGCTAAAATACTGAAAGATACATCATTTAGTGAAAAATACTTTCCACATCATTTAACTTTGCCAATCTCAAATAATATTAAAACAATTAAATTAAATAAATAAATAATAAAATAAATCTCTGCAAGTCTAACCTAATGACTACATGGTGGATCTACATTTATGCTGTGGTCACGATCAGGTGTGAGCTTTTCAAGAAAATCTCTGGCACTTTTTGCACTTTCATTTATACTGAGGCATGTTCTGAGAAAGGCTGATCTGGTTTTGTATGGATGACACTAAACTGGAAGACAAATGCAGGGTGCATATAGTGTGCTCTGAAAAATAATAAAAGTCCAGCCTACAGGACTAGACCATGGCTAGTAAGAAATGCATACAATGTGCATGTTGGGTCCTCAGCACCAAAAGTTTCACTCTGCTAAACCAAAGCTATTGCCTTGCACCACTTACTAAGGTAGGCACAGTGATAGATTATTTTTCTTGCTAATGGAAAGTGATCAGGCCTCATCTTATGAGATTAATTGCCTTCTGGAGGTGCTTGTTTCCCTAAACAGAAGAAGAGCCTTCAAGAAATGGAACTGTGTTAACAACTAAGCAGCAAAGTCCTGGGACCACGGTCTCACGTTGCTCATTTTACTATAGACTCAGCTGCTTATACTTAGAAAGCTAACTTTAAAGTACCTAAAATAAATAAATCCTACCCTGTTTCCACCTTATAATGACTTTGGTGATACTTAACGCTCAAAACAAATGTGTCCTTCCTCACAGTGAAGGTGATTGCATGGAATAAGCTGCATGGATGTTAGGACATCAAAATATTGAGCTGGGGCTCTAGAGACACACCACATGAGTTCAAAGGGAAAGATCTGCAGCCTAGAGCTTATTCATTTCATTTTCTGCTTCCATGCATGATAGTTGAAGTCAGATAACCCCTACTCAGAGATCATGTCTGATAGAGGTTCCATTTAAACAGAAATGGATTGTGATTGACACTCTTAAGTAAAAGTTGAATATGGAAGCAAGCAGAAAGAGGAAATAATACAACCCCAGGAAAATATAAAAATAACAATAACAATTTTAAAAAATGGAAAAGACAATAGATGGTAAAATTCTACATAAGGAAACAGAGAAAAAGAAAGTGGAGAGGCAGAAGGAAAGGCTTAGAGCATTCTGTATTCATCACGTAGCCAGCTGCCAGAAGGATTATCCTTCCACTACTGCTGTGCAGAAACACAGTATGAAATAAAATGCTTAAAAAAATGCATGAATTTTTACAATGTTTTCTACAAAGACTCATTAAGTGAGTCTTCCTTTCTACAAAGGAAGACTCACTTAATCTTTCAGAGTTTTATGAATGAGCTTGAAAACATCTTAAACAATAAATGGTTCTTTATCAAACTGGGTACATATCCATGTACCCATAGAATGGGTCTTCATAAAAAAAGCATTAATGATTAATTTTAGTTGAAATTTGCTGCAGAATTAAAAGGAACAAAAGAGGCACTCAGGAGTGTGAACAGATTGGAAGCATCAAACAAAACAAAACTGACAAAATCATTTAAATAGTTGTCATTTGGCTGCAATTTATGATGGATCATTCTTTTCTTTCATAGCAATCCTACTTTTCTACCATAAAGATCATCTATACTGTAGGATACAGTGTATCTATCACCTCACTTATTATTGCTGTGGCAGTTCTTATTGCATTCAGGTATGTGAAGTTATCTTCTAACTTGATTCATTTAAAAGTTCTTCGTATCTTAGTTTGTATGAGACATTAGACATAAGAAAATAATAGAGACAGAAATTCAGAAGAATAAAAATAAAACTTTCAGACAGTATTGGTTTAATCATATTAAATTGAGGGCTACAAATGAAAGATTATCAGAGAAACAGAAATAAGAAGAATCAGAACTGTGAAATAAACCTTGGCTGTTTGCTGGAAGAAGTCAGCAACTCAGATCCTAATAACCAATATATATATATTTGCTTGCTTTAGCTGGAATCAAGATAATTTTTGATAAAACCATGTATTCTTGCCTTATGTGGACTCAGTAAATTTTATATTAATAACAAGATTATAAGAAACCTCAGTTCTGAGTCAGTGCTCCTATGGCACTATATATATGACTATTGAAAAATTTACAACAAAAAAGATACTTTGAAAGTTAGGGTCTGAATTTGGGAAGTTTGCTAAAGTCTCTTTCTCATTGAATTATCCATCTATTAGATGCTCTCATGTATAATGGTAGAGAATTTTGAGTAAAAATGATTGTTTTCTTATTTAAGGTTGATTCAATGTTTGCTGACATAAGATTTTATTAATCTATATTTCTTGCACTTGTGCAAAATAAAAACAAAGTACTAAAATATATATATTATTATGCTGTAAGAATCAGCTTTCTCTAGGGAAAGTTTCTTGACCTCTGCAGCTTCCTAACTCATGTCTGGAAGTCAACAGATTATGTGTATTGACATCTACTCTGACCTTGAGAAAACAAACCAACTCAAATAAGGGGAAAGAAAGAAACAATTGACAGAAAACAACTTAGCAATAGGGAGGAAAGAGTTACAGTTCAACAATGGGGTTGGCATTTCAGTTCAGTAGTAAAACTGCACACTAACTGAACTTTTGGATTAGCTGACCCTGAGATTACTGGATCTGAAGGGAATTCAGCTTTTAAAGGGGCTCTTTGCTAATTATCTGAAGTCTTCAGCTCCAAATGAAAACTTTAAGTTGCATAACTCCCTCCAAAAGTCTGTATATATTAACAGTAAGAAAAAAAATCTGAATCTAAAAATTTAAAGATGTGCCAAACTGTTTTAAAGCAATTATTCATTTAATTCATAAGAATAACTTTGGTAATCTAAGGAAGTATTCTTTAATTCTGGATAAGGCAGCCTACACAGACATTTAATGCAATTTAACTCAACCACAGTATTTTGCTATGTATTGTGCTAATCGTTACCCTGTGCATTAAGAAAACTTTCTGATTAGTCCGGAATATCTCTGCATTCTTTTCTTGGGAGTGATTTAGCTACAATCAAAATAATATTGATGGAAATGATTCTTCAAATTTAAGTTTCTTTTTGCCCCAAAATAATGCCAACCAAAAGACATCTCAGCTCAAGCACACTGAACACATAACAAGGCTGAGATTCTTGGAATCTGGCAGACCAGAAGAGACATCAGGCCAACAAGGAAACACCACCTAACAAGAGAAGAGATTAAAATGTAGACTATGGGTGAATTGCTTTACATAAGGAAGGTTTCTGTCTCTGCCTGTTTAGCAGAAAGAGATCAGTGAATTAAAGTTTACTTCCTATACATACCTGGGAGTACCTGAGATGAAAAAAAAAAGGCTTTATTGCATATCTGAATTATTGCCAGCACAAGTCAAGGAATTACCTCAGAAGAACCTTTCTTCTTTTCTTCCAGGAGGCTTCGCTGTCCCAGAAATTATATCCACATACAGCTCTTTTTCACTTTTATCCTAAAAGCTATTGCCATTTTCATTAAGGATTCCGTCCTTTTCCAAGAAGAAGACATTGACCATTGCAGCTTCTCTACAGTAAGCACATGAAAAGGCATGATACTCTGGTACTGGATGTTTTTACATGCCATCTATATATGGATTCACATTTCATCATTCCTTTTACTTTTAACTACTTTTATTTTATTTTTTTCTGATGTCGTAGTGAACAATAATTAATACAGTAGTCTGAATCATATTTAGACCATGCTATAAAAATAATAACAATAATAATAGTTACCCTTCTATGGGTAATACAGTTATCCTTCTATGATCTAAAGCCTAAAACCAAAGATCTCTAAATATCTTGTAACATCTTTTTTTAAAGATGTTTCTTCTGGAAATTCTGGATTTCACATTCTGACCAGAAGCTCTGAATTGTAGACCACAGGATATGCAAGACACTTAGCTTTGGTTCAGCCACAAATATTGGCAATAAAGAGGATTTCAGACAGAAGTTTATCAGCTGATCATTCTTCATTGCTCATGGCCACACAAACATTAAAAACTGAGCATAAAGAGGGAAACTGAAATATGATGGGTCCTAGAACACACTTTTGTACAAAGGATATTGAGCATTTGAGTCTACTTGTATCTACTACACTGAAAGTGGTGCATTTATGGGAGAAATTGCACGCTTGAGAGACCAAGCTGTATTTCTAGCAGAGATATAAAACAAAATAGAGATTCCAAGCTACTAGGATGGTTAAAGTCTTTTTCAGAAAGCCACATTATATTTTATGATCTCCCTTTAAACATGCCTGTAATTGTGAGATCTTATTCTTTTTAGATCTCAGCCAGAACTACAGATGCTTAGTACATCTGCAAATCAAAAATATGTATGCACATGTAACGCCAAAACTATGACTTTCTTGATCTATAGACTGAATGCAAGATCTCAGTTGTTTTCTGTCACTACTTCATGATGACCAATTTCATGTGGCTGCTGGTAGAGGCTCTTTACCTAAACTGTCTGCTACTCTCATCCCTTTCTCATGGAAAAAGATATTTTTGGTGGCTGGTTCTCTTTGGCTGGGGTAAGTAAGGATTTTACATGAAATGAATAAAAGGCAAGATGTTACAAAAGGCTTTGTGCATCCAATAAATATACTAGATGTAGAACTGAGTTTGCCTAACTGAAGTAGTTAGGAAAAATAAAAGCAAAGCATTGATTTTGCTTTTATTTTTACACATACAGTAGTGAAGAGCAATCAAGCTTTTAAAAGTATAGCATTAAAGTCCCTGTGAAATAAGTAGAAAACTAAGTACATTTGTAGATCCAGACTAAGTGACTGCCAATATAAACCTGCTGTGTAAAGGAAAAATCTGAGTACTCCTCCCTGAGGATATACAGCAGGTGAACTTACTTGCCCAGGGGGAATTTCTGTACAGTTCAGGAAGGCAATCCATGCATATTGACACTAAGGTTAAGGTAGGCATTACAACTAAGAAGACTGAATTGCTCTTTGTGTTTTAGGGAGATTTCAGGTGCCATTTTAGGAACATTTAGGATTACGATCACAGTCTGTATTCATAAACTGGTCACATTCTATTACTTGAGGATTTGATAAAAATAATATTTTAAAACTAAAAAATAAAATAAAACTAATATTTTGTCATGCAAAAAGCACACTAAAAAAAACGTGTTTTAATGTGCTATCTGCATTCAATGCTAACTTCAGGTAAGATCACATGTGAACTGCACTCATGTAGGTAAGAAGCTGCAAGCTCAGGCCTCCCTGGCAGCATCGCCTCATGTGCAAAGTAGCTTCGGTATCCCTTTACATCTTCACAGTGATGCATGATCACCAAATATTCAATGCCATATCTTGTTTCATTTCATCATGGGTATTAGACCACAAAGGGTAATCCCAGTTCTGAAAATAGGTGACCTTCATCATCACAGTAGAATTTAAGTGGACAAGATTTGGATTAACTGATGAATCTAGACAATGAAAGTTTTTTTTTTTTTTTTGCCTTTTTTTTTAATTATTTTTCTGACAGGTTTTCCAACACTTTTCACCCTTATATGGATATTAGCAAAATTCTACTTTGAAGACACGGAGTAAGTTATTGTTTCTTACATTATTCTACATACATAAATTATATATTTAAAATAATGATAGTGATGAAGGCTCACGTCATTTCAATGACATGGGAAAATAATATCAGTATATTACCCACCTTTCCTATTCCTACATTACCTTTTAGACAAGTGCCCGAGGCGGAATTCTGAATTTCCATTCCAGTATAGAGACAGTGAATAGGGATTTATAGTGTCCACTAGAGTATAAAATGGCAGTAGTATTGTAATTGTGCAGGGCATGCTTCTCAGGAAGCTGAAATATTTATTTCAGCTGCAAAAGAAAAAGGGACTCCAATCAGATAAAGAGAGTGAGAAAGCAAAACTTTTGGAGCTTCTGATACAAAATACCTTTTGATATTTTTGAGGGCTGGAGTGCTCATTACTTTACACGGACAAAATATTTTTCATGTCTTAAATAAGTGCCTTTGAAGAACAAAGCTGTATCTTTCTATCAGCTATGGCATCATCTGTTCCAATCTACTGTTGGAATTGTTGCATCTATGTCTCACTTAACACTTTGAGAAAGCTCTATATCCTTCTGAAAATGGCAGAATAATCTATAAAAAGCATGTCCTGTACAAACCAGAACTTAAATATCCATATGCTTGCACTATATTGACACTTCCACAAAAATGTATCTCTTAAGAATTTTACTGGCACTGCTTTTGGTGTCTTGATTGTAGTGATTACTTACAGGTCTCTTCTAAATTTGCTGTTATTTTCTTAGATGCTGGGATATTAATCAGGGCTCTCCTTACTGGTGGCTAATCAAAGGACCTATTATAATTTCTGTTGGGGTAGGTACTTCTAACTCTGCCAACAACAGTTGTAAGAAAAAATACAAAATGCAAAAAAAAAAAAAAAAACCTTATTTTTTGGTAAAGTTTTTTTTTTTTTTTTTTTTTTTTTTTAATAAGGAAGAGGAATGGTAGAATTTGTTCTGTAAAAATATTTTATCATTTACCTACAAACAATGTAGGCCAAAAGGAGGGAGAGAACTGTGCTCTCCCTATCACCCATAGCAAACACACTATAAAGAAATGCAAGTTTTCATAGAATTTTCAGTCTGATTGAAATTTATGGCAGATGAGGGGTTAAACCATTCTTACAGTATATGATAGCAGAATTTTTTCCTAAGGGTCCAGAATCAGCCATAAATTTCAACATAAAATTTCAAAAGCAATAGGTTCATTTCACAGGTGATAATACTTGTTTTTGAGCTTGACATACATTGAATAAACTAACGGGCCTTAAATGATTATGGCATATGATTACTCCCACATGTCATTAAGCCCAAGGAATGTGTGAGAGAGAAGCTAGTGGACAGCCTTAAGACTACCAGGCAAGATTAATTTAACTGGAGGACAGATGAATACAAATAAGGCATATATAGGTAAACAGCAAGCATGGAGAATCTCAAGGTGAATTCTTTTCATAATTTACTGTGTTACAATAAGGTATTACATTTCTTTCTACCTCCATTAGTTTTCTGCTTACTAGTGCCCACCTGACATTCGCTTTTGGAGTTAAGAGGATTCAGGGGATCATACTAATGATATTTCTGCTGGAATGTACTTAATGTATCACTGATGGATAGAATGAGACCTTCTGGTGAAATATGTGCATTCTTAGGCAAAATTAAGCATTTAGCCTCACCTAAACAAAATCTGGTGTCTAGGGACACAAAATGCATGTGGAGAAACTCTTTGATTGTGGAGCACCAAGCAGCTCCATAGACTTTAGTACAGCTGTGTCGAAATGCAACTGGAGAAATTTATCTTTGCAGGTTCGGATTGACCCTAGCTAGTTTTGGAGCTGAGCTAATGCTCCTCAGCTTTTTTCAGTCAACAAAGAGAAATAGGCACTTTTGGTATGTGACTCACCTGACAAAAGATGCCAATGTTCAGAGGAAATGACTCATCCCCAAATCCACCTGAGGCTCTATTGATTGGCTCACTCTCCATGGACTACAAAGGGAGAACAGGGTGATCAGCTCCGATGCAGCCATGCCATTGTAGATAACTATATTTAACCAGATGAATTCTATGAATGATGTCTAAAGATATTACCCAAAATTTAATACAATAGGAATCTCAAATGAGAAGAATTAAAATGATGTGAGCTACATAAATAAATAAATAAATAAAATCACACAAGGTATTGACAAAAATAGTTTGCTTAACAGAGTTAAATTCTCAAGCTCTCAGCCTGATCTATTTTTTTAAGAAGGAATGCAACCTATTGAGAGGTTTGAATACTGCCAAGAGGGATTAATCATTTTACACACAGGTCTCATTGAAATGGTACAAATTACATAATAGAAGTCAAATAATGATTGTCATTGAAAAGTTTCATATGAGAAAGTAACCTTTTTTTTTTCCCAAAAAATATTTTAAACAGGTCAATTTTGTCCTATTTGTCAACATCATCAGAATTTTGCTGAAAAAACTAGACCCTAGACAAATCAACTTCAATAACTCATCTCAGTACAGGTAGTGTATGGAACAACAACAACAAAAAAGAGTTTATCAACGATTTAAGTCACAAAAGTTTATATCATGTTTTTTCAACAGAAGCACAGATCCAGTGCCAAAACCAGGCTCAGTTTGACTGGCATTTAATTTTAGAAATTCACAATGTTACCCCATTCCTAAGGAAACTAGTCAAAGGAGTAAACTGTTTTCTAGAGGTGTCTTTCTCTGGACTTGGACTAGACAAGGAGCCTGCATATTACTTCCTCTGTATCTGTCTACAAATAAATGTCAAATTTTCAATGACTCAGATAGGTCAAAATATATCCTACTGCTTGTACTACAATAACATTCAGAAAGAGCGAATGACAAAATACAATAAGAAAAGTCATGAACGTAGTATTGCCAATAAGGCAATAAGCATGAAAAAACTCTTTCCAGATATTTTCTCATTATGCTTTCCAGCACTGTCATCCAAAGAGATAAGAACTTCACACCTAGACATTTAGATACCATTATTAACTTCTGTTCATCACTATTATGTATTGCATGCATTGGTCTTTATTATTGAAAAATAATATTACCTTACTTTTTCTCATGCTCCATGCTAGACGTCTCTCAAGGTCAACTCTGCTTCTAATTCCTTTATTTGGAACCCATTATATTGTCTTCAATTTTCTTCCGGAATATACCAGCCTGGGGGTTCGGCTTTATTTAGAGCTCTGCATTGGATCTTTTCAGGTAAAATCACTGAGGAATCTTCAGTTCCTTTGTAGTAGATTTTCTGATTTAATCTAGTTTCTGTATGACAAATAGCAGCAAACAAAAAAATAATTATATACTGAAGATAACGTCACCTCATAGTTCTTTGCTGTGTTACAAATTTGAAGATGTGACCCATATCCTACCTGGCTGTAGGTTAGACTGTATGTTTGCAGGTTTTGTCAATACAAGGCCAAGTCTTTTATATTCATGTGTAAGCTTGACATTGGGTTAACTTCAGAGATTTCAGTTCAGTTTTTAACTTCAGTTAACTCACTGTGTCAATACCATACAATCCACCCTATACAACTTATTCTAAAGCCTCCATACTTGGATCTGTTCTTCAGTGTTAACCAATAATGTCAGAAGAAGTTAAACTGAATAAAACGATGGGTGTTCAGTGAGTATCTGACCACATAGATCATCGATCTCCTAGGATTTTCTTGGCTTCATCTCAGTTCAGAAACTTAAAAAAATTATTCAGTGGTCAGAATTTTATCTAACCTGATATAATGGCACAAAACTTGACTTAAAAGCTGTATGAGCTTCTTAGCTGTAGAATGGACATGCCCTTGTAAACATAACCTGGGAGTTTGTCACATCACCTGTTCTTGTGAATTCCTATGGCCTTTTCTGACTTGGGTGAAATGCCATTAGCTAGCTGATTATCTGACTAGCTTTATTGCTGATATATAAGAAATTTGTAAAAATACTCAGCCTAAATTGATACACACAGTACTATTATAGATTCAGATAGTGTAAGTGGCTTTTTCAAGCTGTGCTAACACTTAACTGCTGTTTTTTATTTGTTTGTGTGTTTCCTCAGGGGTTTATTGTAGCAATTCTTTACTGTTTCCTGAACCAAGAGGTAAGGGAACTATATTCTTCACAATATTGATTTCACTGACAGGTTTATAGAATTAATAATTAGTATCATGCAAGCAGATAATAAAATCTTTCAGTTTTGTAGGATTGTCTGTTAAAATGGGAATCAGTGAAGATGTATATCATTTAAATTATCTTCATGTGAATGAAGCCATCTAGTGGAGAAACGAGCTATTCCATGAAGCCTTTCTTATCGTTTCTGTGTCTTTTGTAAAAATAGTGGGGCTTGGGAAACCCATTCTAGGTCCTAGACCCAGACCTGACAGTACAAGCTACTGTAGCGAAGCAATGTGACCTCCAGTTTCTAAATGACTAAATTGTAAATAATGTTAAATTTCTACAGATTGCCCAATACCAAAATATTCTTTTCTAGCATTTTAATATGCTCATGAAACTCCCCAGTGTTTCCTTGCATCGATAAATATGTTTTTCCCTGTAGAATATTTAAGTCACAACTTTACTGTTGATGGGACAAGTATTTTTCCACTTAGTTTATTATCCAGTTCCATTTACATAGTCTAGACATTGTAATAAGGACACATCTTGAACTCTTCTGTTGCCTACATAATTCATTCATCTTCCATATTTTAGAAGAAATTGAAAACCTGGAATTTTCCCCTATTTTCATACTACAGGGTAGCTGCAATGGCTATTTTAGACTGTGAATGAGATTCAGTTTCAGACCACACTAAACGTCTGCTGGTTTCTGTTAAGCGAGGTAAAGAGCAAGGCCTTCTCCTCCAGCTGCTCCAGCCCAGCACTGCTTCTGGGATCTCTGCCCAAGGCTGGAGGACATGGTTGCTGCTTTCCCCTTTGCAGGCCCAACACATAGCAAAGCTGAGCACATATCCTGGAGACACAGGAACACGCACACAGACCAAACACTAACACAACCAGTCACACTGGCTATTCCAGCCAAAGGTTGCCTTGAGTAGCACTGACGCACAGCACTCACACAAACCATAGACACAGACAGATGAGTCCCGTTCCTTATCCCAGGCCCCTTACTTGCTTCAAAGGCTGCCTTCTTGCTGGCTAATCTGGGTTGAAGTTCACTGCAAACATGCAGCACTCACACACTTGTCCCTCGTACACCCCGTGCTCATAAGTTCCCTTGGCTGTACCAGCACTGACCTCACACACCTGATACTCTGGGCTGGACCTGAGGTCTCAGCTACTCACAGGCTAGTCCAGGTTTGTGAAAGATACAGACACTCGGCCATACCCTGAGGGCTAGCAGCCTAGGTACATGGGCTGTGACCTGCAGCCCCACCCTAGCCACCAGTGCAGAGCCCTACATGCACCTTAGTGCTTCAGCGAGTGACTCTGTTGTCGCCCCCCCCCCCCCCCCCTCCAGTAGCTGGTTTGGGAACACACACTGCTCCTATCCCAGTGACAGGGAGCAGAAGACCCCCAGTCACTCCAGTAGATGAGGCTGGGTCCCCATTTGCTCCAGTAGCTGGCACCACAGTCTGCAGGGCCTACACCCCTGGCCTGACTCCAGTAGTTGGCACAAACTTTCACTGACACACACAGGTCTTACCTGTAGCTGGCATAGAGTACTTGCAGTACACTCAGGAGAGAGAGCAAATGAACAAAGTGAAAGTTAAGAAAACATTTAATGAGGAAATTTAAGAAGCACCGGGCTTGGCCAGACACGTACACTGGCCATCCCTTTTCTACATGCAACCAGCACTTTCTGCCTATCTCTACTTTTGCTGCCTCTCTCTGCCTTTGCTGCCTATCTCTATTCTTTCCTCCTGCCCCCTTTTTCCTATACACAGTCCTCATGGACTTGCTGTACTCTGCACTTTCCACACCCTCCCAATCTGGGCACTCTTGCTTCACATCTTATCACCTGCAAGGTTCATCCTTCCCAGAAGTAGCACCTGTAGCTTGTTAGCCCGACAAGCATGACAGGGAGGCTTGTTTCTTTTTTTTTTTTTTTTTTTTTTTTTCCACTTTAGAAGTCTTCAATCAGGTAACTCTGCTGGAATAAACTTTCATACATTCTCACATGCTCTCATAAATTAGTATGAATGACCATCACGTCCCATCACTGCTTCCCCTTCTTATTATCCTTTGTTGCCTTGGAAAAGGTCCTTGATGAGTTACCTTAAAGGAGCACTGTTCTTCTACATACATTTTCTACCTGTTGCTCCTAAGAAAGAAGAGTTTGATCCATGTATGTCACCCCACAGGGCAACCCCTGGGATGTCAAAGGTGTGTTTAGGAGGTGAATCTTTTTCCTAATCATCACAGTCAGTGCAACTGAGAGAAAGATTCAAATTACAAAGTGTAATCATCAGTGTTAGAGAGAGCTGACCAGCTTTTAGATCCCCTTGGTTGTATTGACTAGATCTCCATTTTCCAATTCAAAATTTACTTCTCTTCACCAGTCTATTAATAATCTCTAGTCTCTTTTGATGATAGTCTCCACAGTTTTACATCCAGATTGATGTCCCAGACATACAGCACTTCAATGTAGATATTTCCTTCCTATTAAGCATCTGGGAAGGCACATTCTAATAAGAATCAGATGCTAAATCAGGCCTTAGTTGCTGGCCTGGACCCAGTGTGTGTTTCTGTGAACATGACAAGGCATGGCATGCATGCTTGTCAACAACAGAAAGAAAATGATTGCTAGTGTCTTTTTCCTCTTGCCATCTTAAATATCAAAGTCATATTGTTTCTTAGCCACAAATTGGTGAGTGTAGATTAAGGGACTTGCTGGAAATGTTACTGTTCTAGAAACAGATGGGAACAAGAAGACATCTCTTAGCAATTGGGAAGAGCAAGCAATGTGGAGACAATGTGTTTAATTGTGTAGGAAGTGTTGTTAACGCTGGAATAAATTTCCAAAGGGATATTTAAAAAAAAAAAAAAAAAAAGAAAAAAAAAGGCAGAAAGAAGATACTGAAAAAAAGCTGAGAAAATATTCTATTGGTGGAGAAAATCTTTTTCACTGCTAGAGAGTACACCAAAGTATAATTACTTTGATGGAAGAAAGAAGTTCTTCCTTCCTTCCTTCCTTCTGTGTGACAGCTCTAATAACAGCTTTTGATTGTTGGGCCCATAATTGTTATGGAGAAGCACAGAAGAGAACATGTCCTTAATTCTTGAATCCTAGAATTGGAATTATTTACTGTTTTCAGCATAGGAGACCAGCTTTGAGCTAGCCACGTTAGACTTTTTGTCAACAGAGAGGGATGAGCATTCTGGGACAGGCCAGCTGAACCACTCTTTGTATTATCCTAATTTTCTGCATCAGATAGAAAGGGAGCCCAGAGGAGCTAGCTTGTTCTGAAATTGAAAGGGTAATATTTTAACCTTCTCTAACCACCATTTGTCTTTTCTGCTTCTCACCAATGTCCTCCTTGAACAGTGTTTGTTAATAACATTCTCCTTTCCTTTTGAGGTGCAAACGGAAATTGGCCGGAGATGGCATGGTAAGAGATATGGACTTATGCCAGTTTGGAGAAGGACAAGATGGACTGTGCCAACCAGTTCTGGAGTAAAAATGACTACATCTGTGTGCTAAGGCAGCCTCAGAAGCTGGAGTAATCATGTATAGAAGCCTGATTAGGAAAAATGAACCAATAAACAACAATAAAAAACATTGAGGATTACAGCTTCCTCTGAGCAAACTGGAGGAGAATCCACTTCTGCAGAAATTCTGCCCACTAGCTATCTCTTGCAAAACAAGCACTGCAGTGATGTATTAAAGACTGATTGGCTCATCAAAAGAGCCTTCTCATGGGTAAACAGCAAACACAACTATCACCTCTTTTTGGTTCCCTATCTACACTCTTTTACTAATGAACGTATGAGCATAATGTGTCGGGGAGTGGACACCAGTAGTACCCTTCAGTGGCACTATAGATGACCTCTGGAAACTGTTATTCAATCTTTACACAATGGGAACTGGAATCTCTCCAGCTTGTTCAAGCTTTGTTCCTTGTTTTAATTCAGTAGAGATGCAAATAGCAAACCAAATGCATTGTCAAACTATAACACATGACTAAAAAGTCTTCATATATTGTCTTCTTATATTTGCTCTTTAGAAGCAAAAAGACTCAAAGTTGCAAGCAAATTAAAAAGAAAAGCAGTAAATTTGTTCTGTACGGAAAAAGAATGAGACCTACAGGAGAAGGGCTAGCAGAGTGTTAGGAACACTGCTAAGTATTTTCTCATGGCTGACTGTTTTTGCTCTCCAGCATTGTAAAATATTCAGAAGCTTGGGAATAAACTTGCATTTCCGGTGTTTGTGTTTGAGATATTTTTTTTTTTTTCCAAATGGCTGTTGTAATCTGTAGATGGACAGATTGATTAATTTCTTTGCCGGGAATATCAGAGTTTGGAAAGGAGTGAGACAAGCTAAACTGTACTGAACAGTGAAGACCATCAGGACAATACATTTTCAGTCTGCTCTTCAGGACATTCCAGTGAGCTGCTAAGTCCTATAAAGCAACAGAAATGGTAATATAGAAATGTGGAATTGCCTCCTTTCTGCTTTGCTGTATAGAGGTAATTACAGCTAGTGTAATTATAGTTAACTGAAAGAAGTGAGATGTTACGCTAGATAGTTTTCATATTAAAGCTAGATGCCAATGGGTGTCTTCCTTCCTTTCCGTTTACATTTTTTTTCTCCTTGTTTTTTCTTCAGTCTGTGAAAAACACAGCCATGTCTGAATTCACACCTGAGGGTAGGAGAAGAGTCTGAAAGAGCGGGGGGAGGAAGGTTTTCATTTCCACTTCGTCAGTGACTCCTTAGAACACAGATTGCAATGTGGGGCCTAAGATGTTTATGTTGGTTTTCTTCCCATGTCCAGAGGGATTCGAGGTGAGCTAGATGGAAATGTGTCGAGCAGCCGATAATCTGTTTAAAGAGACTAACAGAAAGATTAGTTTGTGTATAGCATTCTGCTAATGTGAAAAAGAGGCATGAATTTCAAAGTATTTGAATGAGTCTTCTTCCTTGGAGATAGATTTTTTTTTCAGCCTTAGCAGATCACTGTCTCTATAGCTAGAAAGAAAGCCCAGAGTAATAGGTCAGAGTAAAAAGTCTAAATTTTACCCATATCACAGACATTTAGACAGAAAATTTCCTACAGCTTCTGCATTTTTGTTGTTGTATATCTAGCCGTGAAATAGCAAATTTCCCCTGAAGACCATCGTAATGTCTGACTGGAAGATAAAAGGAGATAAAAAGCAAACAAAATTCTTTCTTCTAATGAACGTGTCTGGCTCACCCAATTTCTGAATGTGTGATGGCATTCTGCTTTTCTCCGTGTCTCAGCCAGAGGTATAACATGTCATATTAAATCTCTTGTAAGTCTTGGCTATATTAATTGGATTTTCTGGCTTGCAGTTAAGTCCTAAAACCCTGAAATGATGTTACCATGATGACACTGATATTACATGGACACCTTTTTTAACAGATATTGTCCTGGTTTTGGCTGAGATAATTTTCTTCCTAGTATTTGAATAGTGCTGTGTTCTGGATGTAGGATGAGAATAATGCTGATAGTACACTGATATTGTAGCTGTTACAGAGCATTGCTCATATTAAGTCAAGAATTTTTCAACTTCCCATACTGCCTTGCCAGCAAAGAGGCTGGGGTTGCACAAGAAGTTGGGACAGAAAAAGGACAGCTAACCCAAACTGGTCAAAGGGATATGCTATACCATAAGGTATTATGCTGAATAATAAAATGGAGTGGTTGGCTAGGGTGGGGGCACTGCCTGGGGACAGGCTGGGCAGTGGGTGATGAGCAATTGCATTGTGTATCACTTGCTTTTTATATTCTGTTACAGTTATTATTATCAATAATCATATTGCTTTCCCTTCTTTTTATGTCCCATTAAACTATCTTTATTTCAACTCACAAGGTTTTACTTTTTCTTTTTTCTTTGAATCTCTCTCCCATCCTCGTGTGGGGGTTGGAAGGGGAATGAGAAAATGGCTGTGTGCTACTTAGCTGCCTGCCAGGTTAAGCCACAACAATAAGAAGACATATTAATACATGGACTTCTCAGGGCTCTTGTCCTCTGCTTGTATAGAAGCTTTAGAAGCTTGCAGGTTTGGCCCCACATCCCTCTGAGTCAAGCATACCAGAAATCTGTCCAAACAATTCTGTATTTAATAGGGAGGATATTTGGCTGCATTCAAGTATTTGCAACATCCACTCACACCTACATTTGGCCATTAAAAAGTAGACCTTTGCCCTTTTCTAGTCCTTTAACTTTTTCTAACATGAACAGAAATGTGAATCTTCAGAGAGTCCTTCATTCCTTCCTAAAATAAATGGGTAATATAGAGGGAATACTTTCCTGTGGGATAGCTGAAACTGGACACCAAAATGGCTAAAATCAGAAGATATGACTCCTACTATTTAATTAGAACATTATCAGCTATGACTAATCATGGCATAGATATTAAGGTTACATTATATTATTAGCAAATTCAATCTTGATTAGGAAGTGTTACACAAAATTTAAAAACAATCAATTTTTAATTTTTCGGGAAGGGAATTGCATTGACTCTAGATAATTTTCACCTAGCTTAACCCTACCTTAGGAACATGTGCACGCTTATTGCATAAGTTTGTTTCTGCAAGTTCCTGTCTGTCACATGTAAACTTTGATAAAATAGGTATGAAAAGTGTCAGTAACAGAAACTCCTTGACATTTGAAGAATAAATTATGCTAAGTATGATTTGTTTTCTCTTGGAGTAGGGCCAGAACAATGAAAAATTGACCTGAAGAGAGAGGAGCAAGCTCAGGGTATGGAAATTGCTGCAGGGTTTACACTGTAATGGGTAAAGACAGAAGTAAAACAGAGCTTCTGGGCATGATGGCTGAGCTCATCTCACTACAAGCTGCAGCAAACAAAATGGTGATCAGTTTCTGCCACTGCCAAATGACTTAAGTCATTTGGACTTGGCTTTTAATGTTGTATCAAAACCAATTGTGTGACATTGATTAACTTTTATCCTTCTGCCCTCAAAGACACCTACTAGCTTCTCAAAAATAAACACTTTTTAACAGCATGGCATCACTAAAGACTCCATCTTCCTTCTGACTATTTGACCAGAAATATCCCATTGTAGAGTATTTGATTAGTTTCTTCTACATTACACATTCAGGTAATAGCTTCCATTAGGCTTTTGTCCATCTGTATTGTCCTCAATTTTTTTATCTTTTCTCAAGCAGGCAAACACCCTTTTACACTGTTTATCATAGAAAAAGTGTAGCTTAGTGCCTTACATTGCTTCAAAACACTGTATAAACTACTAATAACCTTAACAGAGATCAATAGAAATGGCAAAGTGCCTCCTGCTAGCAGTCTGTATTTGATATTAAAAAATGAACTGATGCATTATATCATGACTGCCAGTAAATAACCTTGGTTCTTCTGGCTTTATCTAACATCAAGGCAGGTTTTTATCAGATGTTATCTGAGTAATTTCAGGTTTGAGAGAACAATGTTGGACTCAGTGATCTTTGGATGTCCCTTCTAAGTTGGGATATTCTATAATTATATGATTCTCTAATTCTGTGTGGCTTTTTAATGTTTTGCTTTATTTAAATTACGATTTTGCTTTATTTAAATTACGATTGAGACTGTAATACATTAAATGCTTACCACCTCTACCAAGGGATGCCCAGCATTTATAAGGACATTGACCTTGCAACAGGACATTGTAGAGAACAACAAACATAAAAACATAGAAGTAGCCCAATATGTTTAGTGAGCTTTAGGTTTATTATTCTATTAAAGACTCTACTAATAATATTTTTACCTTGCCCAATATGCAGAGCCTGAAACTCTTCCATGTTCCAAAAGATATTGCATATCTTTTGTGTTGCATGTATATACCTGTAGGAAAAGAGCTGTCTCTATCTTCAATAGATTGGGCACAAGCATGAAAAGGCTTTTAATTATAATGGCACTGTTCCCTGATGACTGGGGAGAGGTCTGAAAATTAAAACTGAGATCAGACGTGCAATCTATACCAGCTTTGATTACAAGAGAGACAATCACATATTTGCAATCACTGTCTAGCTCTCATATTATCAAATTAAGATATTAGCATGATGTCCTTAAGGTAGAACTCTTGCAATTATTCCACAAAGAATAAAGCTTTTAATCAGTTTCCCTACTGCAAAGCATGTTTAAACTGAATGATCATGTTTTTTTGCTTGGCAGACATGATTTTATAACATACTGTGAAAATCTAATAACGAAAGAGTTAAAAGAGAATTTCACTTTATATGAATATTTCATTATTTATATGCTTGCATAATATCAATGTTATTTAGTAGCAAATAAAGACACATCATGTTCACATTACACATCCTCATATTAAATGACTGGAAATGTTTATTTGTACTATAGTTTGGCTCAAGTGCTATCAAATTTTAATATGTATTAATATTTATTGTATCATAGAATCATATCATAGAATGGTTTGAGTTGGAAACAAACATAGAGATCATCTAATTACAACCAATTCTTATATTTTATAATATAAGAAAAGAAAGTCAAAATATTATTTGCAATTTTATATAGCAGTAGTATTTTTCTGTCATTTTATATATGATTGAACAAAACTGATGTAACAGAGAATCGTAGATGCTTAGAACGGCTTGTGTTGGAAGGGACCTTAAAGATCATCTACTTCCAACACCCCTGGCATAGGGAAGCCACCCACTAGATCAGGTTGCCCAGGGCCCCATCCAGCCTGGTCTCAAACACATCTAGGAATAGGTCATCCACCGCTTCTCTGGGCAACCTGTCCCAGTACTGTACCACCCTCTGACTGAAGAGTTTCCTCCTAAATTCTAATATAAATCTCCTCTCTTTTAGTTTAAAATCATTCTTCCATGTCCTGCTGTTGTCTGCCTGAGCAAAAAGTTGTTCTCCATCATGAGCCCCCTTTAAGTATTGAAAAGCTGCAATAAGATCATAATGGAGCTTTCTCTTCTCCAGGCTGAACAGCCCCAGCTCTCTCAGCCTTTCTTCATAGGAGAGGTGCTCCAGCCCTCTGATCAACTTCATAGCCCTCCTCTGAACCCACTCGTAACTGCTCCGCATCCTTCTTGTGCTGGGAGCCCCAGAGCTGGATGCAGTACTGCAAGTGAAGCTTCACAAGGGCCGAGGGGGACAATCACCTCGCTCCACCTGCTGGCCACTCCTCTGGTGATGCAGCCAGAATGCAGTTGCCCTTCTGGGCTGCAAGCACACGCTGCTGGCTCTTTGTCCAGCATTTTATCCCCCAGAACTCCTAAGTCCTTCTCTGCAGGGCTGCTCTCAATGAGTTCTTCTCCCAGTCTGTACTCCTGTCTGGGATTGCCCCCGACCCAGGTGCAGCACCTTGCACTTGGACTTGTTGAACCTCATGTGGTTCACATGGACCTACTTTTCTAGCTTGTCCAGGTATAAAAGTCCATGTATGAAAGTAAAGAGTGATTAAATTAAATAATAATAATAATAATACAGAAGCACATATAGAAAACCCATAATATTATAGACAGAAATATCTGCAAAAAATATGAATTTCTTTATTTCCTCTATTACACTCAGTCTGACACATTGTATTGCCTTTGCTGTAGTCAGTTATGTGCAGAGCTATCTAGATGATGATATTCCCTGCTCCAAGCTTAGCTTATATGGTCTTTTTTTTTTTTTTTTTTTTTTTTTTTTTTTTTGTCCAAAACACTTCCAAGCTGAAGGACTATAGGTATCTATTTCCTTTTCCCTATTTGGAGTCAGATTGATCTCTTGGTGCTTTTTGCATGTTTAAAATATTAGCAAAATTTCTCCTTTCTTCCACCAACTACCTTTTATGTCACAAACAGCAAATGATCATTGAGCCAAACGCTACCTTGCAATTTGATAGAGCTGTGTTAGGGAGGTGGCAGCAAGCACTCTGCAGTGGTCCTTTTCCCTTTCTTCTATAAGAATATGTGAAGCAGAAATGACTAGTCCTTAGCTTGGATTTCCCATCTGCAGGACAAACAGCTATAACCACATCATTAAAATAGGAACGGGATTCAGTTCTAGCTGCTGTATCCAAACTAAAGGTAGGAAAGGATGAGAGGGTGCAGCAGTGCCTCTCCTGCTCTACCCAAGCACAAGCTTTGTTTTAAAAGTGTTTTTAAAAGTTTTTTTAAAGTGTTTTTAAAGATTGGTTTTCAGCCAGGAACTACAGGGTCAACAGAAACAAGGTCAATTTTTACAAGGGAACATAAAAGTACAGTAAAGGAAAATGAGCAGTGGTGATGTGGCAGTGTGGAAGTGAGAGGTTTCTTTCCAGAAAATTTCACTCACCCTGTGTACAACATTATTCAAAGTCTTTGTGTGTTCAAGACGAGATAGGACAAATGAGTGGAAGATAAATTCTTTATTTAAAACTCTGGAAATGCCAGAGCTGTGAGTTGGCTGGAGTCAAGGAGGTTTTCAGGGAAGCAGTGTATGTGCCTGCCCTGTGCTTGCACTTTTTTTCTAGGTGTGAGTTCTGGCCACTGTCAGTGATGAGTTACAAACTAGGGGAGTATCCAATCTGGTCTGGTATGAGAATGAAAAGGATTGGTGTTTTTTTAACAAGCATCATTGTTCAGAAAGCTGCAAAGTGAGCTTTCAATGAAAATGTCTGCCACCCTCTCTAGCAAAACACGTACAGCTGTGATTGCAATAAGAACAAGCTGCAAAACAAGCTGGGGAAGCACCACACAATCACTCTAGAGGCAGCCCAATTTTTCTTTAGTTGGGAATGAAAACCCAACTATGTGTTCTTCCATAGAAGTGACAAGGAAGACTCAAACTATTTCAGAAATGCTGGGCAAAATGGCCTTGGCATTCCTTTATCCACCATTTTCTGTGATTACGATGTGGTTCTGTCATCAGTTTCATTAGTGTCTAAACATCCTCTATTTCCTTTTTCTCTCTTTTTTTTTTTTTTTTTTTTTTTTTTTTCCCTCAAGTAACAAAGATATTTCACCTACACATAAAATCTCTATTATTCCCACACGTACCATTTATATATTTATTTTAGTCTATAGACACATCACAGTTCCACTAGATGGCAGCCGGGAGCTTTATAGGTCTGATCCCACTGAAACCAGGTTACAGTTTGAGAGTTCCCTTGGCACATACCAATTAAGATGTTCTAATGAATGGATGAATTATTTCACCGTCTTTCCAGTGAGACTCATGGCAATCAGTACAGCACCAGTGGAGTCCACTATCCATCCTACAGCCAGGATATTGCACCTTTCTTTCCCCTGAAATGATCATAGAGGCACCTGGAGGGCTGTCCGCAGAGTAGTACCTTGTGTTTACCTTTGTGTTCCCTTTGTAGAGCAAGCCAAAAATGCCCCTGATGAAAGCATCTCAACCAAGGATGCCCCTTCAATAGGTTCTGAGACTGCAAGTGTGGATTCAGGCATGACTGAAGCTTGTATTCACCCCTGAACATGGTCTGCAGGCTCCTGGACCACCAAACATGACGAGAGCATCCTGCAGACTCTTTGCAAGGCTACCACTGGCTGACATCTAAGCACAATATATATCGCTTTACATTCACAGCCACACTGGAGACCAGTCCAAGCCATACTGAATTTCCATTCTACCCTATAGACATCTCCAAGCATGAGGGGAATATATTAGTCTCACTGGGGACTGCCAAGACTCCTTGGTGATAGTGTCTGGGAGAAGGAATTCTGCAAGGCTATTCCCTCCCATTTGGGCAGACGACGGAGAAGCAAGCAGATGGCAAAGTTGACAAAGCAAAGGCTGAATCACTTAAATGCATCGATCAGTGCCTCAGAGCTAGTGTTTGGGAGCAAACAACTCCTGCCAGAAGCACGGCTTACTTAGGTCTATCCCACCAAGCAGCAAGTTTGGATTTAGTACAAAATCCTGCACCGCGGGTACAGGCAGTAGTGTTGCTCTGGTTGGACAGAGCTCAGTTCAAGCCATAAAATCCAACTTAAATGTCAAGGAAAAATATATATATATTAACAGCTGACCTGGGCTCAGTGCTACAGAGTTTGTCTGTTTACGGTGGTAGGAAACTACCTCACAGGTGTACCCATGGTTGCTCAGTCACCTGGTTGGGACAGCAGGGGATGAATTTGCATCCACATATGTCAGGTCCAAAAATCACATGGTGTACCACTTCCTAGCTTTGTGTCAAAATCTCACTAGTCCCTCGTCTGTATTTTGTTTTACTAGTACATTTATGTTCTTTCAACAGATTTTAATGGATTTTAGAAAAAAAATGTAAGCTTGTAGTGTGCTCTGTGTGGGTCGGTTTTGGTAACAGGGCTAGACCTGCAATGTGGGTGGATTCTGATTCTAGTGGGCAATTGTTTAATTGTGGAGTTCATTTTAAAAACATGTATTTTGGATGTTTGTGGGTAGATACAGGAGAAAAAAGCAATAACAAGTAAATGTTATACCTAGATGAGCATTGATAGAATTATTTTCCACGTCACCATCACAGATTACAAAGATGTTATATCTTCTGCAGGGGATTAAAAAAGAATATCATTCAATTTCTGGCTGAAAAAAAAAAAAAAAGTTTTTTACTTTCCTTCTGATACAGACAAGGTTGCAACGATGAAGTTGGAAACATTAATTTACTTGCTTACGTACTTCATAAGCAAGGCTAGATGGAAAATTTTGGAGATGTCAATGTTTTATTGAAAGATGAAGTTGTTTTTTGTTTTGTTTTGTTTTCCTACTTATTTTACAGTCTCTGTAACATTTCTTGGGGTTCTTGGATCCTTGTATAAAAGTCCACACGAGTTGTGGAAAACAACTGGACCTACTCACATGGTTAATATGGCACACATGCTTAAATCTGTTCCCGGAACAGGGACTAAATATTAGATTCAAAGAGCATGGTCTTTGCTTGTTTGTTTGTCTGTCTGCTTGTTTAGTTTATTTATTTTGTTTGTGTGTGTGTGTGTGTGTGTCTTTGTTGATGTAAAAAATGGCTCTTGTAGCTTTGAGAAGGAAATGCACACAACTATAACCATGAAAAATAAAACAACTTTCTATCAGCCTAAGTGTATCATGGGGTTATCTTTTGCTGACTTTGTTGTTGTTGTTGTTGTTGTTTCTTTCCCTGCCGGAGATGTGTGTGCTTTGGGATTTAGATGTCTTAGTAATGGAAGAACGAACCTTTTATTTTTTAAAGAAACAATCCCAGTGGGATCATTTGGTCAGCTTCAGAGATGGGATTCATCTGATGTTATTTAATCATCAAAAGGGTCGCTCCCTAAATCCAGGCCAGGTGACCTCAGTTCATTTATAGTCACAAGAGATCATTTTGAGACGTGATCTGGCTTAGGTATTCTGCTTTAAGATGAGATGAATCTCACCGCAGATTTCCCACGCTAGATCTAGACCATGGTTTATAAAGACTTCCCTTCTTCGTCATAGACTTCCCTCACTAGACCATGGTATATAAAATTATCCCACTTGGATCAGCTGTACTGAAGTATAAGCAGAGGATACCTCCTACCATGCTCTTCTGCATACAAATATGTGGCAGCAAGAGGTTAGGATAGCCTGCCCTCACTGTGCTGAGACTGTTGCTCACGGATCATTGTGTGTGACAGCCAATTTTGTCATGGATCAGCAAAGTGATAGCACATTGTTCTCTGTAGTTTGCTCCTAGTATTGCAGAAGGTTTCCCATTCATGCTAAAAATGAAGTTATAGCCCAGTCTTGGTTGAGAAAGTCAACAGATCTCCAGTGCCAGCCAGTATAGACTTATTATAAGCGTAAATATACCCTATGCCTTTTAATATCAAAATTTCTCTTTGAGCTACCCAGTGAATCTCAAAGGTTTTAAGTTTGTTTTTTTTTTTGTTTGTTTGTTTGTTTGTTTTCAGAACTTAAGATAAGCAGGTGCTTGCCTGTTTTGCTGACATGTGGCTTTTGCTTTGTATGGCTGTTTCTGGCATTAGCCTGGATATGGGACATAATACACTGAAGCAAAAAGGTACCTTCATTGTCTATCCTTATCCCTCAGCTTTTAATGCATGTTTTCCTGAGTACCCTTTCAGAAGCTAGGTAACAAAAGGAAAGTAGCTTTTAACTACTGGTCAGATTTTAATCTTGGTCTCTGCTTTAAAAGCTGTTGGAAAAAAATAGAGTAGCTTTTAATAAAGTAGCAACTACTGGAACACCAGTAATTTTCTTTCCTCCCAGAGACACAAAGGAGAATATAATTTAATTTGATTAATCCACATCTCATATTTAAATTGTTGGGTTCTATTATTTTTCCTCCTTATATCTATGTATATATATTTCCTCTTTCTTTTCCCTCTACTTTCCTCTTGGCACTTGCACTTATCAGCTATTTGAAAACAATTCAGATGCTTTTAGCAGGAAGTGGTTACCTCTGTACCCAGCAAGAAAACTGCCGGAACATTGGTACCTCCACTTCTGATAGGTGATGGAGGGGAACATTTGGTGAGTCATATAATGACACGCTGAGACAAAAGGAAGCTAAATTCCTCTAATTTTTCTGCTCTTTTTCTTCACAGGTGACTGCTCAGGATTTGGTAATGTACTACATTTCTATCAGCGCTCCACTTTTCTTTCTTTATAGCCACATATTTGAACAATGGCATTAAAATAGCAGAAAGAAAAATGAAGTAATATGTTTCCATCAGAGCTGGCTGGAACATTTTTTAATGATTTCTTGGTTGGTTTTGGAGGTCAGTACATGTGCCAAAAATCCTTCCTGATTTCCTTCTTGATCCAAAAGATGTTTTGCACAGAGTATTGATTTTGGAGAAGAATTTCTGAATTCATGCTGAAATGTTTGATCAGTCTGAAAAAGTAAACATCAGAACCAAATAACAGACTATCTAAATACAATTTCCTTCCATTAAATCATTTTGAATGTTTTACTTTTGCATCTTCCTTGGGGCTCTCATGAGCTACTGGAATGAGCATTTGCTTGATATAGCCTTGCTTATGCCCTAATGACTGTTCACAAACACAGGTTAATTTTAAAACATTTGAAAATATGGACCTGAAACTTAAATTCAAGGAAAAAACTTTTGCATGAGTTCTGCATTTTCTTTTCCTCAAGGGGAAAAAAATGGGGCTTATGTTTTAGCAGTATATAAAAATAGTACAGTGCACACAGACACACTTTTTCCAGAATTGCCTCACTCAATACCTATGCTGTTTTTTCCTATATAGAGATGCTTTCTTTCCTGTACTCATACAGCTCCACACAGCTTCACCTCTTTGAAATTACTGTTCCTCTGCACGTCTATTTACCTGGGCACTTACAAAATAGCTCCAGACAATGTAACCACTGGAAATATCTCAATAAAGAAATTGTAACCGGAGGCTGTGACAGTATGCAGCATCAGCAGGAGGGGATATAGGCAACATTGGAACACAGTTTGATAAGAGATTCTCATAAAAATCTCAAACTAGCTTTTCTGGAGTGCTATAAAGCTTTTTTTTTTTTTTTTTTTTTTTTTTTTTTTAAATGAGAAAAAAAAATAACACAGGGTTTTTACCAGCAAAATAGGACAAACACCAGGTAGCTGATTTCACACACTGGGTAAACATGCAGAGGAAAAGGCAGCAGGGGGGTGCCTAGCCTTTATGGTCGGTCTGTGTTTACCTTGTAAGTGAAGGAGTTGCAGGAATTGACATGTGCCAGGTGAAAACAAGATGTAATCCTGCTGCCAGGGGTGTGCACAATAAGGCAGCCAAGCACAGTGAGCAGTCATGAACTGCTGTGCTCAGCTGGGGAGCAGGTATCAGCCCCAGCAGCAGTGGACGACATGGGCTTAGTGCTGGTGAGGGGTTCCCTTCCACAATATGACAATATGACCTAAAATACTGCCTGAGATATGTCACCAAGATGTCTAGGATAAAATCCAAGTCTGAAGAAAACTGCCTTTGCCTATTTGTGCATTGGAAACCACATGAATTAAATGCAAAGTTTCAGTTTTGAGCTCTCGGTAAATGCCTGAAATACAAATGAGATCAAGCTTAAGCCTTAGCCTCTTTGTGGTTAAAGTCAGGCTGAACATATAGCTGGAAAAATACACGCTATTATTCATTTTGTAGGTGTGCAATGTTTAAAATATCACCTAAGCCCTCTTGACTCATGTATTTCCCTTTCTGATCCTCTTTTCAATGTTCTGGCAAATTTAAATTAAAATTGTTAAGCTTCGATAAGATAATCTGAAATATTTGAAATAGTCATTAAAAATAAAAAATAAAAAAAATCCTGGATCAGAAATCCTGTTACATATACTTGGGTTTCATCTGATCCAAAGCAAAGTGTGTATCACAGGCTTCCTTTGTAGTCAACAGGCTATACAGGTAGCTCCAGAGTACAATTATTTTTTCCTAAGCAAAAAATGTGAGACAGTGAGATGAACAATGCTGCTGTCACGGTTCTTACTCACCAGTGGCTTTAAAAGGGTTCTACCTCTAATTTATTTAATTTTTAGTATGCAATTTTAAATATCTAAATTACAGCATATGTATCCCAATTCAGGAATCAGTTTACTTCTCTCTCTACTGTCTATATTTATATTATTTTGTTGTTGATGATGTTTCCACTAAACTTCAGCTGGAAGTGGGCTGAATGTTTTTCAACATCACATCAATCTCTGAAAAACAAGGTGCATGATACTGAGCATGAGAAGTAAAGTTAAAGGAGAAACAGACTAATGCACAGGAGTACTTTGTGAGACAGTGAGACATTGCAGATACAAAAGTAGGAAAAAAAATAAAAATGGAAAGAAGGTAAGTGGCGCTGCCCACAAAGGAGAATCAGAAGGTACAAATGCTACACATTAGACAGGTCAAGGCAATTGCTATGTATCAGATGAAACAAAGGGAACTTCCTGAAAAGTGTCAAAGCCTCTTCAATTGTCTCTCATTTGCCTCACTGCTCACTTGGCAGTCCTTTGCAGAAGTCGGGGGAGACAACCCTGAACACTTTCAACATGTAAGATGTTAAATTTATTCCTTTCTCTCCTAAGATGTTAGGGCTTTGAAGAGGGGAACTCTGCTGCTGTATGCTCTGATTTTCTTTCCAGAGAACAAACTAAAAACATCAGTTGGATCTGAAATACAGTCCTTAGAAGTGATTTTTCATATTTGCTCTTCAGTACAGCTCTGCTTGGACAGTGTTGATCAAAAGAAGTTTCACATTTTTTTTACATTAAAAAAATAAACAAAAAAGAAGAAAAGAACAACCTTATCAACTCTTATAATATTTCATCAAGAATTCAGTTTCAAAATATATACAAAAAGTGTCAGATTTGCAGCTTTGTGGTTTCTATTTTTCTCCACACTGAAGCTACCTTAGGGCATGCTTTTTTCTTAGTAGCTTTCTAATGTATTTCAAGTATGAACTGTATTGACCCATATTCACGTAATTTGCATACACATTTCAAACACATTGGGTAGGCCATGCCTTAGAGAATTTAAGATCAGACTTCTAAATATCCACTAGTCAAAAAATGCTGCAGGGATAGATGATGGAGACAAGAAGGCATCTTCCAGCAGTTCTGATCTTAGGTATAGCATCCTGAAAAGAAATAAATTATGCTTTGGAGCTGCCTGTCTCTCCAAGCTCATAAAAACAACCAAGAGGACACCTGTGTCAGACCAAGAAAACCAATCTTTAAATATTTTGTTAAAGGAGATGGAGAAGAGTTGTGTCATCCTGCATTCTACTGCTGCAGAGACTTTTCTTCTTACTAATCCATTAATTATACTTTGTTGTTATTAGCAATTATATCCAGCTTCATAAAAGAGTGTAACTGTTCTGGTATTATCTAGAGATGGGACTAGTATCAGCTAAACCTAACCTTCTAAAATTCATACACAAACAGCAGGATTAAGGTATTTACAAATAGATGTGTTCACAAATATCACACAGGAGATGCATGAAACCTGTGGCCTGACAAGAAGTGTGAGTGAAGTTATGTGTCACAGGGGGAGCTAAGTAGGTGGTGTCTAAAGATGTGATTCAGTTGCCCAAGTATAGTCATCTGTTACACGAATATTATATAACGTGCTCATCATATGAGATGCTTTAGGGTTTCCAGGACAGTTCTACGGGACTGACAGATGGGACCTAGGTCAGAAAAGAGACAACTAACTGTTCTAGAATATTCTATTTGCACAAGCAGCTGACTCAAGCCCTACAATTAGCTGTGGTGTTTTCATGCTGGTGACTAGCTAAGCTCCACCATGCTGTTCTCACTCCTCCTCCTCAAAAGAACAGTGGAAGAATATAATGATGAATAAAAAATTAATATATTGAGATAAGGAAAGGGACAACCCTCTCCAGTTACTGTCATGGTCAAAAAAAACCTCAGCATAAGGGAGATTAATCTAATTTATTACCTATCATGAGCAGACCAGAATAGTGAGAAACTAAAAGCAAACTAAAAACACTCTCCTCCTCATACACCCTCTTCTCCTTCCTCCCTGTGAGCAGCACAAGGAAGTGAGGGCTGCGGTCAGTCCCTGTGGCTGTCTCCACCGCTCCCTCCCGGTCCCACTCTGCCGCTGCTCCACGCGGGTCCCTCCCATGGATGCTGTCCTTCCCCAACTGAACCTGTGGGGCTGCCCACGGGCAGCAGATCTTCAGGAACTGCTCCCACATGGCTCCATCCCACGGAGTCCATCCCCCAGGAGCAAACTGCTCCAGCACGGGTCCCCCACGGGCGGCAGCTCCCCCCAGGCCTCCTGCTCCTGCGTGGGCTCCTCTCCACGGGCTGCAGCTCCAGCCCAGGGCCTGCTCATGCGGGGGCTCTCCATGGGCCGCAGCCTCCTCCAGGCCACATCCACCTGCTCCACTGGGGGCTCCTCCACTGGCTGCAGCGTGGAGATCTGCTCCGTGTGGGACCCATGGGCTGCAGGGGGACAGCCTGCTCCACCAGGGGCCTCTCCACAGGCTGCAGGGGAACTGCTGCTGCATGCCTGGAGCACCTCCTGCCCTCCTGCTGCACTCACCTGGGGGCTGCACAGCTGCTTCTCTCACATTTCTCACCCCTCTCTCCCAGCTGCTGTTGCACAGCAGTTTTTTTTTTTTTTTTTTTTTTTTTTTTGGTTTGGTTTTTCCTTCCTTAAATCTGTTCTCCCAGAGGCCCAACAAGCACCACTTGCTGCTCGGCTCTGGCCAGCAGTGGGTCCCGTTTGGAGCCGGTTGGAACTGGCTGTGACCTGACAGATCAGAGGCTGCACCTGCAGCTTCTCACTCCTAAAACATTTCCGTGTAAACCCAGTATAATAGCATGTATTGTAGATGCTTAAATTTAGATGTCTGTATTTAGATCTAAATCCTACCTCAAAAAGTGAGATTAATGTCAAGGACTTGATCCGGTTGTCTACACAGAGGCCTTTGTGTCACTTGAGATGCCTTGGATTACTCAAGGTGGTAGATATGAACCAGTTGCTAGATGCCCAGGGGAGTAAGAGTTTAGTGAGGAAGACAAAAGACTTAACACAGTTTTCACAAGCTGCCAGAGAGTGTGACAGCTTGTTCTTTAGATCATACTGACTTAGATATAATTACCATTCTCAATCACTAATTTAGGTGTTTGTCTCTTTTTTGATCTCCTGGTTATTTCTGAAAACTGCATCCTAGGAGAGACTGAAATTACTGACTGGGACTATTGCCCCTTGCTGGATGACAAAGATGTAGGCGTTTGTGATCTCCAGCCATGCCATTGGATAAGGCTGAATGGGATCTGTGAGGACTGTTCCAATGGTATTGTTGCTACTATGAAAACACGTTTTTCTATTGTTACAGATGAGAAAATATAGTTTTATTTTTAATGTCTTTCTGGAGGTTAGAAGCAACAAGCAAGACTTCATTCTAGTCTCTCACTCTCAAGAGGATGAAGATGAAAGCATTTCAGAGACTGAGGAAAAGCAAAGACTGAGAGAATACGAGCATCAGAAGTTGAAACAGCAGAATCGTGTTTTATGAGGTATTCCATTTAAAATCTGTGCAAAGAAAATGCAGCCTTGTAAGGGAACTGAACATAAACCCAAACACTGATGACAATGCTTAGACAATGAAGGCAAGCTGTTTAATTATGCATGCAAATTGCAGAAGAATTAATCAAAATTCATGGTCCCATAGAGCATCACTGCAGTGCCTAGTCCTCTTAAATGACAGAGGGACTGAATTAGATAATATTCTTTGTATTCCTGCATTCCTGCAAGAAAATATTATTTGTTTGTTTTCCTGTATTCCTGTACTCCTGGCGGGAGAGATTTTTCAAAGGTTCATAATTGGTTTTGATGCATAAATCAGACTGTGTAGCAATTAAACTAATATTGCTAATTGCTGTGGACAGGCTTAAAACCTTCCGTTTAGATTGCATTGCAAAATTTAGACACTGCTTCAGGGAAGGCTGTGGGAAATGGGAGTAGGAAGATTATGTGCAGGAGGCCTTCATAGTTATAAAAGAGGACTTAGTGAGTGATGAAAATAAATTAGTCCAAACAAAACAAGTAAGCAACTGAAGTTCTTTTACCTTCCATTAGCTACTTGGAAGCTAGAAATCAAATCTAAACTCATTGTGTCAATCCTCTATTGTGAATAAAATGAAATACAATGAAATATAATCTAGAACTTCCCACGTGTATTTCATCTAATCTCTGTTAGTCAGACCTTAAGGGAGATTGAGTTTACATCTGGAAGTGTCTGTCTGTCTCCACTGACTAGAGACAGCCTAAAAATGTTACTTGCAAATGACACTCAGTTTTCAGATGAATTGAATTCCATCTCATCTGTCTACCCAAACCAACATGATAGATGTTCCCCAAATTATTCTTAACCCACAAGTGCAGTTTGTAGTGTGTGAGAATGGCACTTTCACAGAATCTGATTTCCTCTAGATACTAGAGAGTACAAATGCAAAAATGGAGAGGACTTCAGGTTTATGAATTGCTTTCATTTTCAGTTGATTGATATTTTGTTTCTGAGCATTCACAGACCTTAAGTTTCTATTTCCTTTCATAAAGAAACCCATACACCATATCTAGATTGAGAGTGCTCCAGAACCTGGGGAAGTATGCCTGTGAAAGTCAACGAACAGAAGATATATACATTATTTATTTTCCCCTGGGTAAGGGTATGAACCAGATTAATTACTTTTCCTGAGCAACTGCTGGCAGGTTGACCCCAGCTATTATTATAACCATTACGGTTCTCAGAGGAAGATAATCAATCAGTCAGTTTGTAAGACTTGTAATTTTGGCATCAGAAACGATCAAGGAGCAGCAGATCTATTCATCTGCCTGCCTGTCTGCCTATCTACCTATTCATGTCTTCTGTACAGCAAAATGTCTGTCTGTCTGTTTATCTATCTACCTACCTACCTTCCTACTACCTACTTACTTATCATCTTTTATTAAACATTGTTTTGTAAGGCATATTTTCAGCTAATAACAACATGGAACTGTTAGAACAGTTGAGCATCAGGAGTTTCCTTTGCTTGATGGGTCAGCCTAGTACTATTCCCTCACTTTAAAGTGAAGGTGGCATGGAAATGAAAACAATGAAAATGAGAACAATTCATATTCAGATGATCTGAAGCAGGGACAGTTGAAAGAAGTATAATGGAACATCAGTGTAGTAAAACTCCTTTCTCTCTTTCCATCTCCAAAAGATTTTGTATATTAAAGTTAAGCATTTTATTTTTCTTTGGCATGTAATTAATTAGGACTTAATTACAGATCCAACCATTAATATATATCATTGTCAACAGCTGTTTTCATTAATACATTGCATAAATCATCTCTCTACTTATTAATCAAGTGGATGAAGTCCTGCTCAGATGGGTGCTTATCCATCCTACCACATTTCTTCTGGCACTCAGGTTAGACCTGTTGTCTTCAAGATTGCTATTTATGGAAAAAAAAGCAAAACAGTCCTCAGTGTAATGGTGATCAGAGAGCAGAGAGAAAAACTCAATGATTGTACACATTCTGGAATGTCACAAAAGCTTTCCTTTGCTTCTGTAAATCAAGCGTATCTCTGTCAAGCACCTTCCAAGTAGTCTAAAAAAAAACAACAAACAATTTATTTGCTCTGTGGTGTTAAAGTAATTGAGGAGACGAAGGAATAATAACAGGAGTTTGTAAGCTCACATAAACATGAAATTTTAAATTATAAAGACTCTCCAAAATGATTATTGTGCATTTTGAGTCATGTATCAATAACAAGTAATTCAGCTGTCTCTGTTTTGAAGCTCTCTGCACAGCCTGTGTTCTGATTTTCTTCAATTTTCTCTCTGTGAATTCCATGTCCTGATAGACATGCTCTCTAGTTTTTCACTGCTGCTAAGCACAAAACCAAAAGATACTGAAAATATAGTTTGAAAGGGCCTCAAGTGTTTGTCTAGTTTGTATTCCTACATCAAGACAGGCCTTGCTTACCTAAATAATTATTTGAGATATTTATACAGTCTGCTCTTCAGGAAATCCAGAAATTAAAATACTGTAATCTGTCTGGAGGTCCTTCTTACTAGCAGGCTTTTTAACTAATGCCTTTGTAACTACCTAAAACAATTCCTGCTGGGATTTAAGTACTTTTCTTTTTGTTTTAACCAGAGTAGAGGCAAACATGAATGTACACCTTTCGTTTTGACAGGTACAACTTTAAAAGACTGTTATGTGGGGCAGCCCAGAAAGCCAACCATGGTTTGCTCTATGACGGCATGCTTTGCTCATGCCATCCTGCTCTGCTCTTGTGAGACCCCACCTGGAGCCCTGTGCTCAGTTTTGGAGCCCCCAGCACCAGAAGGACATGGACGTATTAAGAGTGAGTCCAGAGGAGGCCACAAAGATTCTCAGAGGACGTATTAAGAGTGAGTCCAGAGGAGGCCACAAAGATTCTCAGAGGCTGGAGCACCTCTGCTGTGGAAACAGGCTGAGGGAGTTGGGGTTGTTCAGCCTGGAGAGGAGAAGGCTCCAGGGAGACCTCACAGCGGCCTGCCAGGGCCTAAAAAAGGTTGCAGGAGAGCTGGGGAGGGACTCTTGGTCAGGGGGTGCAGGGATAGGACAAGGGGGAATGGCTTTAAATTGAAAGAGGGTAGATTTAGATTAGATGTTAAGAGGAAATCCTTCACTCAGAGGGAGGTGAGGCCCTGACCCAGGCTGCCCAGAGGAGCTGTGGCTGCCCCATCCCTGGCAGTGCCCAAGGCCAGGCTGGATGGGGCTGAGGGCAGCCTGGGCTAGTGGGAGGGGTCCCTGCCCATGGCAGGGGCATTGGAACTAGATGACCTTTAACGTGCATTCCAACCCAAACCGTTCTGTGATTCTATGATTTTATGCTCCTTTGATTTAAGTATCCAGAAAGTGCTTAGTATGCAGTGGATAAACTAATGTATGTTTTTAACAAGAAAGATTGCTTGTTGTTTGAAAGAAAGAGATTTCTGCTTGCACAAGAAAAATTGTTTCATAGAAGGCCCACTCTGAATAGTATTCACATAATCTTTTGGCAGCTGGATTAGAGTTATTTACCAGGTTATTTAACTGTCACCCAGGCTGAAATTACTCTGGGAAGCTGCTTATCAAATATCTAAGAAGTTGCTGAGATAATCCACACTAATTATCCACCAGCAGTTACTCACTGCAGTAGAAAAAGGTATATAAGAAAATGTACACGTAAGTTTTACTTAAAATTTCTTTCCTGCTCCTTCTGGCAATGGATCTATTTACATTTTGTCTGTTTCCAGATGAGCATTTCAGAATCTGATCTTTTAATCTGTAAAAGAACAAAGTGTTTCTTGAAATTAATCTGAGATTTAACTCAGTGGATAGAGAAAATTCTGGTGAGTTTCCTCCCAGTAGTTAGTGATTCTCTGAGAACTGAAGTTATTAAGATAAAAATACTTACGTATAAGAAAAACAACCTTCCATTACAGGCAGCACTTACTTTAAATTTGTTAAGGCTCACTATAATTTCAATTAGTACTTTTGAATTTCTGTATATGCACAAAATTCTAGGAAACATGATCAGGAAGTAACTTTGGATAATTCAATGATGATATGATTTGTCATTTCATATGTACGTTGATGAATGGTGTCCACGTGCATAAAACTGGAATCTCAGCTAGCATTTCAGATTTGTGGCTGTCATGACACCGTGCAGTCCTGGAGGAGTGAGGGGAGTAAGGGACTGTCATGTAGGATGACTCATTGGGATGGGTCACTGTATCTGATGGCATGGCTACAACACGCATTTCTGCATTATCAGACACTAAAAAGCTTACTTTATTATTATTATTATTATAATCACATTTTCAGATTCCTTTCTGCCTTTCTACAGGTAAAGACCTAAAGATTATAATTATTATTAGTGTGAGTATTGCACAAAGGAAACAGTGAGAACCTGCCTGCTATTCTTAAAATAGATACCGAATCGTTGTCATTGGCATTCCTTTTGTTTGTGCAGAAGCCACAGGGTGTAATATTCTCTTCGTGTTGGCAGTTCTTTAGCAGCATGTAAGCGAGCAAGAGCTCAGCTTATACTCTGTATAAATTGATACCAACATCTGTTGCTGATCTGATAGATATGGAGGAATAGAATAGAATAGAATAGAATAGAATAGAATAGAATAGAATAGAATAGAATAGGTTAACAGTATTGTTCTGTTGGAAGGGACATTCAGTGGTTATCTCAACCAACCGCCTTTCCTCTTCATGGCTAACCAGAAGTTAAAGCATATTACTGAGGGCATTGTCCAAATGGTACTTAAACAATGTCAGGCATGGGGCATCAACCACCTCTCTAGAAAGCCTGGTCCAGCGTTTGGCCACCCTCACAGTAAATAATTTTTTCCTTATATCTTGTCCGTCATTTATCATTGGCAGCAGCATAACTGCATTCAGTTTCCAGGGGCTTCTGCAAATACCAGCTTGAGCCCCTGCCCAGAAATCAAGAAGCTAAATCCAACTCCCTGAGTAGTTAATGAGCTCCACTCTTAAATTATGAATCAAATGTCTTGACAAAACAGCACTTGAGGGAGATAAAATAAGGAGAAGGGAGAAATGAGAGCATGCAGTAAAGAACTGCCCCTCCCACAGAATACGGCAATAACCATTTAAATTCTCTGATTTTCTGACGAGGTGACTAGAAGAGGAACTAACTAATCTCCATCTCTTTTGTAACAGCTTTTGTAGGCTGGTGTGCCAAATTCTGGAGGTCTGTTACTGTCCTGGAAACCAGCAGAGCTTCATCAAGCTATATCTAACCCTGCACACAGATCTGCTGGCAAAGACACTACAACTAACCATTCCTCTGGCTTTCTCAGTTGCCTCCAGGCACCATCATCTGCCTCTCTATCTGCTTAGCAGATTACTGCTCAGCAGAAATACTCAGGCCTATGTGTTGTAAAACAATGTCTGTTATTATTATGTATTATTATTTATGTATTGTAAAACAATCCCTTGGCTCCAGTTTAGCATTTAGTATGTTTATGCGACAAGCTATGTAATTTAGACAGTTTGACTAGACTCATACAAGCATAGTTAGTTTCTTCAGACTTGTAATAGTAATCATAACATTTTGTAATAGTAATCATAACTTTTAGTTAACTGTAGGATGTCCCTAAGTTTTGAGGGCTAAACTCTCCTCATATGACAAAACATAAAGTATAAATAAACAATTTTTTAAAGACATACCAACTAGTTCTTCTGCTTAACTACCTTTATTTCCATCAGGACCAGTAAGACACTACTGCTATTCAAACTTAGTTCTCTTGAGCATTGTGGGAGGTACTAGTTCTCTTTAAGACCTCAGCAAGGTCTTCAAGTCAAAATAAGAAAGAAACCATCAGTACATGAAGTAGTAGAGTTTAGTTATATTTCACATTGCAAAGTGAAGCATCACCCATGAAGCATAAAACTAAAAATAATTAAGTCTCTGATCCCACAAATCAGAATTTGTCCTGGGCAATATGTGCATGACTGCCTTCTGAGATATTAAAATGTAACCGAAGAGCATCTAGCTGTTAAGATTTTCGGAAGTGAAACCTTCAGATTAGGGACGATCCAGTAGGTCGTGTACTACATTAAGATTCAGCAGACAAGTTCAGTCCTGCAGTCCACTGCACACTTCTTGTGTGAGACTTAATAAATCACCTTGGGTCAGATCTGTGAAGGTGGATAATGTGTCACAGTGCAACTTGTTACAGTGTCAGCCAAGCCGCTGAACAGAATTCACACTGTCCAAGGCAGAGGTAGGAGCAAAAGGAGGAGATCTGAAAAAGCCACTTCTCTCAATAGGATGCTGGCTGGGCTGGGCAATAAGAAATGCAAAAGAGGAGGTTGTATCTTAAATTCTGCAACTTTGGAAGATTTGATTTTATTTTTATTATTATTATTATTATTTTTTCCTACTGCAGGGAGCTGCCTTTTCCTCCTAGGAAATTCACAGCCTGATGCACACTACTGGAATTAGGTAACTCAGTCTCTTGATAAATTAAATATATATATATATATGAAAAAGGGATTCTTTTCTTTTGTGAAAGGAATGCTGCCTCACTATACCTGGGAAGATGCTTGGCAGAACCATCCCCTCCACAGTGAGAGATCTTGGTGTATTTCCAGAGATTAAGCCCACGCACAGGGTTCTCCAACCAACAGAAATCTGCTGCTGTGGACTTGTGTAGTGTGTGTGTGGGGTGGATGTTTTCACTCTCTCCTTAAGCCGCTCTACTTTGCATGAAATAATTCAGGATGAATTGGACCACTGAGAGCAAGAAAGATTAGTAAATGTAATTTTGAACCCCAGAGGCTAGTCACTTACTGGAGGGAAGGGAGCTAGAATTCAGTCCCACTTCCAATTAATGTAAGTAATGTATGCATTTATTGGAGCATGGTGTAAATGCAGCTTCCTGTCTCCTGGGTACATGTGCTAACTGCAAATCCCACTCCTTTCTCTAGCTCAGGTAACTGTTAATTAGCATGGAAAACAGGAAAAAAAATGGCAGGAAGATTACAGAACCCACTGGACTACAGCCTAATGGTTAGGACATGCTTATCTAGGCTTAGCTGTGCTGTCCTTGGTTAAGAGACAGACTTAAACGCTCTGACCATTGGATTAAAAAAAAAAATCAAAGAAACAAAACCACAACACATTCCCTCTCCCTCCCCCCCTCAACAATCTTTTGGAGAAAAAGAGGGAAAAAAGAAATAAAGAAAAAGAACAGTTCAGTTTGATGAGTCTGAAATTGGTGCAAAAGCTTTTTATATGCCTCAACTAGATTTAGAGAAATGATTGGTTTCTAAACCCTGACAGTGCATAAATATGAATTATATGCTTAGCTGCTCCGTGCCATCAAAATGTACATGGTTCTGAGCATACCCCAAAGGAAACATTTATCTGCTCATGGAAGCTGACTGGTAGAAGTGCCATCACTTAAGGAACCGTTTCTGTTAATGTGAAGGTTGCTGTTGATCGTTGCCTGCTTCTTTCTTCCTGCTGTAAAAACTGCATGTTTGGGGACCAGCTACCTGGCTGATTTTGAACATGAAGGATGTTTTTTTATATAGTGTAGACATTTATAACATAGATATCTGTATTTGACCCACTGTCTTTGACTCCCTCCACATTAATGCATTTTTTCCTTAATATAGAAGGTATGAAGATCTGTGAGAAATTATTTGTGAATAGCAAAGAGAATTTCATTGTTTTTAAAGGATATTTATATATATATGAAATGGACACTACCAGAGAATAAATTATGATTTAGTGACACTTTTTTTGGGTGAGGCTAAGAAATTTATATCCTGGAAAAAAAAAAGTATTTTTAAAAAGGAAAACACAATTTTCATATGAGTTCCTGCCAATAGCTCCCCAGAAATCTTATTCCATATTTTGGCATGTGGTGCTGTCATTCACATCTCAACACAGAGCTTGTATAGCATCATGGTTCAGCTTTGGCAGTATGTTATAGCATCGCCATGGGGTTGCCAATGTCAAGCTTGGATACTGTGAAGAACTACCACAGCAACGAAGAGGTAAAACTGCAATAGACTGCAAACGTATTAACTTACCTGTTTTACAATACACGGCACAATTGATAAGCACGATATGCATGGTCAGCCACTATTTCTTGGTTGAAGGACAGTATCATTTGCTTACTCATCTTCATGTTGCACTCATGAAAAAAAAAATGGTTCAAAAAGGATCAGGGCAAGAGAATTTACATTTTTATCACAGAAATTAGAAACATTAATTTAGCTAAGTCTATTTTTTTTCTTTATACAGTCCTGTAACATGTCAAAGGTGGTTTAGAAGAGAGGCTATTAAGTCATCATGTAATGGTCCAACACTTTCAGGTGTCAGAGGAAAATGAATATAGCCTTGTGGTTACTGTCAGATGGCTCTTTAAAACAGCTCAGCTACTATTGTCAAAAAGCTATTACATGTTATTTATCTTAAGAGTGATGGAGCTCAATTAAAGACCTTGATATATTCCGGCTCCTTTTTACAAAGCCCATCACCAGGATGCTCCTCAACATCCATTTACCTGTTTTTTTTTTAAGACCTTACCATTCTGATTCTGAGTGAATATTAAAATAATGTTCTGCTATCTGGTTTCAAGCAACCTTCAGAGACAAAAAACTGTAGCAGAAGACGCTGTGTGGCTAAAAATGCCATAGCATTCAGTTAAATCAACAAGATACGCATTTTCAGGCTTGATAATTTGTTTGCACCAACCTTCCATTTCAATTGTTATCCCTTGGATGTTATCAATGCAATAACATTTTAGAGGAAATCCCCCAATCCACCATTTTACCTGTCTTCACAAAGCCTTTAATTGCTATTGAATTGTTAAAACTGTAAAATTTTAAGACCTTCAAATGAGAATGAAAGGAAATATCTTCCATGAAAAGGAGGGTCACATCACTAATTGCAGCAGCTATGCTGTCTATTCTTAGGTATGCCATTCATGTCCTCTAACTTAATGCTCCAGACTCCGACACCTAAATTTAGGTGTTAGAGTCTAGATACCCACATATGAGTAAAGATATGCAGTCTAGATATCCACATATGAGTAAAGCTGCTGTCTCGCTCGCCCGCGCGCCCGTCCCCCCCGGGACATTTTCTGCTGCTGCTGTGGCTGTTTTTGCTCCCTTCTTCAACCGAAATAGCACAGGCCAGGTGGCAAAGATCACCAGGAGGAAGGAAGCAGACCCATCTTGCCGAGGCGATCGGCTCCGAGGCATACGCGTTCTGCAGCGGAGCGGGGGATTGGGACAGGCGGGGCGATTTTCCCGGCATCGAGGCTGCTCGACGCAGCCGCCACGGCTCGGCAGCCCTCGTGAGGGCCGCTGACGAGGCGTAGGCGGAGCCAGCAGCGCCCCTTCCCCGGCCGTACAAAGCCAGCCCCTAGGGAGCGCGGCGACCAGGACGGGGCGCGGCAGTTCGCGCGGCAGTTCGTGCAGGGAGGGCAGAGTGATCTCCCCGCCCCGAAAAACAACTCGTCTGACGGTTGTCTACCACTAGCTAGGCCGCGATGGTCCACGCTAGGCAGAGGGCTTTCTCCAGAAAGTCTGTAGCCACCTAGACGGACTGCCCGCTCCAAAATGCGGCAGGGCAGGTCTCTGGGTGCAGGGAGTGTCAGAGCCTGCTGCAGAGATACTGTGTGCGTGAGGTGCGAGCAGGTGGATGACCTGGTCCACCTGGTGGAAGAACTCGAGGAGGTGGAGAGGTTGAGGGCCATCAGGGAGTGCAAGCAGGAGATAGACTGGTGGAACAACTCCCTGCAAGGCCTGAAGGAGAGGCACTGGAATGAGACTCCCCAAATGGGGGTGGACCCCCTGCCCGGTCGCTATCGGGCAGAGGGAGGGGAAGAGGAGGAGGGGAAGTAAGTGGAGGAGGAATGAAGACAGGTTCTTGCTCGACGTTGCAGGAAACGCCCCCACCTACCTGCCCCACCTTCCCACGTGCCCTTATGCAACAGATTTGAGGACCTGGAGCTTGAGAAAGCAGTGGATGAGGGTGTGGTAGAAAGTATACCCAGGAAGCTTAGGGCAAGGAAGTCTGATCCACGCCTCAAGACTGCTTCCACCAAGAAAAATAGAAGGGTGATCGTTGTGGGCGACTCCCTTCTCAGGGGAACAGAGGGCCCTATTTGTCGGCCTGACCCTACCCATAGGGAAGTCTTCAGGGACCAGGGTCAGGGACTTTGCCAGAAAGCTTCCCAACCTGATTTGCCCCTCTGATTACTACCCACTACTGATAGTCCAGGCTGGCAGTGATGACACTGATGAGAGAAGCCTGAAGGCTATAAAACGTGACTTCAGGGGGCTGGGACGGTTAGTGGACGGAGTGGGAATACAGGTGGTGTTTTTGTCCCTCCCTACAGTGGCAGGGAGGGGTTCAGAGAGGACACGGAAAGCCCACCTGATAAATGTGGCTCAAAGGCTGGTGCCAACACAGAAATATTGGGTTCTTCAACCATGGGGTGCTTTACTCGGCACCCGGCCTGATGGCCGCAGACGGGTCCCAACTGACACCAAGGGGAAAACAGATCCTAGCCCAGGAGCTGGCAGGGCTCATTGAGAGGGCTTTAAACTAGGGAAGAAGGGGGATGGGAATGAAACAAAGCTCATTAGAGGTGTGCCGGGGGAACAAAGGCAAGGCTGGGGGAGAAGGCAAAGGCTCAACTGAAGTGCATCTACACTAATGCATGCAGCATGGGCAACAAGCAGAAGGAGCTGGAAGCCATTGTGCAGCAGGCGGGCTATGACTTGGTTGCCATCACGGAAACGTGGTGGGACCACTCTGATGACTGGAATGCTGCAATGTCTGGCTACAGGCTCTTCAGAAGGGACAGGTAGCACAGAAGGGGTGGTGGAGTGGCTCTCTATATTAGAGAGTGTTTTGATGTTGTTGAACTTGAGGCTGGGAATGATAAGGTCGAGTCGCTATGGGTTAGGATCAGCAGGAAAGCCAACAAGGCAAGGCAAGTCCAGGGGAGTGATTGTGCCCCCATACTCAGCTCTGGTGAGGCCGCACCTCGAGTACTGTGTTCAGTTTGGGCCCCTCACTACAACAAGGACATGGAGGTGCTTGAGTGAGTCCAGAGAAGGGCTACGAAGCTGGTGAGGGGTCTGGAGAACAAGTCCTGTGAGGAGCAGCTGAGGGAGCTGGGACTATTTAGGCCTGGAGAAGAGAAGGCTCAGGGGCGACCTTATTGCACTCTATAGGTACCTTAAAGGAGGCTGTAGTGAGGTGGGGGTTGGTCTATTCTCCCACGTGCCTTGTGACAGGACGAGGGGCAATGGACTAAAATTGCGCCAGGGGAGGTTTAGGCTGGATATTAGGAAAAACTTCTTTACGGGTTGTTAGTCACTGGAATAGGCTGCCCCAGGAAGCGGTTGAGTCACCATCCCTGGAGGTCTTTAAAAGATGTTTAAATGTTGAGCTTAGGGATATGGTTTAGTGGAGGACTTGTTAGCATTAGGTCAGAGGTTGGACTCGGTGATCTTGGAGGTCTCTTCTAACCTAGACTATTCTGTGATTCTATGATCAGCTGTGGAAGAATGCTTTCCCTCAAGTCCCAGGTCTAAGGTGTGCTCTCAAGGCACCCACTTCCAAGCCTAAGAGAAGAGTCTGTGGCATGCAGACGCAGTTTGGGAAGGCATAAGGCTACTTGGCATGCACAAGTCCAAGAAATAAAAGGGGAACACCTTAAAGAGTGCAGAGGGAGGAGGTGGAATTCACTCAGAGGGCCCCTGTCTGTCTTCTTAGCAAGGTCATGATGATCAAAGAAGGTTCCTGAACAAGTAGTTCCTGAGCAGTTTGGATGGGGCTTTAGGAAAGATGGTGTAGAGGAAGCTGGCCCTGTTCATGGCATGGGGATGGGAAGAGGATGACCTTTAAAGTCCCTTCCAACATTAATCATTTTGTGATTCCATGATTCAAACACCCAGACTTGTGCACTCAAAATCAGCTGTGCTCCAGGACAGAGACTCAATAGCCTTTCTTGACACCGGTTCTGTCTGATCAACCTTGTGGGTACAATCTTTTCATTTTTGCTAGCTGGGATGCCTCCACCTGCAAGCATGGGCCTGGTGCCACTTCCCTTTCTGAACCAGAACCCCTCAGAAGGCACAGACACCATTTTCTCTACTCCCCCTTCCCAGCAGGCAGCTGGAAGCAGCTGTCAGCTCCACCCCTGAGCCTTCTATCCTGTGTGCTGACCGTAGGAGTTCCCTCAGCCTGCCCTTGTATGCCATGTGCTCCGGCCTGTGACTCCCTCCAGTGCCATGAGCTGGGCCTGCTCCACACCCATCAGGAACTTTCCTCTACAGGGGAGACAAGAAAAGGACACCAAAGTGCAGGGGCAACTGCAAAAATGACACCAAAGAAGAGAGGAAAGTGCTTTCACTGGCTGTTGTTTATTCTTACTGTGGTTGTTGTTGCAGTGTCTTTCTTTCTTATTTTTATTGGGATTATTCTATCCGTTTGTTGCCCAGTCTTGGGAAGAACTGATAACCAAGCATCTTGATTGGGCTTTAGGCTGCAGTTCTGCACTTCCTCCTGGCAGACCTGAAGACTTGGGCTTCTACAGAAGAACAGCTGTCTGCGTCACTGTTTTGAGGGATCTGCTGCTTTTCTCTGTGCACTGCCATGCAGGGCATGGCTTCATCTTCAAGCACCTGCTGGGCAGCCTTCCCGTCCTCAGACAGACATCCCATACCCAGTGTGGCCTTTGGAGGGCTTCTCCTGCTGCCCTGGTGCAGCAGCCCAAAGGAAGCCAAGTGCACTCTTGCCCACTGCCTGTGACTCCGTGCAGGAGAGATGACACCTCTGCACAAGAGGTGGGAATGGCAGACGGGGTTGGGAGGAGAGGTCATCGTGCAGGCAATCCTGCCAGATGAGAAATGGAGGGCCTCTCCCCCCTAGTTGTGGAGGCAGAAGCAGGGCCCAGAGTAAGGAGCAGGCCGGGTGGTTCTGCGATGACGATGTTGTGGTCTCGCAGGTGGGAGCCCTGGCACGATGACACTGTGCCTTATCAGAGAGGTTGGAGGTGGATCCACCTCCATTGGCTCTTTGGCCTCCGCAGGTGGATCCACCTCCATGGGCTCCACATCCGCTGCGGCTGCACCCCCTGCACTCTCACTCCTACACCTCCACTTCTGCTTGGGTTCAATCACCCAGCTTGCTGTGGTCCCATGAAGGCATGGGCAGCTGTCATGCCAGGACCTCTTCAGGCCAACCATGGCTGCCAGTCGCTAGAGGGCCTGGCAGATCAACAAGTTTTGGGCCAGGCGAAGGGGCTTTTATAGGCCTCAGGGCAAAGCCGGGGGGCAGAATCCACAGTGACATCAGGAAGTCTCTGTGATGCCCCTGTGATGGCACCCCATGCCCCAGGCCCATCATGGTCGTGTTGGGATGGGGCTTGTGCGGCCTGAAAGAGGCACTTGTGTGGAAGGAGGAAGAGGGTTAGGGGGGCTGAAGGCCCCTTTCCTGAGAGTGGCTCTCCCGGGCCATTTTGCTTGCCAGAGAGAAAGGCTCCCCCTTTGGCACAGGGACTGTCCTCCACCTCCACTTCTGCTTGGTTTGCAACAGCCTCGCAGTCCAATGGAGCATTGGGCTCCTGTTCCCCCATGTTGGGTTTTAACCCAGTCAGCAGCCAGGCACCACACAGCTTTTCGCTGACCCTCCCCCCTCCCTCTCTGGCATGGGGGAGAGAATCAGGAAAATGAAAGCTTGAGGACTGAGATAACGTCAGTTTATTAGGACAGAAAAGAAAATTATAAAAATAATGATAATAGTGCTACTAAGAGTAATATATACCAACAAGTGATGTGCACTGCAATTGCTCACCACCTGCTGACCGATGCCTAGCCTATCCCCCAGCAGCCGGTCCCCCCACCCTGGCCAGCGCCCCCCATATTAATTATTCAGCATGATGTCATATGGGATGGAATACCCCTTTGGCCAGTTTGGGTTGGTCAGCTGTCCTGGGTCTGTCCCCTCTCAGCTCCTGCTGCACCCCCAGCCTGCCCACTGGCAGGACAGAGCGAGCTCACAAGTCCTTGGCTTAGTGTAAGCACTGTTCTGCAACAATCAAAACATCAGTGTGATAACAACATTATTCTCCTAAATCCCAAACATAGTACCCTACCAGCTAGTTGGAGGAAAATGAACCCTATCCTAGCTGAAACCAGGACATTGCGGCAAGTGGAACCGAACGACCATTTGAAATTGCTGTTTAAGAGGAAAAAATGCTTTCTGTTCTGATTATAATTTCCTTAACAGGGTCGACTTACAGTTCCAATACTTGCACACAGAACTCTGTAGTTCACTTAGCTTTAAACGTAACCTGTTTTTGTTGGGTGTGTACGCATGTACCTGTCTCAGCACATGACGGAACTCCGATCTGTGCTGTACCACTCACTGTAAAGAAGACAGATATATGGCAGTTAGAAAACTCAAGCAATGCTAATATTTCTCCACCACAGTCTCCCTCGATCCCTGTGTACCTTATCGAGAGAGAAAATCTATCAGGTTTATACTCAATGAATAGGAGTAAGGTGAATGTCACCCAGGGATACGTGGGTTCCTGGAATCTAATAAGACAATGTAAAATGATGCTTGTAGCTGAAACCGCTGATTTCACTATTATAAAAAAATATGGAAATAGAAGGGGACCTAGCAGCCTCCATTGGTGGATATCTCTGGGAGGAGTAATTGTAACGATGCTAGTGATACGCAGTTGTGTTCTGCAATGCATGCCTAGTTGTTTGAATTCATATAGTGCTATATCCAGCAAGCATAAACCTCACCAATAATGTTAGTGAAACAAGATACAGATAATATAGAGTATTTCTTCAAATTAATAGAAATGGACAAGAACTATGTAGTGAGAACTATGAAGCCTAAAAGTGAGGTTCATAGTCTCAAAGGGGGGAAATTGTAGTCCCAAAGCTGGGGAAAAAAATAAAAAATTATTATTATTAATAATAATAATATATATATATATTTTTTTAAAGAAAACCTTGAAGAAAATAGGGAGGCCTGTAGCTTGTGTATTCTTTCTATAGCCAGTGTAATCTTTTAGTAGAGAAAAAAAGGGTAGAAGGAGACAAAGTAGCCTTGCGCTAGCAGAAGCAAGGAAGATAAGGGATAAGAGGTAAAAAACAAGAAGGAGAAAACCAACTGCAGACTGATCTTTAGTAGCCTTTTGCCCATTAGTGGTCATTAATATATTAAAAATCACACTAATCAAAATGCTAATGTATGCTAAAGTGGGATTTGGTGTGGGTGTGTGGGGATGTGTTTGTGAGGGGGTTGGGTGTTGGTGTGGGTGTATGGGGGGCGGGGGGGTTGTGTCCCTGAGCTTTTCCTCTGTAATGCGCAAACTCAGTAGAGATAAATTAGGTGAGCTCTAATAGCCAATCAAAAGCAGCCAAAGAGGTAGTTTTCTCAGGTTTGCTGTGTATAACTGATGGTGATTAGAGTCAGACGTGCTTGCTCTGCAGAAGATGGCCAAGAACCTGACTCTGCAGAGTTATGTAACTAATTACTGAATTAAAGACCTTTGTGTGGATTCCGACTCTGTTTGCTTACTGGCACACCGCACTGTGCACGATCCTGTGGACAACACCAGGACCAAGACTGCACAGTCTTGTAGTCTTTCTGGACACCGGTTCTGTAAGAGCACCCTTGTGGGGATGATCTTTCATTTTTGCTAGCTGTGCTGTCTCCACCTGCAAGCGTGGGCCTGGTGCCAGTCACCTTTCTGAACCAGAACCCCTCAGAAAGCACAGACACCATTTTCTCTACTCCCCCTTCCCAGCAGGCAGCTGGAAGCAGCTGTCAGCTCCACCCCCGAGCCTTCTATCCTGTGTGCTGACCATAGGAGTTCCCTCAGCCTGCCCTTGTATGCCATGTGCTCCGGCCTGTGACTCCCTCCAGTGCCATGAACTGGGCCCACTCCACACCCATCAGGAACTTTCCTCTGCAGGGGAGACCAGAACGGGACTCCAGAGTAAAGGGGCAGCTGCAAAAATGACACCAAAGAAGAGAGGAAAGTGCTTTCACTGGCTGTTGCTTATTCTTATTGTGGTTGTTGTTGCAATGTCTTTCTTTCTTATTTTTATTGGGATTATTTTATCCATTTGTTGCCCAGTCTTGGGAAGAACTGATAACTAAGCATCTTGATTGGGCTTTAGGCTGCAGTTCTGCACTTCATCCTGGCAGACCTGAAGACTTGGGCTTCTACAGACGAACAGCTGTCTGCGTCACTGTTTTGAGGGATTTGCTGCTTTTCTCTGTGCACTGCCATGCAGGGCTGTGGTGGTTATACTGTGTTAGGCAGCTGAATGCCACAACCGCTCTCTCACTCGCCCTCCTCAGATGAGAAGGGGAAGAAGTAAAGGAAAGAACAACTCACGGGTTGAGATAAGGATAATTTAATTAAAGAGAAATATATATATATATATATATTATTAAGGAAATATAATTATTAATTAAACAATTCAATTAAAGGGGAAAAAAAAGGGAAAGGGGAAGAGAGAGGAGGAAAGGGAATAACAAAACAAGTAAAGGCTATGTGGAAGTGCAGAGGGAAAAAAATTACTCTCTACTTCCCACAAATGAGCGATGCTTGACCATGTCCTTGAAGCAGGGCCTCAACACACGTAGCTGGTGTTCGGGAGGAGGGTTGATGTTTTCGCAACGAGAGCCCATCACACCCTCCTTCTTCCTTTTTCCAGCTTTTATTGCTGAGTGTGACATCATATGGTATGGAATTTCCCTTTGGTTGGTTTAGGTCAGCTGCCCTGATAATGTTTCTGTCTCGCTTTTTTGCCCACCCCCTGGGAGGGTTAGAGAAAGTCCTGATGCTGTGCCAGCACTTCTCAGCAGCAGACACAACACCAGTGTGATACCACTGCTGTTCTAGCTACAAGTGCAGAGCGCAGCACTGTATGGGCTGCTGCAGGGAAAGTTAATGTCCCAGCCGGACCCAGTACAAGGGTGCAGCTTCATCTTCAAGCACCTGCTGGGCAGCCTTCTTGTCCTCGGACTGAGACATTCCATGCCCAGCGTGGCCTTTGGAGGGCTTCTCCTGCTGCCCTGGTGCAGCAGCCCAAAGGAAGCCAAGTGCACTCTTGCCCACTGCCTGTGACTCCATGCAGGAGAGATGACACCTCTGCACAAGAGGTGGGGATGGGGGACAGGGGCGGGAGGAGAGGCCATCGTGCAGGCAATCCTGCCAGATGAGAAATGGAGGGCCTCTCCCCCCTAGTTGTGGAGGCAGAAGCAGGGCCCAGAGTAAGGAGCAGGCCGGGTGGTTCTGCGATGACGATGTTGTGGTCTCGCAGGTGGGAGCCCTGGCACGATGACACTGTGCCTTATCAGAGAGGTTGGAGGTGGATCCACCTCCATTGGCTCTTTGGCCTCCGCAGGTGGATCCACCTCCATGGGCTCCACATCCGCTGCGGCTGCTCCCCCTGCACTCTCACTCCTACACCTCCACTTCTGCTTGGGTTCAATCACCCAGCTTGCTGTGGTCCCATGAAGGCATGGGCAGCTGTCATGCCAGGACCTCTTAAGGCCAGCCATGGTTGCCAGTCGCTAGAGGGCCTGGCAGATCAACAAGTGTTGGGCCAGGCGCAGGGGCTTTTATAGGCCCCAGGGTAAAGCCGGGGGGCAGAATCCACAGTGACATCAGGAAGTCTCTGTGATGCCCCTGTGATGGCGCACCATGCCCCAGGCCCATCATGGTCGTGTTGGGAGGGGCCTTGTGCGGCCTGAAAGAGGCACTTGTGTGGAAGGAGGAAGAGGGTTAGGGGGGCTGAAGGCCCCTTTCCTGAGAGTGGCTCTCCCGGGCCATTTTGCTTGCCAGAGAGAAAGGCTCCCCCTTTGGCACAGGGACTGTCCTCCACCTCTACATTTGCTTGGCTTCCAATGACCTCTCAGTCCCATGGAGCTGTTCCACCAGGACCTCTCAGGTCTGGAGTTGCACTGTGTTACTCCCACAGTAAACATGATTTTATTATCTCCTCATCAGATTGAACTTGCTGTGTTGCAGTTTGCACCCATTACTTCTCATCTTGTTGCTGGGTACCACCAAAACTAGTGCAGCAAGTAACAGGAGTCTTACCAAAACAGGGAGAAGATCCCCTCTCAGCCATTTCTTCTCCAGGCTAAACAAGCTGAGCTACCTCAGCCTTTCCTCCTAACAGAGATGCTCAGCTCTCCTAATCATCTTTGTAGCCCTCTGCTGGATTCTCTGCACTAGCTCCAGGTCTCTCTTGTACTGGGCAGTTCAGTACTGGACATGTCCCTCCAGATGTGGCCTTACTAGTGCTGAGTAGAGGGGCAGGATCACTTCACCTGACATGCTGAAAACACTTGTCCCAGCACAACCTAGTATCCCACTTGCCTTTTTGGCAGGAGAAGTCAGGAGGTCCTTGTGATGGTATCTCCCCTGATGATGGTACCTCCCCTGACAATGATATCTTCCCTAACATCCCCTCTTTCTTAAGCCAATTTATATTATTTTCTGTATTTTAGGTGGAGCTTGAGTGACTCTGGTCAAGTGTATCTTAGTTATGATTGGTGAAAAGTTTTCTCACCTTTGTTTAAAGGTATAGGCTCCGAGAAATTCAGAGCATGTTCTCAGTGAGGGGTGGTTGCAACCTGGAGGCAGGTAGCTTTTGGGATGGAGGTGTATTTTGGTATTATAATGATATTATAATGAGAAAAAGTTCACTAGAATACAACATTTTGTCAGAAACATGACAGGTCCTTGGCTCAGGGTAGCAAATGTGCAGCTTATCAGTCTCATGTGCCCAAGAACAGTAGAGTCCCCCTCCTGTCATAGAGCCTAGCTGTGGTCTCTCCACTCCACTCTATACTCTCTACCGCTCTTCGGAGTTAGCACACCAGGTTCCCTTAGTGCGGTAACATCTAAGGGTGGGAGCCTAGGGAACGCTCACATAATGCAGCTACACCCTACCCTCAAAGCCTCTTCAATGCTGGACATTTTCTTTAAAATGTGAATATTAGTTTTATTTTCCTAGTCACTTTAGGCAATTACTCCACACAGGTCTTTCTTATGCTGGGGGCCTCAGAGCCAACCACAGTGCTGCAGGTGGGGTCTCAGGAGAGCGGAGCAGAGGGGGACAATCCCCTCCCTCACCCTGCTGGCCATGCTGCTTTTGGTGCAGCCCAGGATATGGCTGGCTTTCTGGGCTGCAGGTGCACATTGCTGGCTCATATTCACTTTTTCATACAACAAAACAATACTGGTACCAATGTAGAAACCTATTGCAATATAAAGTTTTACAGTGTGTCCAAAACATCTTTATGGAGTTGGTAGATAAAACATGATGATCCTCTAAAGATGGTGCTCTCTTTCCAATTACTGTTACAGAGACAACTTAGACTAGATACAAATATTTTTTAAGATGCTATGAATAGATAACGTGAATCTCCCAGTAAATTTCCATAATCCCAGAACTCAATTGGTTTAAGTCTACTATGCCAAGAAGCCAAGTTGAAAAAATTATTATGTATAGACAGTTTGGGTGCTTAGAGTTTTTGAGAACAAGAAAGAAGTTTCTATTGGAGATTTATTAACACTTTCTAGGATTTTTTTTTTTCAATTTCTCATAACAAGATTGAGTATTCTAGAAATATTTTGACCTGTTCTTTAATTTTAAGCCAGATTTAATGTGGAAAACAGCTGAAGAAAGTGTTTCTGTAGATAATTCTCAAATATGGAGTTGTAGAGATTACCGAGGAAGCCTTCAGTGCTGCCCCTTTGTCTTCAGAGACTTAATTGTTTTAAAACATTCAGCCCTTTCACCTTAAGTAAATTAGCTAGTCTGTGTCCTGAGTAGAAAAAAAAAAAAAAAAAAAAAAAAAAAAAAGTAGTGATGTCCAGCTTAGGGTCTGTCCCTTACATAAAATTATTTCAATATAAATATATAAGTATTTTAAAGATCTTCTGGAAAGGAAAGACAAGCAAAACCAGATTTATTAATAGTTACCATTTCAGTTAAACTCTAAAGAAGCAATATATTCTCACAGCATTAAACAACAAAGTAGTGTAGAATTAAATAATTTTGGTTTTATCAGACAATACCACTTCATGGGTAAATGAATACCACTTGGGTTTTAAAAGACGATGAAATGCTTCTAAGTAATCTTATTAATTTCCTTATTAAAACTACTGCTCCTAACTTACACATATTTATTAACCTCCCTTGAGTATTAGACTATGTTCATGAAATCTTAATTCCATTGCTCACATTACACAAACAGATACAATAATGATGCTTGGTATCCAAAGCAACTATCTAGGGCTAATAACTACCATACAGCTTATTTTTAATTCACAGTGGTGCCACTGTGTACACTAAAAATCTTTTTCCTTTCCTCCCAGCTGAAAGATGGACATTATTGGATATTTATTTATTTATTTCTCCAACAGGTTTATTCAGTTAACTAAGGATTTTACAGACTTACCCATATAAAACCAAGTTGCTTACAGTTGTGAAATATCTTCTATCCCTAATTAGTGCAGATTTGATGTACTTAAACACAGAAATGCACATCCAAGCTTTTGGAAGAACATCTTCCAAAATTCATCAGAAAGAAATACATAACTCAGCTTTGGATTATACCTTCGTATACAAACTCTAGCTTTTTGCTGTTAAACTGAGAAAGCATATTTCCATATGCTTTCCATATGCTTTCCACTCCCAGTGAAAGTACCTCTTTCTTCTGGAAGAGATGGACATTATGGACATTAAATTCTTTTTTATTTATTTATTTTTAATTATTATATTTTTTCTCTGTAAAAAAGTAGAGTCTAAAAGATTAGACATTTGCCTCCATACCTTAAAATGTTTTCAGTGTGGTATGCATGTGCAAATCTGGGCTCTTTTACCCTTTGCTAATGGATTTGCCTACTGAAAAACAATCAATCAAACAAACTTTCTAAAAGATAGAGATCTTCTTTTCTCCACCTGTTAAACAGTTTTATTTCATATCCTTATCTCCTTAAGTGTCTGGCACTTATGCATAGTAATGATCAGCCCTCTGATCAACTTCATAGCCCTCCTCTGAACCCACTCTTAACTGCTCCGCATCCTTCTTGTGCTGGGGGCCCCAGAGCTGGACACTGTACTCCAAGTGAAGCTTCACAAGGGCTGAGGGGACAATCACCTCGCTCCATCTGCTGGCCACTCCTCTGGTGATGCAGCCAGAATGCAGTTGCCCTTCTGGGCTGCAAGCACACACTACTGGCTCATGTCCAGCATTTTGTTCCCCAGAACCCCCAGGTCCTTCTCTGCAGGGCTGCGCTCAATGATTTCTTACCCAGTCTGTACTCCTGTCTGGGATTGCCCTGACCCAGGTGTAGCACCTTGCACTTGGACTTGTTGAACCTCATGTGATTCACATGGACCCTCTCAAGCTCGTACAGGTAACAGACTCTGCTTCACTTTAACAGTCTTGTGTACCACTTTTAGATTGGGCCAAAGTAATGTCTATAAGCATGTACCTAGTTTTGTTTACTATAACCACCACACAAGCAACTGGATTAATCCTCAGGAGGTCATTACTACTCAGTTTTCAAGTAACCTCCTTAACTGGGCACCAGGTTATCTGAAAACTGGAGATAATGTTGTGGATGTCCATTTTCTGGATCCCACAGCCTAGCAGTTCTTTTATTTTTCTCCATGATATGATGCCTTTACATCTGTAGGGGTTTGTCTGAGGGTGTCACCATTTTATCTGATGGAGTATCATCAGTTTATGTATTTCCCAGCATGAAGTTATATGACCTCTGCAGTTTCATGTAGACTTTATTTCTCTCCTTGTTTTTCACTTGATCTCCCATGAGTTCATTCAGAAAGTACTCTTTACAAATTCCTGAGAAGGGGAAGAGCAGAGGGAGGTCCGGGTCTGTTCTCCTTGGTAGCTGATGACAGGGCAATTGAGAACAGCACAAAGCAGTACCAGGAGATGTTCAGACTATAAATAAGGAAAGATTTCTTTACAGTGAGGGTGGTCAAATATTGGAACAGGCTTCCTAGCGAAGTGGTTGATGCCCCATGCCTGAATGTGTTCAAAAGCCATTAGGACATTGCCCTCAATAATACGCTTTAACTTTCGGTTAGCCCTGAAGAGGTCAGGCAGCTGGTCTGGATGATCACTGAAGGTTCCTTCCAATTGAATTATCTCATCCCATCTTATCCTATCCTATCCTATCCTATCCTATCCTATCCTATCCTATCCTATCCAAGTGCAAACTATGACCATTACTAAGGAAATCATAACATTAATCACACTTGAAAATATGAAATAGAAAACTATTTTTTTTTTTAAAAAAAAAAAAGCCTAATCAGTTTCACACATTTTGATCCTTGTGTTGCTGGAGTGAATTCAATTCAGCTTACTCAAAAAGTGTGTGATTTCTGCTTTTCTGACTCTTTTGATGTCTTTAAAGCCATAATAAGCTGTAGCAAAAAACTATCATGTGTTTGATTTTGAGTATTCTATTATCAAGTATATAATGAGTTTGGAGGAGATGGATACTGCGAATGAATTACACTAGAGAGGAAATGACAGAATTTCTGCTTATAATTTTTGCTGTGTGCATATTATACTACTTTAAGGGTAACTGAATAGTGCTTTGGTTTTAACAGACATAATAACACCTCTAGGCAAGTGAGTTCTTTTTTCTATCAAAAATACTTTCAAACAAAATATAATTCATTTCCTGCTTTACATTTCCAGGATAGCAGTATCTCACATTATATTCAAGTGAAAAATAACTTATGAAATGGTTATCTGATTTAAGAAGTCTGAACAGTACTGATTCACAAAGAGAGATTTGAGCTTTAGTGGGGCAAAAATGTTCTGTATGCTTTAAAATGAGTGTGGAAGTGGCTGTATTTTGATCAAGATCTTTATAGTTGTAAAAAGTGACTTTTGCCCGAAAATGGATGTAAGCAGGAAATAATAAAAGATACATTTGCTTGACAGTTTGAAGATGCACAAAGTGTAGCATCTGCGATCTGGTATGCACAGCTAGTAGAATGACCTGTCTGCCTTTGTTATGATTGCTTTATCTGAAATTTCCAGTAGCATTAATGATAACCACTTTGTGCATCATTCTCTTCCCAGAATAAGATAGGGTCCACAGACTGCCAAAACATTTTGTGCCACCATGTCAGTCCCTCTGAGCAGTTAAACCAAGCATCTGCCCATGCTTCGTCTACACTTCTGCTACGGGAATATTTTTGTACGATTTAATGGCATTTAGTGCCATGTTGTGACACTAAGGGCTCATAAACCTGATATACTGAATCCCATCACTAAAACATGTCGCTTAGAACCACATCCACACAACTCTTAAATACCTCCAGGAATGGGGACTCCACCACTTCCCTCAGCCCTTTCCAATTCTAGATCACCTTCTCCAGGAACAAACTCTTCCTAAGGTTTAACCTAAACCTCCCCTGGTGCAACTTCAGATCATTTCCTCACGTCCTATCACTTGTCTCCTGAGGAAAGAGACTGGCACCCACTTCACTGCAACCTCCTTTCAGGTAGTTGTAGAGAGCGATGAGTTCTCCCTGCAGCCTCCTCTTCTCCAGATTTAACAACCCAATTCTCTCAGTCTCTCCTCATGTCTTGTTTTCTAGTTTCTTCAACAGCGTTGTTGCTCTTCTCTGCATATACTCAAGCAATTACATATCCTTTTTCTAGAGAGGGGCCCAAAACAGAACACAATATTTGAAGTGTGGTCTTACCAGTACCACGTACAAATGGACAACTGCTTCTCTAGTCTTTCTAGACACACTATTTCTGATGCAGGTCAGGATGCCATTGGCTTTCTTGGCCACCTGGGCATGCTGCTGGCTCATGTTCAGCTGGCTGCCACCCAGCATTCCTAGCTCCTTTCTGCTGGGCAACTTTTCATCCACTCTTCCCCAAGACTATATTACTCCATCAGGTTGTTATGATCCAAGTGCAAGACCCGGCACTTACTCTTGTTGAATGTCATGTGATTGGACTTGGCCCACTGATACAGCCTATCCAGATCCCTTGATGATCTTGAACGTATATTCCAACCTAAATGTTTCGATGATTCTATTTAGGCTGTTCAAATTAGCTGGCACAAGCCTGATCTTTCAAACATTTTGAAAGCACTGGAGAATGAATATACAAATGACATTTGTTATATTCAAGGTTAGCGGTAGAGCAAAGGGTGCAGCAAAAACTTGATAAATCCACTTCACTTAGCTCCACGTCATTGCCAAATAATAAAAAGAAAAAAATCCGAGGCCTTATATGTGGAGTTTGAAGAGAAAAAAATTAAATTGCAGCTTGAATTTTGGAGCTGCAGATGTTGCAACAAAAATAAGATAAATTCAAACAAAACAGAACAAAATAAAGAACATTGTATTGAAGGGTTGGGTGCTAGGAAAGCACTGGTTGTTTTGAAAATCTGATATATCAGGAAATATTAACGTGTCAAGTTTTTGGGGAAGTTTCATAGTCAGAGGAGCAGAACTTAAAAGAATAAAAGGTAAAAAGACAGCAGAATTATTTTGGTTTTTCTTCCATCAGGTCTTGCTGAGGACGAAAAATAAAATGGCATCGTTTTTGTGTATCAACAACAGAGAACAGAATGTTCCTTCCTGGACAAATTTTTAAGTATAAAGATTCATATCTTACTGGAAATTTTACCAATCTGCTTTTTCCTCCGATTCTCAGACTGCAATCAAGCAAATTAGAGAGCTGTATGTTGTTACTATAGTAATAAATCTTGCAGGGCATAAAGAGAAATTGGGCAGTCAAAGATATGTATCTCCCAGGGAAAATGGAATACAATTTTTCATAATTTTGACAAAAACACTCAGTGCTTTTGTAGCAGTGGGTTCTAAGAAATGAATGTCCCTACGTCAGTGAAAATGTTTTCCTACTCATTTTTCATTTTCAAAATGAACAGACATTTGAATCAAAACTAAAGGTACATTCCAAGTCAATGGTGTAAGGAGACGATGCTTTCAGTACTATTTACATTGACGTGTTGCTAAGCATAACTTATTGTATTTGAAGTCTCTTATTCCAGATTATTTTCAAGCTTTGTATTGAACAACAACAACAACAACAACAAAAAAAAACCATAAAGAAATAGAAATAAATTTACAGTTTAGTTATTCAGTCTACATCTCTGTACATATACACAGATTTATTTTATGTATACTTATACATAAGTATACATTTTATGTGTGCTTATAAATAAAATAAATCCATGCTTCTGAATCTTTTTGCTTACATGAATGTTTGTGTATTTAAATAGATATGAATACACGGTAGTTGGATTATAAGGATAAATTTGTCTGGATCTAATTAAAATTATAACTACTATCATGTCAAATAGAATTAAAGCATAATGCAACAATCATTATGGAAAGGAAAAAAAAAGAAATAGAAATGAGAAGAATAACTTTTTAAATAAATTGTAATGTACATTTAGAATGACAAGTAACAGATTAATAAGATATAATACTCAGGAAGAGGTAACAGCGAACACCAGCCCACATAGGAATTCACAGCATGGTGCTGTGACTGTAAAACCAATCAATCATTCAAAACTCTTTTTGGATGTATTTTAGGTAGCTGTTAACCCACCAATACCTTGAGTTTCTTTGGATTAGAGTGTCCAGCTTTGGGAGATGTAGAACAGATACTAAGAAAAGATGTTTAGCAATATGGATGATGAAGGTGGGAGTCAACTAAAAGATATGAATGTCTCCATTTTAGCTGGCCATCTAGAAAAAACTTATTCAATAGGGATATGGAGAAAGAATATGATTAATCTTACCCTAGTCCAGACATCTGAAGAAAGTTAGATGAATCATGCCCTCCATATCTCTGTTTCTCTCACTGACTATAAAAAGAACCCATAAGGGACTGGCTGAGCTGTCAATGTCTATGCTAAATATATATAAAGTTATATGAAATGAGCCTGATCTTTCACATTTGGAATAGCTAACTAGAACAGTTGAGGAATGCCTATTAATGGAATTTTTTAAGAATGTGACAAACATTCATATGTCGAGAATAATGTCAAGGTATTTGATCTCACTTGTAACTTGGAGATGGACTAAATGATACTTCCACCTCTACGTATGCCTAAATGATACTTCCAACTCTACGTATGCCTGATTAATAAACTGATAATATGTCCTTGTTTGGGACATAAATAAATAATGGCAAAGACATCTGACAGATATCATTTCAGTGCAATACAATACTAAAGTACAATAAATGTACTTGTCTCATACAATCTTAGGTCATCACACTTGTGAGAAGTAGATGTTTGTTTCTGTATCTACATTCATTTCACTTTGCAGAGAATGACCTGCCTATGACTTTGAAACCATTCATGTGAGAATCCACTCACATTAAACAATTTCCCCTTCCTCTGATCTCCCTTTTTTCTTTTTTCTTTTTTGTTTCTTTTTATTTTTTATTTTTTATTTATTTTTTTTCTTAGAGCAAGAGCAAGAACAGTGCAGATCTCAAAAATAAAATACAATTTTCTTAAATGACTTCCATGATATTTTTTCTGGGGTTGTTCCCTAAAGCTGAAGAGACTCATGTTACAACAAATTCCCCAGTCCATTCTCTTCCCTTGGCAACATCACACCTGCTACGGCCTCACTGGTTCTCATTTGAAGGCCTGAGAAGCACCTTGTGGAAGCATCCCTACAAAACTGCACGATGTGGTAGCCTCCCCGGTCAGATACTTCTCCTCTGGCAGAAATCTTGCCTTCTAATCCGAAACAGAGTGTCAAAAGAAGGAATAGAATCATAATGTTGTCTTTCTTCTGCAGCCTGTTAAAGCACAGACACAGTAGGTTGTTTTACAATATTTTATCCATGGCTAAAGAGAGTGCAGGGTTTAAACAGACTGGGCAGTAAAAATGCATTCTAAAATATTTACTAGAAAGAATACTCACACTCACCAGAGTTCATTTTAACAGAAGACATCTTTATATAGAAATCATATAATCTCACCCCCAGTTTGTGGTAAAAGGGGCTATCTGTTTGCCAAGTTACATGCACAAAGCAGCATATTGCTAACAGAGAAACTGTCAGTTACATAAAGCTGTAGGCAAAAAATGTTCCTGCATGTGAACAAAGGTGGTGAAAACATGGCACACAGCTTACGAGTGATTAGATTGGTTGTGCCTACTCTCCAAAATGACTGTTCATTTACAGACCCTCAGCTCTAAAGCAGTTCCTCACAACTCAACACCTGTGATATTAAAAACTTATTAGAAACTTATTTTTATTTTTATTTCTCTGATAGAAATTGGCTGGTATTTTGAAACTGATAGTAGTCTAGAAGTCATTAATTATCTAATCCACTACAGGTTTTTTTGTGTTACATTGGTAATGGCATGACTCCTTTTTGCCTTGTAGTTGCCCATCAGAGCAATACTGATATTGTTATTAAAATGATGGGGGATAAACAGGTGGGTTAGAAATTGAAGTAAAACTCTCCAGATTGATTATATATAGAGAGGGATGATTTATTTATTTATTTAAAAAAAAAAAGTTTTCCATCAAACACTGTAAAAATATATCCTTACTTTTATTTTCCAGTGACTGAACAGAGATTATCTGTTGTCATCCCTTTGTAAGACTTCTTTCCTGATAGTCTGAAGAAATTTCTGAGCTTTGCAGATGATGTACTTTGGAATATATATATATATATTTATATATATATTTCCCTACTTTCTCTATTTCTTTATATATTGTCCACCTGTCAAGATATCTTTATGCTAAAAGGATGACTAGTTGTCAAAGTAGTCTCACCAGAAAAACTGAACAATCATCCAGTAGCTACTGGACCATAAAAGCAATAGCTAAACTCCTACTCCTGTGATGGGCCCTTATGTGAGCACAGTGTGAAATCAGTGAGTGTATCATAGAATCAGAGAATCACAGAACAACCTCAATTGAAGAGACCCACAAGGATCATTGACTCCAACTCCTGGCTCCACACAGGAAAACCCCAGAATCAAACCCCGTGTTTGAAAGCATTGTCCAAACATCCCTGCACTCTATCAGGCTCGGTGCCATGACCACTTCCCAGTGCAGAACCTTTCCCTAACCCCCAGCCTGACCATCCCCTGCTGTTCCCTCGGGTCCTGTCGCTGTCCCCAGAGAGCAGAGCTCAGCACCTGCCCCTCCGCTCCCCTCGTGAGGGAGCTGCAGGCTGCCATGAGGCCTCCCCTTGGCCTGCTCTGCTCTGGGCTGAACAAACCGAGTGATTGCAGCCACTCCTCATACATCTAGTCCTCCAGACCATTTACCATCTTTGTAGCCATGGTTTGGGCTATCTGATAATTTTATGACCTTCTTCTATTGTGGCACCCAAAACTGCACACAGTACTCAAGGTGAGGCTGCACCAGTGCAGAGCAGAGCTGGACAATCACTAGGTCACAGAGTGACCTACCATACATGTTGAAGACAGAAGCAAATATGGCATTAAACATATCCACTCTGTCTGCATCCCTATTTGTGAGCTGACAATCCTCATCAAGTAACAGACCAATGTTTTCTCTGGTCCTCCTTTTTCTAATAATATATTTAAAACAAAACAAAACAAAAGCTTTTTGTGTCCCCCCCCCCCCCCCCAATACTGTCCAGCTTCAGGTCTAATTGAGCTTTGGCTGCATGAATTCTCTCCCCACAATGCTGAACAGCATCTCTGTGGTCCTCTCCTGTCTCCCGATCTTACTTCCAATAGTGGCCATAGACTTTCTTTTTTCCATCTAAGTTTTAGAAGATCCCTGCTCAGACAAGCCAACCTTCTGCCCAGTCTGTTTCACTTCTGACATTATGGAATTGTCTGTTTCTGTGCTCTTAAGAGGTAGTACTTAAAAATTGACCAGAAATGATGGACCCCAATGTCTTCAGAAGCAGTTTCATTGGAGACCGTTCTAACTAGTTCCCTTAGCAACCTGAATTCTGCTCTCCTAATATCCAGCATTGAAGTTTTGGTGACAGTTTTCCTCCTATCACCAAAGATTTTAAGCTCAACTACTTCATGGTCACTATAGCCAAGACAGCCACTAATCACCACTTCACCTACACAATCCTCTTTGTTTACAAACAACAAATGTAGACAAAGTACCAAAAGAGTACCTTTCCTAGTTGGTTCCTTTAGTACCTATACAAAGAAGCTACTATCAAGGTGTGTTAGGAATCTCCTGGACCTGTTTGTATCATCTATGTGGTATTCTCAGTTAATATATGGCAAGTTGAAGTCACCCATGAGGATAAGGGCAGCTGATCTAGAGGTATTTCTTAGTTCCTTAAAGAAAAATTCATCAGCGTCGTCATTGTGTCTGGGTGGTCTATAGTAAACTCACACAACAACATCCACTTTATTTGTTTGTCCCTCTGCACTTCACTGCACTTCTTCCATTATGTCATTAATTTAGCATGACTAGGCCTTAGGCGATACTGTGGTTTCACATTAAAAATATATTTTCACTTAGTGACAAAACTACTGCCTCGTACATTAGCAGTAACAAATTGCATCAGCTGACATCAGCATATGGACAATAATATCGAAGTTGCATTTTCCTGGAGAAAAATCTCATATGTGAAAATCAAGGAAGGTGAACTCATGATGTTTCCCACTTTGCATATGGCCTGCATCAGGACATCTTAGCATTATTCAGAGACAAGATTTCTAAACATAGTTTGTGCTTAATGGCAAACTTCTAGGGTTTTCTAAAACAGTCAAGTTAGACAATAAGGGCTGGAAGAAATATGCTGATCTCTAAGATCAGTGCCCTATTACCAAAAGAAAATATGGAACTGGCAAGAAAAATAGGATTTATCCCACCTGATTTTATCCACTGAAAATTAGGCCAGTCATGTTAATTCCCTTTAAGGTCCAAGGGAGATAGATTTTTGTATTATTATTATTATTATTTTTTCAGAGTCAGTCCATAGGAGAATAACTGTCTAAAGGGCAATGAGTCATCTTTTAATGAAGCTTATGTCTTTCCACTGATTATGAAGAAGTTTGATGACTAGCTTAGACTACATGACTAACTTGTAGATGATTGAAGTTAGATAAGTTAAATACTGACCTTATAAGAGTTCATAAATCATCCATTCCACCCACCCCAAGCTCCAAAGTACTTGTCAAACAAACCTAACATACTTCAGGAAAATAATTTAAGTATTTAATGCATATAAATATCTGACGGGAGGCTGTCAAGAGGAAGGAACCAGACTCTTTTCAGTTGTGCCCAGCAACAGGACAAGAAGCAATGGGCGCACACTGAAGCACAGAAATTTCCATCTGAATTTCCATCTGAGAGAGCATTTCTTTACCGGAAGGGTGACAGAGCACTGGAACAGGCTGCCCAGAGAGGATATGGAATCTCCCTCTCTGGAGATATTCAAAACCCACCTGGATGCCATTCTGCACAATGTTCTCTAGGTGATCCTGCTTGGCTGGGGGGTTGGACTACAAGATCTTCAGAGGTCCCTTCTAACCTCAACCATTATGTGATTCTGTGAAATTTAAGTGTTTTTTAAATTGACAGGAAGAAACTTGTTGACATCTTGATTTCCACAGCTATCTCTGCAATCCTTTTTGAGAACAAGAACTACATCTCTAAATCATAGAAGTACCATTAATCCTATTTGCCATTAATACTAGAATCTATGTCTCCCTAATTTTGTTGGCTCCCTTTTTACCATGACATCTTCTACAAAATTACATGTGAACACAGTCAGACAATGTATAATATGAGGGAGCAAGCATTGATCTGGAGTCTATGGTTGAATAAAGATGATAGAGTAGAAGCATTGAAAGTGACCAAAAAAAAAAAAAAAAAAAAAAAAAAAAATGTTTATGTGGGGGGCATATACACATTCATGTTTGTAGAGGAATTACTGTGAGAAGGAATCATTAATTCCACCATCAGAACAGATCCTTAGAGCAGAAAACTTCTAATGTCAAATAAACACTATGTAGCTCAAAAGCATCCCTATTGGAGTGGAGAAAAAAACTCATGGATAATCTTTACTAGGAAAAATAACACATGCAGTCTCATCAAGACAGCTCAGGAACAGCTACTGCTTAGGTGAATTACATGTAGTCGATGAATAAATTTAAAGGAAGAAGTGGTTATTCTAAAGAAGAATGAGCAATAGGAATTGTGTTACTAATGGATCAGCCATGGAACAATCAGTAGCCAACATTTCCACTAAATGTTAAGCCAATCAAAGTAGCAGTGCACTAAGGAGAATTAATAAAAACACATTAGAAGGTGTTAGAAAATTAGAAGGTACTGGAGCATGTCCAGAAAAGGGCAATGAAACAACCCTTTTGAGAAAGTGGCTGAGAGAACTGGGGTTATTTAGCCTAGGAGAGGCTCAGAGGCAACCTTATCACTCTCTCTATAACTACCTCCAGGGAGGCTGTAATGAGGTGGAGGTTGGTCTCTTCTCCCAAACAAACGGTAAGATAAGAGAAAATGGCCTGAAGTTGTGCCAAGGTAGGTTTAGGTTAGATATTAGGAAAAAATTCTTCACTGAAAGAGTTGTGAAGCACTGGAAGAAGCTGACCAGTGAAATAATTGAGTCACCATCCCTGGAGGTATTTAAAAGACTTATAGATGTGATGCTTAGGGACATTGTTTAGTGGTAGACTTGGCAGTGCTAGGTTAACAGTTGGACTTTATCTTAGAGGTCTTTTTCAACCTAAATGATGCTATGCTTCTATGATTAACAATAGTATACACATAGCTGATGAACACAGAATATACTAAAAAAGGTCCTTCCAGCTATTATATATTGCATAATAATATTATGACAACAAGGATGTGCTTTTTCCTCGTATATCACAGACAGCAGTTAGTGGCCAAGGTGAACGTGTTCTGAAGGAGATCCAATACCATGACAGACAATTTTATGCCTCTATGTGCTCAACTTGTTGACGCAAAAGACCCTAATTTTCAGAAGGCAGACTATCTTGGCATAGCTCCACCAATGTCTTCCTTTATACTTCAAGATCTGTGTGCTGACAAAGCTTTTTCGCTCTTGAGCAATGCCTGAAAATAGTAGAAAGCAGATGGTACTTCCTCACTATCCATTAGAAACAAACAACAACACAGGAGTATTCTGGCAGTTTTCACTTAGGCTCTGGCACAACTGTGGAAATCTGACTGAGCTTCCTTAGTGATTTAATATGGGTAAACTTGAAATTAAAACAGCTTTCAGATGAGCTCACCCATATCATTGAGAGGGAAGACATCTAATTAAAAACTTCCAAGTTTTGTTTTCTTTTCAATCTTCCTTCTAGAGGTACTGAGATGGTGTTGATTTTATTGCAAGAGCATGTAAGTTTGGATTCAAAGATCAATTAAGTGGAGAAGTTCTCTGTCCCTTTCAACATGTCCTCTAGAGTTGGGTACAAGACATCTCATGTCACATCCTGTTTCCTTTACATCCACACAGCTCTCTCCTGGGCAGCATGTACAAAGCCAATGTTCATGGCAATACACCAGTGCCCTAAGAACTTCCATGTGCCATTCTATTATCATATTTTGATTCATGCTCTGGCACAACATGGAAGTGTCTCCAAGTTTATCCAAGTCTATTACTTGCTGAGACAGCAGGAGCAGGTGAAGTCTTCACCAAGAGCTGGAAGACTGAAATGAAACCCTGATAGAGGCCTTCAGATATACAGCTGTCTTGTAAAGATAAAGAAAAAATACTTTTTCATTTCAATAGAGATAAAGAAACTCTCATTTCTAATAACTGTTTTTTTTTTTTTTTTTTTTTTTTTTTTGTTACAAATAATCATTCGTCCAAATGTGATCAATCCCAACTACCCTCTTTTTTAAATTTTATTTTTTTAATTGAATGCTTCTCAGACATTGTCATGTTTTTTGTTGTTGTTGTTGTTGTTGTTTTCACTTATTTGAAGGGATTATTTCTGTCTTTTACGAGACATGAACAGAATTATGGAGTGGTTCTCAAAAATGGTACATTTTCCCTGATGTGCTGTAATTAGATGACAACAAATGCAGCCTTTTATGTGTTTTAGCTTGCTTGTAAAGGGAAAACCAATAGCCTATTTATAAAGGCTTTGTATAGTTTTCTCCTGAAGCAAAACTAATCCATAGCTTGAAACTCTTTGGTTTATTCCAATAGGCTTCAAACCAACATAAAAATCCTCAAAACAATGGACATATTTTTCATTTAACAGACTATGACATTGTGTACTTCCAGTAATTCACTTGCCCTGTATTTAAACCTCTACATCAACAAACAAAAGGTAAATCAAGCCTTGTGTAGCTGAGAACTATGTGAGTAACTACTACTAAAAAAAAAAAAAAAAAAAAAAGCCTTATGAGCTTAGGATTTATCCTTCACCTTGGGAAATAAATGTTTAAAAATATGGTGGTGTACAGTTTATGGAAAAGATCTGAAAGTACAGGTTTCTTATGAAAAATTGCCTAAGGTGACTTATTTATTTATTATTTTTGACTTTAGAGAAAAAAAGAATAGTAAGAAATTAAATACTTCTGTTTACAGTAATACAAAAGGATCCACACAGTTTTAGAGAATCACTAAAACATATTTTCCTGATTAAATATTTGAGATTTGGGAGTACTGTTACGTTGGAAAAAAAAAATAAAAATCTTTATTCTTAATCAGTAGTCACTTTTGTGAGTAGGGATATCAACCATTTCAGGCTGGGAACCAAGAAAGAAGAGGTTTGTACCAGTGAAAAGGAGCTGGAAAAATTGCTACCAATCTCCAAATAGAGAGGGGATGGGAAACTGCATACTGTTTAAATGAACAGGAGAGAGGAATGTAAAGCATCTTCCTGTGAAATTAAGCATGAGTGTATTAGCCCCAGGCATAAAGAGATTATAGGAGCATGGTGCCCAGGTTTCTGGAAAAAGGGCTTCTGAATCAAAGTGTCTGTACTTTCAACAGCTGCTTTAGGGCAAACTTGAGATCCTTTAATTTTCTTTTGCCATGGAAAGAAAAATCCAGAATCACAGGAGGAGGTTAAGAAGAAAAGTATTGAAGCTGAGGCTGTGAAGTGAGGATTGTATTTCTTTGCTATGGGCTGAAAGAGCTTCACTACCTTTCCTATGGCTAATGACTTCTCATAGCTTTAAGCAATCCTCATAATGATCTTTGTGCATTTTGATTGTAAGGTACTTATTTCTTCTCATTTTCTCTGAAGACAATCTAGAGTATGTCACAGATGCCTAAAGTTAGGGGAAGTGACTGCATTTATTTAGAAGATGGTATAAATGTGCAGGACCTCACTAAGAATTTTTGTCCCACCACTAACTATCCAAGCTATATCCAATCTTCATAGTACCATAGAATCATTAAGGCTGGAAAAGACTCAAAGATCATCTGGACCAACCATTCCCCTACCACCAATATTACCCATTAATCCATGTTCCTACATACCATATCCAACCTTTTCTTCAACACCCCCAGGGATGGAGACTCTACTACCGCCCTGAGCAATCTGTTCCAATGCCTAACCACACTTTTTTTTTCTGAGAATAATTTTCTCCTAATTCTAAATCTGATCATTCCCTGGCACAACTTATGGCCTGTGGTGGTTTTACCAATCTGAGCAGCTGAACTCCACCACAGTCACTCTCTCACTCTCTCTCCTAGAAAGGAAAGAAGGAGAAAATACAATCAAAAGGGCTCAAGGCTTGAAACAGGGACAGGGAGATCACTCAACAATTATCATCACAGAGAAAACAGACTCAGCATAGGGAGATTAATAAAATTTATTACCTACTACTAAAAAGCTACAATAGTGAAAAATTACAAAAAGAAAAAAGAAAAAACAAAACAAAACAAAACAAAACAAAACAAACAACAAAAAAAAAACACTAAAAACACGTCCCACCCCTCCGAGCAGCACAGGGGAACAGGGACTGGGGATCAGTCCCTGACACTTTGTCTCCGCTGCTCCCTCACAGTCCCTCTCTGTCCCAACTCCATGCGGGTCCCTCCCACGGGCTGCCGTCCTTCTGAACTGAGCCTGCGGGGGCTGCCCACAGGCAGCAGCTCTTCAGGAACTGCTCCCACATGGCTCCGTCCCACAGGGTCCATCCCCCAGGAGCAAACTGCTCCAGCACGGGTAACCCACGGGTGGCAGCTCCCCCCAGACTCCCTGCTCCTGTGTGGGCTCCTCTCCACAGGCTGCAGGCCCGGGGCCTGCTCCTGCAGGGGCTCTCCATGGGCTGCAGCTTCCTCCAGGCCACATCCACCTGCTCCATCGGGGGCTCCTCCACGGGCTGCAGCGTGGAGATCTGCTCCATGTGGGACCCATGGGCTGCAGGGGGACAGCCTGCTCCACCAGGGGCCCCTCCACAGGCTGCAGGGGAACCTGTGCTGCGTGCCTGGAGCACCTCCTGCTGCACTGGCCTTGGGGGCTGCAGGGCTGCTTCTCACTCCTTGCTCTCCCAGCTGCTGTTATGTAGCATTTTTTCCCCCTTTTTAAAATCTGCTCTCACAGAGGTGCAAATAATATCATTTATTGGCTTGGCTTTAGGCAGTGGTGGGTCCCTTTTGGATCTGGCTAAAACTGTCTCTTATCTGACATGGATTCTTCTTACAGAGGTCACCCCTTGAAGCCCACTGCTACCAAAACCTTTCCACATAAACCTGATCACCTCCCTGGTCTTTCTGGCTACACCATTCCTGATACCAGTCAGGATGCTGTTGGCTTCTTGGCCACCTGAGCACACTGCCTGCTCATGTTCAGGTGAGCATCAGTCAGCACCCCCAGATCCTTTTCCTCTGCACATCTTTCCAGCCACTCTGCCCCAAGCCTGTAGCACTGCATGGAATTCTTGTGGCCAAACTGCAGGGCCTGACTTCTAGCCATGTTGAACCTCATCCAATTGGCCTCTCCCCAATGACCCATACTGTCCTGGTCCCTCTGCAGGGCCTACGTACCCTCCGGGAGATCAACACTTACCCCCAACTTGGCATTGTCTGCAAACTTAATGAGGGTGCACTCAATTCCCTCATCCAAATCATCAATAAAGATATTAAAGAGAATGGGCCACAACACTGAATCCACTGGTGACCAGTAACCAGCTGGATTTTTTAATTTAAAAATGTAATAATATATACTATATATATATTAAAATAATTTAATATAAACTTATTTAAACAAAAGCAAAAACAAACAAACAAAAAAACACATTCACATTACTTTCAACTTTGTGTGTCTTGTTCTCTCTTTCCTCTAAGGGCACTTATACTCCAAGGCCTTTCTCCATTAGTCCAGTATGCACATAATTTTATTTTCAAGAAACCCATGTCTTTTTTTCAAGCTCTCTGTGATTCATGAAAACCAATTTGCTTCTTTTCTTGTACATGTTAACATACCCTTCCCATCTGCCTCTATAAGAAAAGAGTTAGGACACAACTCCAGTATATTATATAAAAATTTTAAGCATAACTGCATTTGTTGCTTCTGAAAATAGGACAACTAATAGCTGTGACCACAGTTGAGAGCAATCTCTGGCAGTACTGTGCTTTTCTCACAAACATCATCGTGTCAGATATCTTCCAGAAGAATGGGTATTTTAAATTCTATACATAGATGTTGAATTTTTGTTATTTCCTTTCATATTTTTTTTTTTCCTTTGGCTTCCTCTCTGCCTACCAGGAGGCCTGTTTAATAGATAATATGCACCCAAGGTTGGTATTTTCCACAGAACCTCCTTTTAGGGGTCCCAGTACTCCTCCTAGAGGTTTGGAATGCATGTTGGTAATTCAGCTGGTCTGGAGCTGTTAGTCCCCTGGTTCCCATCCAACATCTGATGTATGTACATGCCTTGACTGCATTGTGGTTTTTTGTTGTTTGTTTTTGTTTTGTTTTGTTCTGTTTTGTTTTGTTTTTGATTGTACCAGCAAAATATATTAAAGTGAGAACTTTTTGAATTACATATAGGCTTCTGGATTTTGTTGTTGTTGGAGAATCTGAAAGGCTAAAAGGCATATTATGATTTTTCCACTGTACCACTGCTGTTTACTGTACTAAAAGGAACAGCAGAATTGTAGACTACTGCAAATAACTCATCACTGCATTTTTTCAAAGGTCAAGGGCGAAAAAAGGAGAAACTACTCCTTAGGATACTTGGCTTTGATCTACTCATCCCACTCCATCCAACTGCCTCTATGGGCAGTACCTACTTCATGGTGACATTCTAGAAGTCACAATTTGGATTCAGTCATGAATCCAGAAAATAATTACAAATTTATCTTATAAACATCATCTTCCTTATGAACCACACAACTGAGATCATGTCTCAGAATCACAGAAACACAGAATGGTTCAGGTAGAAAGGGATATCTGGAGGTCACCAGGCAAGGACACCAAGGACCATGTCCAGGCAGCTTTCAAAGATGTCGAAGAATGGAGACATTACAGCCTCTCTGGGCAACCCTTTCCAATGCTCCATCACTGGCAAAGAAGTGTATCCCAGTGTTTAGGGGGAACCTCCCTAGACATGTGTTCAGGGATCTTGGGGAACAGATAGGAAAAACTTTTTTTTTTTTTTTTTAAAAAAAAAAGTCTTATTTTTCTATTACCACTTAACTTTTTAGATTGTACTGATATTTGTATATCATGGCAAAATCCCTACTGCATTAAGCAAAGCATTATCAAACCATATTTAAATATGTTCTTGAGTTCCAGACCTGAAGTTCAAAAGTCTTGTCATGCACACATAGAAATTAAGGAGCAAAATCTCCCATGGAAGTTGAAATTCTTTATTTCCTTTAACTAAACATATAGAATTGCAAATATTCAGTTAATGCATACTGGTGAATAAAGGTGGAGAAGTAGAACCTTAGCTGTGGGTTGTTTGTGCATGTTTTAACAATCTGATGTTGGTTTATGTTTCCTTCTGAAATGATTGCCTGAACAATTTTAGATTTCAGTATTCCTTACTCAAACCACTGCTGAACTAATTCCCCTAAAATTAGAGCCATTTCCCATCAATGTACAGTAATGCCCCACAACAAGGAAAAGTTTGGAAGGTGCAATGAGACAGTATCTTTGATCTTTCTATTCTGCTATCTGTCAGTGATAGAACTCTCAGAAGATGGGATCAGGGTTTGTTGTGTCTTACAGCCCTGTAGGTCACAGCACCTAGATTGGCTAAATGTTACAGTCTTGTAGGACTATCAACATTGACTAAGCCATTTGGAAGGAGAGTGCAAGCTCACGAAGAGTAATCACTTTCTTCTTTCAAATTTCAAACAATAAAAAAAACTAATAATTTATGTGTAAGATATGTACTTAGGATCAGAAATGTTTGTTTTGAGATTAAGGATTTTCTTTATTTATTTAAAGTTTTTTTTGCCTCTTTTTCACCATGAGCTCTACATGTTCGAGGGTAAAATATCCCTATTTCACAACCAGATCTATTAATCAACTGGAAATGAAAGAGGGACTTCAGGTCAGCTGAAAACAGAGAGTACAGAGAGTACAGAACTCACTAAATTTCACAGTACGACTTATTTATACAAAGCATTAAATGGAATTAATACTGCTCTTTATTATAGTCTTTTTTGTTGTTCATGTTATTTGTCCAAGTTCATTTAGAAGCATAATTAATTTATATGTTTTATCTTGTTATTGTTACGTTCTCTGAGAGCTTACATAGCCCTGGGGAACAAGGCAAAAAAGTTTTCCTGTTTTGCAGATGTGAATAGCTCCAATAAATAAACCTGCCTTTTTTGTTTGGCTTTAAACTCATGCACAGCAGTGATATTCAGGATGAGCAGCTCATAAAAGCTAACAGTAAAATAAACAGTAGCGAAGAGAAATTTCAAGAAAGCAAATGGAATTTGGAGAGTAAAACCATACTGCTGAAGACTTGAACACAACAATAGACAAAATGAACAGCATTTAAAGGACTGTTTCTGGGAAATATCTGAAAGATAGGCAGTCAACAGCAATTCCACTATCATTGTGCAGATTGGCAAAAGTGTTGATTCACCATCTGGCAACCACAAATTAATGGGAGATGAAACTTGTGTGTTCCAGTGCTAATGTTTGCAATATACTGACACAGAGCTTCCTCTGGCCCCTTACTGCTGCTAGCGGGGTGTGCATTACTTGTCTAGCATGGACTTGCGTGGAATAATAAAACAGAAAGCTTTGCACAGGCAACAGGCTTATGTCAAAACACATTATGTGCCATCAGCAAGAAATAGGTAGGAGCAATGCAGAATGACTTCCCACCAACAGCTGTGTTAGACATGATGATCTGAAGGTTTTTTCACGCAGCACTGGTACTCTCCAACTGGGTAAATTCCTAATAGCTATTGCTAGTTGGAAGTAATTGAGTAAAGAAAATTAGCCTCATCATCTGGCTAACAGAACCAGATCCAGTTTTATTCAACACCTACTATACATGTTTGCTTTTGTGTTTTTAGCACATTGGTTACAGAATAGGTGTAGCCAATAATGAAAGAAGGACTTGATCCAAAACCCATAGTGGTATTCATGTTGATTTGTGTCAATATTTTCAAAAGTGGTTTAAATAGTTTTAGCAGTATTGAGCAAGTAAGAGTTTGTGGGGTGAGGTAATTACCTTTTTATTAAAGGATTCTTTAAAAAAAATCATAATAAAAGGAGAACAGAAACATGTTTTCAAACACAACACTCACATTAGCTTTGCCATAGAGTCCCTGGTGGTCTTTTAGATTTGTAAACTGATCCAGCCAGATTTTAAAATGGTGGCTACTGTCAGAGGCATTAAATGTAATATTTTATGCTACCAATGTACTGATGTCATGGAACTGCATTTTAGAGCAATGGCTTCACCATGTTTGAAAATAAGAAAATGTGAAATTTTTGCAAAATAGTGTCACAAATGTTAGTGCTTTTAGTAAACCCCTAAATTGTTCTGCTATGTAGGATTTTATAACCAAATGTAGGATGTTGTTAGTTATTATTACTTATTACGCAAGAAAACAAATATGTAAATGAAAGGTGGTTTCAGTAGACATCTAAGCTAGTTTTTGTTTGTTTGTTTGTTTGTTTTTCCAGCTAAACCAGATTTTTGTCTAGCTGCATATTCAAGTGATAGTAAAGGGAACGTCAGGAAGATGTGGAGGATAGTTTTCTACTGGTAATCCACTGATCAGCAGACATGTGCCAAAATGAGGTCAAAATTTGAGGCAAACTTGGTTTTGAGCTTGTTATTCTTAAGTTTATCTCATTACAAGAAAGCTGTAATATGTGTGGAGTTGGAAGACAAAATAATGTTTGGCAGTCAGCTTCTTCTTGAAATCTACAAGTGTCTTTTCCTTGTCTGGTGGGAAGAAGCTCACTTTATTCTTGTTTTGTATCAAGTTCTTACTCAAATGTTTATTTGATTTTTTTTTTCTATTATTTTCCTTTATTAATGCTTGTTTATCTCTTCAGACTTTGTCTGTCCTCTCCAAATGGAATTGAGAAAGACCAAATGAACAAAATGGTATAAAGGGAGGTAGATACATCTTGTTTTGTTTATGGGCCTTGAACAAACAGATGTTGTAACAAAGAATAAAGCATGTGTCCAATATGTCATGTATGTCATGTATGTATCAATATGTCCATGCTAAAAACAAAAACATCAATAAATTTACAGAATTACATTCAAATACTGGTCAAAATAATAATAATAATAGAAATTATGGAATTTGGATTGCATTTTCTCCTCTCTGAGTACCTCTTTTTGAACTTATTGCTAAAATTAAAATAAAATAAGGGATGTTTAAGTCTTTTTTTTTTTTTTTCCCTATTTCTCCAGCAATGAGCAAATAATAGCTGTTCTGTGGGTATGGGGATGCAAGCAATAATAAATCAAGGTATGCTCAATTTAAAAATCACTTAAGTAAGGAGCTTCACTTCTAAGTAAGGTAACAGCAGGGCATTGTTCAAGGTGATTTCAAGTGAGAGTAGCTGCAGACATAATATATAGATAATTTTTCTTTTTAATGCACCCAAATGCGAAACAAAACCAAAAACACCTAAATGGAGATTAAGCTATTTTAAAGTGAGAAAGAGGAAATTATATGTCTGCAGCAAACCAGAATTATCATTATTTTAACTTCCACATAGTAAATGAGGCTAAGAGAACCACAAGAACTTGCCTTCTTTTTCCCTCCTTATCAGGGAGCAATGGCTATTGAATAACTGAACAGTGGGTTCTTAAAATCCTAAGATTATTAGATTTTAGTTCAGCATTGTGTTTCTTCCCATCTGTTTATTCCTCTTTGATGGCTTCCATCTATCTCTGTGTCCCTCTGATATCAGAAACAAACTGGAGAAATTCTTAAGAACTCAACCCACCAAGCAGTCAGTTTTGCCTGCCTGCAGAAGATAACACATGTTGCAACCCCTGGACTACCAAACCATATGTTAGTCTCTATAGCTAGTTCTAAACAGGTTTAAATACAAGTTTTTTACATAACCTGGTGATCATAAAGACAACATTATAATGAAAGACACTGAGAAAAGTGAAATCAGAACATCGAACACTGAATAATATATTAAAGGAATACTAGGGCACCTGTACTAGAAGAAAGTCCATGGAAGTCATGCTGTTGATGTCACTGTGATTTAGAAGCTGTAGCATACCCCATCAAGGAACATAGGGTATAAGCCTTTGTCAACTTCATTCGGTTTCTAGACAACCCTCTAAAGAGACAGAGGAAGGAAAAAGGTGTTAATTCTACTTTTATTCAGTACAAACAAGTCCATTAATGGACCATTTTGGTCTCACTTCTTCCTTAAGTCTATCTTACCATGGATTTCTACTTTGAGAAACCCATGTCACACCTATCTCATAAGGTATGCTCTGCTATTAGTGATGTGATAGATATGTGAGAATCTATGCTGAAACAACATGGCAAAGGAAGCCTGATGTCTAATTCTAGTGGAATCGGTCTGTAGTCTCAGCAATGTGGACAGATCTAGCAGCATCTCAATGCTCTTTACCTAAAGAGTGTTGTTGTTGTTGTTGTTTTTTATAGTGGTCCCTCTTTGCTTTATCCCAATAGTCTGGGTAACAGCTGTGAGAAGTTATCTGTCCATGCACTACTTTCTGTTATGAAATTTATCTCTTTTTACCCTCTGAGTTCCAGAAGAAGTATATATTTTTAACATGCAAGGTAAAGTAAAGTGCAGAAGAAAGATCTGATCTGTCCAAATTCACCCAGCAAACGTTCAACTTCTTCATCAACCATCTGGACGATGGAACAGAGTGCATGCTCAGCAAGTTTGCTGATGACACAAAACTGAGAGGAGTGGCTGATACACCAGAGGGGTGTGCTGCTATTTGGAGAGCCCTGTACAGGCTGGAGAGCTAGGTGGTGGGGAACTTTGTGAAGTTCAATGAAGGCAAATGCAGGGCCCATCACCCAGAGAGGAATAACCCCATGCACCAATACAGGCTAAAGGCTGACCTTAGGGAGAGCAGCTCTGCAGCTCCTGGTGGACAGCAGGTCAATCATGAGCCAGCAATGTGACCTTATAGCCAAGAAGGCCAATGGTACCCTGGGAATACCATTCCTGGTACATTAAGAAGAATGTAGCCAGCAGGTCAAGGAGGTGATCTTGCCTCTCTTCTCAGTCCTAGTGAGGCCTCATCTGGAGTTCTGTGTCCAGTTCTGGGCTCCCCCATGCAAGAAAGACATGGAGACACTGAAGTGAGTCCAGAGGAGTGCTGCTGAGATGACTGAAGGGACTGGAGAACCTGTCACATGAGGATAGGCTGAGAGAGCTGGGCCTGGTTATCCTGGAGAAGAGAAGGCTGAGAGGGGATCTTATCAATGTGTACATTACAATGTGTATCTTATCAGTCTGAAGGGAGGATGTCAAGAGAATGGGGCCAGACTCTTTCCAGTGGTGCCTGGTGACAGGACAAGACGCAATGGACACAAGCTGAAGCACAGGAAGCTCCAGCTGAACATGAGGAAACACTTCTTAACTGTGAGGGTGACAGGGCACTGAACAGGTTGCCCAGAGAGGGTGTGGAGTTTCCTTCTCTGAAGAGAATCTACCTAGATGCAATCCTGTGTGAGGTGTTCCAGGTGACCCTGCTGGGCAGGGGGGTTGGACTAGGTCATCTCCAGTGGTCCCTTCCAACCTCAGCCATTCTGTGATTCGTTGATTTGTTGAGTCTGTGATCAGCGAGAGCATTTTCTCATTGCAGTGTTGCAAACTGTTGGATGACCTAGGCTCTGAGTCCCAAATCATGTTTCTCCAATAAACTACTGCAGCACTACTGGCTAAAGCTTAAATGAATGTCTCTATGAGTTTGCTTCTAAAAGCTTATAGAGCAAAAGGCTTTAAATGCTGACAAGCTGAAGAGAGTTCACAGAAGGCCAACAGCTAAACAGAACATTTGGAATAACAGTCTGCTAGTATATATATAACCATATTCCTGAAAATAGAGTACTTTTTTTTTTTTTTTTTCCTCTTTACCTAGGTACAATTTGTAGTATAACTTTACACCTTCAAAAGTTAGATTGTTCCCTTGCAGCACTTGTTTAGATAAGCAGGATGTTTTGCCTCATAAATCACTCCTCTGTACGCCTCATTTGTTTTTTCCTATCATCAATTCCTTCCTATATTTTCTGTGTTTTGTCAATATCATTTGGTGAAACACTACAGACGCCTCATGGGAAATGATAAATATAGTTACATCTTTTAATCTTGGCAATGTATTAGGACCAAAAATATATTTAATTTATGTTCACTGTTCCAGAGAAAATTGTTTCATCATTTCCATTTTTATACTTGGAAGGTTCATTCATGCTGCCAGGCTTGTAGAACATTTAGATAGAGGTGTAGACACAGTAATAATCCATGAGTGTTTGTGTTTTAAGGGTGTTGATGACAAAGAGATAAATGAATTAGTGCTACCATTATCATTGATTTCTTTATTATCACATCTAAAATTCTGCAAAGAGGAAGATCTCATAACACAAGATCCTGCAAGTACTTAAAGTAGGAACCAGTTCATGTACTGTAGAGTTTCTGTGGTATTCTTAATGGATTTACTGTGTTGATTATAGGACCTAACCTCTGGGAAACTGCTCCTCGCTTGTCTCTCCCAGAACATGAAGAAAGGTTCTGAAATTCACAGGTCTGGGACTTGTACCAAAAAGGAGAGTTTGTACTCCTTAGGCTTTACTTAGTTGCATTGATTAAATCTCCTTTGAATAAACACCTAAATCATGAGAAGGCACCTACATTTATGTTCATTAATCTGCGTCTTAAATTTAGGCATCTTGACCATCAAGCTTGCCATGTAAACTCAATACAGCATTCTGTCCTGAATTAGTAGTTGCTTCTCTGCTTAAAAATTACAAAGACAGTCTTGCCCTTGCACATTGCTATTAAGTTCCCACCTATGAACAAAGCAGGTGGACTGTACTAAGACAATAGTCAAAATTTGCAGCCAGCCTTGGGGAGCTTCTAAAGCAGATACTTAAAATTGTTTCTAGGTAGAAATGCTTGGTCCAATTATAAAGCTTTCTTGGAAGTCAGACACTGTGGCTGCCTATTGGAAGTTCATCTGTGCCTGAATACACTGTCAAATTCCTTTGCCTTTCTTTCTTTTTCTTTTTTTTTTTTTTTTTTTTTTTTTTTTTTTTTTTTTTCTATATGGGATACCAGGCTAACTGACAAGTGTCCCTTTTAATGTTAAAGGTGATAGGTGATAGTAATTACTCAAATATAATCAAAAAGTAGCCATTGGAATTAATGTGTGTTGCTAATGCAACTACAATCTTAATGTTTATTTCAGGACTACTTTGCACCTTCAGAAATTATCCATATCTATACCAGTCAGTGCTGTGTTATTTTGCCTCAAATTTCTTGTCAGTTATCACAGGCAAAATATGTCCCTATGAAATAAATTAATAAAAGCCTGCATAAGAAGTTGAAAGATTTCTCCATATCCAGCTTTTCACACAGAAACAAGGGTGATGGGACTGTGAAACACAGAGCAACTTTTGCACCATTTCTTAAGGGGAAATATCAGAGGGTGACAAGAAGAAACAATATAGTAGACTCTCCCTCTTCATCTCTCTACCTGTATAGTTCTTTCACAAGAGCTGAGAGTTAATGTGAAAAGGTAGAAATGTCACGACTGGTGCTTCATAATGTTTGATCAGATATCTGGCCTTGTGGGGGGGTTTACCCAGGCAAAAAATATATCAGTTCATTTTCTATAGACCTTGTACTGTATTCAATGGAAGCTGTACGTGTTCAGCTCCTGACAGGATTTGACTGTTTCATTATATATAAGCTGTTGATGTTTATATATTTATTGGCAAAATAGATTCAGAGTGGTACTTCTAGTGAGTCACATAGAAATGGTATGTAATTTTGTAGCAAGATAAAGTGCATAATGTAATGAGATATATTAGCTCACAATCATGAGATATAACTGTCAGGATGTGCGGGACTTCTTGACCCAAAACATATTGCCTATTTTTTTTAAGCTTTTGATAGATATCTCACATTTTATTTATTCAGCTTGGGGGAGTTTGCTGGAAGTACAACTGGACAGCTAATGCTATATAATTGGGTACTTATAGAGAAGGATATTAAAACAGAGCCACAGTCATACAGATTTGAACAGATGTCTCCTGTTCTCTAGAGAATGCCTTGCTCCACAGGAAGATTTCTACTGAATAAGGTTAAGATCTCTCTCAAAAAGATGTCTTACAGGTTACAGTACATCTCAGTTTCAAGCATGTACCTCATCACTATAAATCTCTGGATCTATACCCAAAGTTATTTCAATTGATTGGAGTTCCATAATGAATCACCTTACATTTGTAGTTTCTGCCTTCTTATACATTTTCTGAGATCTTCAGTGTGCTCAGAGAGTGAGTAGGCAATTTTCTGCAAGTATATTTTAAGTTACATTTCACTCCATTCTGATCACTTCCAAAGTGACTTCCGTAGCAACATCTAAAAATATTATTCATTTCTAAAAATAAGGAAGTCCTCTAGATGCTTAACACATGTAATTCTCCTTTTGTGACAAACAATACAGTCACTTCAGTTAAAAGAGCTACATTTTGAAAATGTCACCATCAATTCTGAGTAGATTTAAGTAACTTTTTCAGAGAGTTTCACTGGCAAAACTCTCTGAGCGGCAACAAGAATGTTTTATTTCTGGCAAACTGTCAAACATCTAGTAACATGAGAAACCTTGTAAGTAATTCCAATGATGAGTACATGTTAATTAAGAGAAGAATGTTCTTCCTATGGAAGTCAATGATAGGTCTCCACACCCAAAACCAACTGGGATGGGAGCAGAGTTGAGGCATGAAAAGTATGCAAACAGTCCAGTTGTTTGCAGTGGAAGGTAATACGGCCCAGACCAACCAGATTAAAATTTTTAACTGTTTTAGAGAAACCACAGAGTATTAGACCTGTGGGCTGGAAACAGACAGAAGCACAGTCTATGCAAGTATCAATTATAGTATTTCTGGGGGGAAAATGGTTGAGAAAGTTCTAAAACAATCTTTAACCTCAGCTCAGGGATTTCTGTCAACATTCTCCACTCTAATTATTAACTACATTCTTCTTTCTACAGCATTCTTTCTATTTTGGAGTTGAGATCCAGTCCCACAACAGGTCTGTGTGAGACCATTGTGTTTAAAGTTTTGCTTTCACTTCAAAACTGACCATGGTTAGAGTGGGAGGTTGGACCAGATGACCTCCAGAGTGACCTTCCAACCTAAATTATTTATTTTTTTCTAACCTTGTTACTGCTCCAAAGCCTGGAGGTGGATGTGACTGTTCCTGATATATATATCCTGCTTTGGAGGTTTTCAGAAAGGAACTCCTGAAATGGAATCTATAAGAGTCCTGTGTTGCTTAAGGTGAATGTATCCTCCAATGATCTTGGAAGAGGAAAGAATACAGACATGTTCTGGGGGAAAAAATCATAGCTCAGAGGGACCAACTCTCAAATGCATACAAGTTAGCTGGAAAGAATAATGCAATAAACATTATCCTCAGTGCAGAGAATATCCTACTCACCCTTTACTGAAGAGACACTAGAGCTGGTCTTGCACACCTCTGTAAAGTTAGCTACAACTTTGTTCTTTTCTTCTTACAGATGATTTTTGTTTAATGGTCTTCATTTAGTGAGGTTGGATAATGGAATCTCTTATGTTTCCTAATTCTCTTAAATACAGAATTTCTTAAAGGGACCTAATCACATTAATGACAACCAAACATTTTATAACTGCCTTCTCTCCTGACTATTAGGACAAGTCAGTCATATAAAAGAACAAACTATTAAAGATGAATAAATTAAGACATATGGCACAAAATGAAAGCAAGATTTGTTACACTATTGAACAGTTTTAACAGGAAATTAATGTATGTCTCACAGACTTGAGAAGCTGAAGCCTGCTAACCCTGGAAAATTGCTTTTAGAACTTGTATGGACACAATGGCCCAATAATATTTTCTGTAGAGGTATATATTTAACACTGTGGCATGACAACAGGAATGTTTGTTCTGAACTTGAGATATTGTATATTGGCTCTTAAAGACCAAGATATGAGAGGGTTTTGGAACTAAGTGGATTAAGGACAGTGTGTTTGACTAGTCTCCCTCTTCAAGATAAAGAATAGTGTTTTCAAGGCAGCTCAGACTTGAAGCACAGACTGATCCATTTTCTATTACAACTTTTAAAAATATACAGAATTTCAAATTATCATCGAAACTGAGAAGTACAAATAAGTTGTGGTGTCTTCATGTTGTGCATGTTGAAATGTAGCACTCTCAGATTCCCTGAAATTCCTCCCAAAACCATCACTAAAGTATTACTAGATTCCTCTTAAGAGTCCTCTCTATCTTTTCTCATCTATTATTATGCCTTCCGTATCTTTTGTGTAGCTCATCTCTAGAGCAATACAATTACATGCCGCCCATCTTCCCAAGCTCCCTCACTCCCTTCAGCACGTTATTGACTTCCATGCGTCACCTACTGACCTTTTTCAGCAGAAGGGCAAGAGATACCAGTGCTGGTTAGCTGGTTGGTCAGGGACCTATAGATACTGGATTGACAATCCACTGTCAGATGACAGAAACAGCATTAGAGGCTATGTGCAGTTTCTGCACTGAATGCGATGATGATCTTTTTTCACATCAGAATGTAATATCTTTAAGATTCTGATAGTTTGCTGAATTTGTCTAAAACTGCCTATTATTAAGTGAAAATGGATTAAAATACACACAAGCAACATGATTGCATATCCCATTTGTCTTCATAATACTAAGCCACCACCTGCACACACACAAATAGGCACACACAGAGATTTCTTTTTCAGGAAGATTTCTCTATCACACAGCTGTCTAATAATAAGTAGGTTAATGGCAAGTTGTGATTTCTTTTCCAAGCTGGTTTGAAAAATGTTTATCTTCCTCCTCTGGCTAAAACATCCCATTAATTTTGAAATTTCACCCTTTCTACTTATTTCTCCCAGTGCCATCTTCAGCTTCCCTTTATTACATCCATCTGTTATGTCTTAAAAGGTCTTTATGGTAAAGATAGTTATTCTTTACTTCTCAACACGGCATCTGTCACAGAAGGTCTCCAAACTGGATAATGCCTGAAGCTCATACAATGAGATCCCAAGCAGAATTTCTAAGCATACAAGGCTCTTTTAAATATTTATCAGAACCTGACCTCTGAGATTTTGTCAGTGATGATTCATGGATAAATTCATGGAGAGGAGGTATGACTTTTTTTTTTTTTTTTTCCAAGACCAAGTAAACAAATCACAGAACCTCTGAGTGGCAGACTACTTGACAGCATGGAGCATAGCTCTGCTGTGCTTAACACTCACTCTCTTGTTATATCCCTTACACCCATCATGAGCCAGGAGCAGGAAGCAAGGAGTAAACATTTCCACTATGCCTGGAGACACGATGTTCAGAAAGCTTTGTTTGGCATGTTTTTATAGATTTGTGGAACAGTCAGTCCTACTGCAGTGCTGTTGTCAGTTATTGATATTACCATTTAATACACTTCACTAATGAGTGGAACCGCAACCTTAATCACCACTAGACAAACAAGTGACAAACAAGAAAAAAAAAAAAAAAAAAAAAGTGAGAGAGGAGAAAGCTGACTTGAATGTGAATTCTGTCTTAACTGGGCCCACCATTCATCTCATGGTGTACCTAGCATTCAAAGGTGTATAGTAATGTGTGAATAAAATAATCACATTAGAAAAACAAGCAGATGATTCAATGATAACTGTACAGAACAGGAGGGAAACACAGATATGCTGTACATGAAAGTCTTGTGCACGTTTTCAAACAGTTGATTTGACAGGTGAACCATTAGCAGAGCTGCATGATAAAAACAACAACAACAACAAAACAAAAAACAAAAGAGGATTTGCAGCTTACATGACTGTGCATTTAAACATATGGGCCTACTTTCACATTTGCATTATATATTTTGTGCATTGGTGTACTCATGTAATTTGATGTTCAGCTGCATGTGGTTGCATTTTATCATGGGTGAAGTGGCACTCATTTGTAAGATGGATTACTCTGTTGCGTGTTAACAACAGCACAGCAGGGAATGGGGCTTGCCAGACATTTGCAGCTGCAACCACTCTTGATACGGTCTGATTTCTGTGGAAAATTGTATTTTTTTTTAATCAACTGTCTGTCAATCAAAGTTATTTTATCTAAATGTTCTTCATTACTTCCAGATTCTAAATTTCAACTTTACTCACGCTATTTTCTCTGTAGAAAATGTGTGTGTTACAAACATTATATTTCAAGCTATAAATTCTAACAAAAAATTTTATGAATCATGTTTCTCCTTATATGAGAGTCAGAAAGTAAACTTTGTCTAGCTATGGTTTATGATCCTTTAAGCTCCTGTTTCAGAAGCTTAAAGACTCCTTTAGTAACAACTCCTCTGTTTTGTTTTGTTTTAAATTACATAGTCTCAAGAACAATGTCAGTACATAATCTGTCAGAGTTAGAGTGCATGGAAGAGCTGTTTGACCCATCGTACAGGTTTCACATCCATTTTCTTCACACAGGGAAATTAAATCCTAGTCCACAAAGGGAAACTCAGAGACAGGAAAGCTCAAGAATTGAGTCCAGATACACTCTTATTCAATACCTTAAACACATATCCATTGTATTAAACATACATAAACATATGTAATAAAAAGATATAATATAAATATATTTCAGTGTATTAAAGTAAAATGCTGACTACCTCATTGATTAGGTCCTTCATATGATGGTGCTAACACCAAAAAGATCCAAGGTCCATTTCTCATTTCTCATGGGCATCAAGGTCCATTTCTCATGGGCATCCTTTATGACTTTGAGAACCAGAACTGATCTGGGAGGAATTAACAACTTCTGGAAGACCCTTGTCTTAGCTCTTAAAGTCCCTTTGCTGCTTGCTGCTGGGTAGGGGTCACAACTACAGTTCTCAGGTCAACCTTTTCCTTAGATTTTGAAATAAAACTTAGGAAAGGTTTATTTTTAACATGGATACATTTTTTTTTTCCCATAATCCTCAAGTATTTATCATTGTTTTCCATCCTGTAGTCAAGACTCCCTGGTAATATGTGCACTTATAAAACAAAAGGTAACTACTGGGATAGAAGACCCTGATTCTGAAGTAATTACACCAGATTGACATCAGAATAATTATAATAGTATTTGTGGCCTACAAATTTCTAAGCTATTTAATTTTTCAATTATAAACACAAACATTGTATTTAATTGATATGATTCATCAGAACTAAGCTGTTAGACTAATTGTCCCTCAAAATAAAGACTTTCAATCCACAATACTTGGAAATAAAGCTGCAAGATGGACAGTCACTTATACTGACATTAAATCATCGGGTTGGTATTTTGAGATGCCAGATCAGCAGAAAAGGAGGATCAAAGGAAACAGGCTCACATCTGGGAAGGATGGAGTCTACTCAGATGCTTCCTGCTCGAGATGACTCTGCTCTGGTAAACTGTCACTAATGCACCCTAAAAATGCATGTCTTTCATTTGGGTTAAAGAATGGAAGAAGAGATGGATCTGTAGTTGAAAATTTATTTAGAAATGAAACATAGAGGGAAGATGCAGCATGGATTTGTTGTTTATCATTCATGCAGGAAGACACACACACACACACACACACACACACACACACACAAAATAAAGTTATTTACTTCCATTAGAAAGTGACAATTGAATAAGAATCCTGAGCAATACATCCAAAAGCTGTTAGACATTTCAGTCTTGGGCTGCAGAAGCTGAACTCACTCATAAAGGCCCAGTTTTAATAGGTTGGGTGTCTTTAACCTCTTGAAACATTTCCAGATATATATGAAAAAAAAAAAAAGGCTTCCAAAGCCAGTATCTGTTTTGTTAAAACCCCAGCCAGGTAGAAAATTTTGAGTCAGGACAGCATCTCAAGGTATAACTTCTCATCTCTCATTTCTCTTTCTCATGTCCTTAAACTTAATCACATGAAAATATTTTATGGAAACATTATTAATAGATCATTGTTCAAATATGACAATGTGCAAGTGTTTATAATAGTCTTTTCTTGGCATGTCACTATAGTAATTCTATGAAATCTTGCAGTAATTTTGCAGTACATCATTTCCCAAATCATCCATCTCTGACACTTTAAATACTCTGGTACTGTACAATATCATCGTTTGATTAATGCAGTACTTTGTGAAAAATCTTTTATTTTTAGCAGCATTTAAATATGCTTTTTTTCCCTAAAAAAAAAAAAAAAAGCAGTTTACATCCTGCAAACAACCTTTTAAAGAAAACAAAAGAGATAACTGCAAATTCAGGAAATCAACAGCAATTGTATTTGTTGTCTAAGTAGAATGAATTTCATTTTTGACATTTTTATGCATTTTCATTTGCCTGGAAAATTGTGTACTGTTGGATAGAGGTGGGTTGAGAAAGAGAATGTTTTTCACTCCAAATAAGAGAAGTGGGTTACTGTCCCTTTTGTTTCAGAAGGGCTTAAGGGCAATGCTTGAAACAACAACAAAAAAATAAGCTGAAAGTTCATTTCTAGAAGCAATCACTTATACCATACAGCAAAGCTATCATTTATGTTTGTGAGTTTGTTGCAAATTAACTGGCATTGTGTGGAATAGAGAGGCTTGTGTCCATAAATGAATTGTTACTAATAACCTGTGGTTTTCCTGCATGTAGTTTCATCAAGACATGATGTGTGTCCGAATAAAACATAGCAGCTATGAGGACAGACTTATAGTTTTTTAAAAAATAATATATATATATATAATAATAAATAAATAAAATATTAAATAAAATAAATAAAATAAAATAATAAATAAAAATAATTATATTATAAATATATTATATATATATATATATAATATATATATAACACAGAAAAAAAATAGTAATAAAAATCAAAATTCTTCATGCCTAAGTTGGATTTCCTCTGTCTCACTTTGAGACTACTGCCTCACATTCTGAAACATCTCATGCCCAGTTTATATCCAGTGCTCTGTCATGTTATATTTATGTCATAACTCAACATCAAGATGTTGTCTTTTAGAGGTGTATCATGACATTCCTGGGTGGTCATTGAGAAGAAGTATCATACCATAAACATTTTTAAAAGAAATATTTGAAAGTACTGATAAGTATTATATCTTTGACAATCCAGATGGGTAAATGTACTTCCAGCTTAACATAGCCAAGTTCTGTTGATTCATAAATGTCAAAGGCTGCCAAACCTCCCATTTTAAGCCAAATGCAGCATTGAACTTGCCAACTCTCTTAGTGCTACTGTCCTAACTTGCCTGGTGGCAGAACCACAGCACATTTTTCCAGTTTGTCCACCACCTTTCTGAAGAGATTATTTTGAAGCCATACCCAAGGGTAGCACTACATTTACCAGCCTATATAATAGCTACTGAGCCTCTGATGCTGCCACCCATACTCCCACTCACAATTATTAAAACTGTCTTTCAAAAGAAAATAAGGTTCTGAAGGCATTTTGCTATTTGCAAGGTCATCAAAATCTGGGGACAATTTATGTTCATGCAATGAGGGAAAAGTAACATTACCCTTCTTTGCATGGAGATGACAGTTTATTGTTATTTTCCCATTCCTTTATTTCTTTACTCAAAATAACAGTTGAGAAAGATCACAACAACCACAGACTGGAGTGTTTATATTGACTACTTGGCCAAACCTCATTTCAGAAAGGAAATGAAATTTTAGTTCTTTGGAAACCAAATTTTCCATATCCCTGACAAATGAAACAATGATTTTCGAATGGAAATGGTATGCAACCTTGGAGACAGCTGCTGGGGATGACAGAGAAGAAGCAGATATAACTCTTGGAAGAGGTGGTGCTAAGGGCTGTTGCACCACCCATGAACTGAAAAGTCCCAGGGTGTCCCACTCAGATTACTGGTGCCTATTTTCTGACTCCATTGTGCAGATTCCTTCCTGGAACTTGGGAAATAAAACCTATTAAGAAGAAAGGATTATTGGGCTAAAATAAGTCCTTGCCTAACATTCTAGGATATGGCCTTCACCTCAACAGCTCCATGACAGGCTTCTCTGAACAAAACATGGAAAATTTTCCATTCCTTTGCTTTTGCATGTTGATTTGGAGGAGTGGGTGGATGATCATAATTCTTTTAAAGTTAACTCACAATTATTTTTATAAAAAGTTCATTACAATGCCTTCAGGTTTGCCATTTTCTAACTTAAAATGTCACAGTGTATTCCCACCCTGTTATAAAATCCAAATCTAGCATGAGTTATTTATAAACCCTTGCTTAATGTGCACACAGAAACTTTTGCAAAGAATATTAAAATCTCTGCATGAAATTTAAGGAAATTATTGACTCATTATCACATATTTTATGTTAAAATCAATCCATATTTAGCACATGTTCAGATACCCTGTCCACACATGGTACCTACTTGTTTTTTCCAGAGGCCATTTTTATAGCTTCTCACAATATTAAACAAGTCTTTCCACATGTACCTCCTTTCCATCTGAAAGGCTCTCTCCTTTTCTGTCAAGATGAGCATGTAAAGTAACAGGAATGGGAACCACTGGAAGCAAATATTCCTGAGCAGCCTCCACCCTTGACATCGAAGTCCTCTGTCTACTGTTCAGCCTTCCGCAGTCTTACACTGCTGTCACTGTTTGACAACTCAGGGTACAGCCAAGCAGTTAATGTCATGTCTCAAAAAGCAGTGCTGACTAAATGTAGACATTTACATTACCCAGTCAACCTACACTTCCTTAGAGTCAATGCACATCAACTCCACAGAGTCAATATTCAGGGCGTGATTCATTTCCTTCTAAAGTAAATTTGTTGTAATAGCTATGTGCCACAGCAAAGTAATGTGCTCAGCTGAAATGCTGAGCAGGTACCTGGAACCATGGCATTGACGTGTGGCTGTAAAAGGACCTTACCTCTAATGCAACAACATGGTTGGTGTATGCCCCTCGGGTTGCAGGTGCTGCTGTTGACCTAACATGACTAAAAAGAATACAGAAATTTTAAGAGTAGAACTTTCCAAGGAAACTGTTTTTCTAAATTATTCTCTATCACAAGATTTTCTTCACTGGCTGAGAGCAGGGTAGCAGATGTAATACATTTCCCTTATGGAACAGCTGCTTTACATTTTCTGGGAATTTTAACCTGCTGGTAGGTTGAAATTTGCCAAGACGTCTTTGTAGGTTGCTGTTATTATATCAACCTGCTGGAATGAAATCAGATGGAACATACTGGAGTGCTATATCTGGGGATGATCATTCACACAGGTCCAGCTGCAGTCTTCCTAATCACTGCTGTATATTTCTCTTTCACAAAGAAAACCACCCAGGGATAGGAACTTTTGGACTCTTAACAGTGGCTCTTGCAAAAGCTTCCTCTTAAGGTAATTTCATGACTATTTGCATTTTCTTTCCTGAGGAACAGAGAAGAGGCTGTGAAAATCTGTTGTTGACTTACTCAAAAAAAGTCTAAAAAAGCCTAGCCACAGAGAAACATCATTTGCAACAATGAATATTCTTTTTTGATTGATTACTTAGTTATTATTTTTTATTTTATTCACAACACAATTATTTAGGTCTGTGGTTTTGATCAGTTGGTTTAAATTTGTCATCAAAAAAAGCCCTGAACATATTTCTCCAATGTCAAAAAATGGATTAAGACCCAAAATTTTTCTAACAAACTTCAGCTGAAGTCAATGAAATGAGAAGCCAAGTTGGCAGCCAAATTGACCCATGAGCTCTTACAGATTTTAATATTTATTCATCCATATTCTGTTTATGACTATAAATCTATGGTGAAGCTTGTAGGTAAAGGTATTATTATTATTATTATTAATAATAATAATAAATTAGTGATGAATATGAGAAATGGATATGATTTCAGAACTAAGCATGTATTTTATTTTCTCCTAACACCTGTTAGAAGTGTGAGTATTTGGAAGGTTTTTCTTTAAAGCATAGAAAATATCAGGAAAAAATCATAGAAAATGATCCTTACCTGCTTCAGAAGATAAGGCTAAATTGAGTAGTTAGTAGTTAGTTGATTGTTTATGCTCATTCATACACATTCTTAAAAAAAATATGACATCAGCAACACTGTGATCTGAATTCCTGCCTTGGAGATACTTTTACTAATAGTCCACATCACCTCAGTGGTTCTACATTTTTGTTAGATTGTTTCTTTCCTGTTTATCTCCTGGTTCACAGGGACATGTTATATGCAGTGACATTTCCTGACACTTGGTTCTGAATTCTCTTTTCAAAGATTTTAAAATTAATTTACAAGTGCAGGGCTAGGAAAGGCTAATGAATAGAAATGGGGTGGAAAAAGCACCACCAACAAGGTAGTAATGTCAGAAACTATTAGACTTCCTCACTCCAAACCTCTGCAGGAGTAAATCTGGCAAATGTCATTGAAAGCAGGTGAGATCTTTGGAGATGTTTACAACATCTGTGATTCTCACCTGCAGACTCAAACAGTAAATTTTAGTCTCTTTATATTTAATACAACCTTCAATTTTTGAACAGTTCGAAAAGTTAGGTCATGTATTTATTAGGTGTTACCCTAGGTTTGACATTATTAACATCAATTAGAAACATACATGCCAAGTAATTCTGTGGATATGAGTAAGTATATGTGTCAAGATTAATTTAAAAATAAAAAATGATTACGCCAGTTAAATATTCCAAGAAATAACCGTGCAGAGACAAGAGCAAAGACTGAATTTCTATGTATTATTAATCACTCATCATTAATGGTAGCAACAAATATTGTTTTTTATGTATAACCTATTAAATCAGCCAAGTACCTATTCTTAACATTTGGCAAAACTGCAAAGATGGATTTTAAGGCTACACAGAACCACGATGACTAACTGAATACTTGAATACTGGTTCCTGTGTTTATGAACAATTTAGTATCTGTCATTTAGACATCCAGGGGAGGTCCAGTTGACATATAATGCGCCTAGTGCCTTTTCACCTGTGATACACAATAGCCACACACTGAGTTCATCAGTATCATACAGGACCTGCAGCAGATCTATTCCTTGCTGAAGTGGCAAGTGGATGTCCAGAACAGATCACCTGGTGAATTTCTTACAGTACCAGACACCTCCGTTCAGACAAATGAGTTCCCACTCCTCTTTGGGCTTTAACTAGTCCTAGAGAATTTAACCATGTCACTGTAACCTCACCCTCTTCTGACTATTTAGCTGTTGAAAGTATTTCTTCTGTCAGGTTAGGCAGGGATAGTAATCATCCCTAATGATTAACCTTAATAACAATGATCAACTCTTCATTTACTGGGACTGAGGTTAGTCCTAAATATTGTGTCTTTATGGGAGAGGAGTGGAAGGCAAGAAGCAAGGAAGGTGGGAAGGAAGAAAGGAAAGAGAGAAAGGGGGAGAAAGAAAGGAAAATAGAAGGAGAGAGAAAGAGAAGAAAGGAGAAAGAACTCAAGGAGAGAGAGAGGGAGAAAAAGAATAAGAGAACAAAAAAGAGAAAGAGAAAAGGAAGGACAAAGAAAAAAAGGAAACGGTAAGAAGCAAAGAAAGAAAGAGAAAGTGCCTGAAGCTGTGATTTTCTTGTTTAAGCTGAACTGTAATATAATCTTGCTAGATAAATACCACACACTGAACTCTGAAATACTAGGGTTAACTGTTTGCTGTCTCATTATTTGATAATGGGGGCAAAAAGGGTCATGATTTGATATTAGAACAAAGGAATCAATAACAAACCTGATACTTTGCCAGTGTAGATAATGCAGTTAAAAGGAAAAAGAATTTACAAAGCAGGAAACAAAGCTGTGAATTGTATTTCAGCCTATTCTCCAACCTCTTGTGGTCACTAGCTGTGAGCAAAGCAAAGAGTTTATGCAAAAAGGCAAGCACTGTGAATACGTGGTATGGCAACAGCTCCAAAGCCAGGGAGGACTCAGCAAGAGGTAGGATTACAGTTACTCTATGTGTTAGGTCTCTCTTCAAGCTGTCTCTGTTAAACATCATTTTAAAGTACTGCCTTGTAAAATAGAAATGCACTTAATGGTCGCTTGGATCCTTTTTTTTTTTTTTTTTTTTTTTTCCTTACATTTATTGCTCTCTTCCTTTTTCCCTCCCCCAAACCCTTTCCCCCCTTTCATCTGTAAAAACAACTATGTTAGGGATCAATTATCCAAAACCATTAAATCATCAGCAGTACTCACAGCTGTAAAAACATCTGCATTATAGACTCTGCTTCCTAAGAGACAGAGATGTAATTGATTCTCTCATTCTGGCATAATTGTATAGCTTCTGGTTTGTGTTATGCTGGGGATGTGGGTGGGGGAGGTAGAAGGGAGGCATCTTGCCTTGCTTTAAACTGATTCATGTTCATCTAGTCATGAAACACATGGCTAGACCCAGAAACAGCACAGACAGCATGCAGCAGGCAGCTCCACCTCTCCTATACCCCACAGCCCCTGTCTTCTCTCTTAATATTACAGGGGAAAATAATTTCATATCCAGTGAACTAGGATATTGTGTGCTCCAAAAAGAAAGAATTTGTTTATCAGAGAAGCTGCTGCATAGCTGCCATATGAGGGTTGTTCTGTAAAACCCTTCCTTTCTCCCTTCCTGCCAGTAGTTGCCTTAGTGACAAAACTAATTGCTGCTGGTGCCCCTGCTCTTGTGAACAGAAAAACAAAGCCATTTATATTGTCATTGTAGCAATCCTCTGCAAGACTGTCTTCAAGATTAAATGTGCCGATTAAAAAGATATGTTACTGGCATTATAGTAACACAATAAAAAGGCAGACTGCAGTATATGATTCTCATGTCTCAGCTGTGCCTTTTGAACAACTTGTTGAAGTCAGAGTGTAAATGCATTATAAGCCCACATAGGTGGGAAATTAAGGAACATCTCTCTTTCATAGCAAAAGTAGAAAGATTACTGGGTTTGAAGGCCATGGCCTCTATCATCTTCAGCTATATCTAATGGCTAGTCTCTGCACATAAGTTACTAACATCCATCTCTCTCTTTCTCTTATTGGATAACTAAGACCTGTGGACTGTTTGGTAAAAGCAAAAGTGATCATAAGAATTTTGTTCCATGGTACAGCTTGGTGGTTCACAAATACCTAATTCTTCCACCACTTTTGAGATTCCTTATTCAAAGAAATAATTTCCAGGAAGAGGAAAAGTTCCTCAAACTGGTTTAATTTACCCAGGAAACTCATGCCTGTGAAGATGAGTAAGTATCTTCTTTAGAAAGCTAATTCTATTTATTTATTTATTTATTGTCATTAAAGGCCAAATTCAGTTCTGCAGAGTCACTAGTAAAGTACTGGTTTTCAGTAAAAGCATGTAGAGTCATTACACATACAGTATATACATGCTGAGTTGGAGAATAAGAAGACAAAACACCTGCGAAAGCTTAAATGTAAATACAGAACCTGTTTTTGTACTAATTAAGAATATCTTTTGGCTCACCTGTGCTGGGCAAAGAGCTGAAGAAGCAGTTATAAAAATGATTTTCCAAATGTATCTATTTTTTTTTTCAAAGTATGCTTGTAGACTATGATATTTCATAGCCATTGTAGCTATGGAAGCAATGATATAGGCTGTCATAAGGCCACTTCTCTAAGAGGAAAAAAAAATAAAGTCACTGTTATGAAAAGCTATATTTTCTGTGTCAGGAAAGTTAACATTTGTGCTCTCTCCTGGAGTGAAGTTGTGAACTCAAAGTAAGATAATGCAATGTAATCGGTAGAGATTGTTATGAAAGTCAACCTAAAGCCACTTAAAGATTTGACTGCATTGGATATATCTCACAAAACAAGCAAAATATGGTCATGTTAATTTTTTAATGAGATAGAGAAGTAAAAATGTGAAAGATGCATATCTTCATTAATGAACCTGAATGTCTCTTTGAGAACCCACTTCCCAAGAATGCTGTGTTTACTTCATATTTATTATGGCAGGAACTAGTTCAGTTCTATTACCATGACAGCTCATGCTGGTAATTCCACATCGAGATCAAAGATTATCCTTGACAATAAGAGACTCATGGATGGCATGGAGATGATACAGACTATGGCATGTGGCTCTAACCTGGAGCCTCAAAAGACTGCATTACCAATAGGTGTTTTTCACACATACTAAGAGACCAAACTGCATGCAGCAGCATGATTTCTTTTCCACCCTAATTTCTCACCTTCACTTTAAAACAACATTCTCTTGGAAAATTATTTTACTCTTGATTTTTCCTCCTTTGCTCTGTTGCACTCAGCTGACAATTATCCTTCCATGCAGAAATAGCTGGATGTGCCTTTTAGGTTCCATCAGTACTGCCCAACAGTCAACTGCCTGTCCCGGGCTCACTTCGTCATTCGTGCTTGTTCCTCATAGTATGGATTTTCAAAGACATTAAATTGTGCCCAAACATTGTTGGGAGGATCATTAAAAGAACCACTAAGTTGAAAATACCTAAGTCATCCTACTGTGATAAAAAACAAAGCAAGTTCTTCCATTAATGCCCTTCCAAATTAGGTGGAAATTACTTCTGGGAGAGTTTTCAAGCCTCTGTCTTTAAACTATTTGCTATTTATTACAATTTTCCCCATTAGATACAGTAGTGGATTCATGCCTGAGCAAATGAGAGCATGAAAGGAAACCATCAAGTGTTTTTTTTTTTTTTTTCCTCCTAGGATCATGGCCACATTGCTCAGACAGTGCAGTTTGTCTCCACTGAAACTGATGTAGCATAAGTACCTTATGCTCTTGATTATCATTCATCCAAGACTCCCATTCATCCATAAAGACATGAGTGGTTCAGCTGAGAGAAAACAAAACACTTTCAGAGTTATAATTCATGCTGTGGCTACATAGTTGTTTCCCTTTGGCAAGCAGAACAGAAGCCCTATTTAACATTTCCATAGAGTATTTCTTCCCTGTTTCTGCATGCTGTGTAAAAATTAACTAACCTGTAATAAAGTTTTTCTCTGTACCTTGCACATGAGTTTACTCTGGTTGTACCCACAAACAATCATGACTCAGGGAGAGAGACAAATGGGTAGGCACGTGGAATTTGACTGAATTTCAAGTCAAAATGTGGTCACCTGCACATTGTGCAGGTGACTTGTACACCCTTTGGAAATGGCATGGAGCAAAACTTCCTGAAAATTAGAGAGCAGCTGCTGAAGAAAACACAGCAAAGTCATGTCATAAATTCATGTTCTGCCTCTAAGGTGACCACAGCCCTTATTCACATTTGCTGTTTCTTTGAATCTCTGCCTACACAACAGATCTTCCTACCATATATATGGAGTCTCACAAAATCCTTCTATCCTGTGTCTTTGGCTTTGGACCCATCTAACCTCCTCCCTCATACCGCTTCTTCACACCTAGCCTTTTGTTTCTTTCCTTGACATCTTCCAGTAAGTCTACAATAAGATTTGTTTTTGAAGGGAAGAACTGAATCTCCAGTCAAGCAGTTTCTGGAGCATCTCATGGGATACTCAAAAGTGCAATTTACTATTTCTTACATTATCCAGGATGGACAATGTGATGTCTTTGCTGGAGTAATCAAAACACCTCTTATCTACGTAAAATGCTCCCCATCATTATTCCATACACAAAGGTCTAAATCTACAAAGACAGAGAAGTGCTTGACTCTATGTATTTCTGTAATAATTGTGTACTTAAATAGGGCTATTACTGCTTACAGCAGCAGAGGAGTCTCAGGCCCAGCCCAATGACTCATTCTCATTGTCACTTAGCACAATACCAAATTAGACCTATGAAATTTCCACTTAATTAACCATGGCTCACACTGAGGAGATCCATGAACAAGTGTACCTTTGGCTTTGCTGGCTGGTCTTCTTGGCTTTTCTTTCTGGTGAACAGTGGTGAGAGTGGTGAAAGGCCTTTCTGTGGGGTGAATCACAGAAGCTGTGTATCTGAATCATCCTCCAGAGGATCCCACATCTCCCTAATGTTCATCAGGCACGGATTGGAAGACCAGCTAAAGCCATTGTGTACCCTAATTTATAAAGTGTTTCCACTCTGCACAAACATGATATGGCAGCTGCCTCATCAGTTATTCTAGCAGGAAGGGACAGTCACAAGTGTAAAGGTATAGACTGCATAATAGCTTTATTTCCCCTTCAGTTACATAGCTACACAATGTTGTAAATTGTTCACAATACCCTTAAGCTTTTCAGACCATGTTAAAAATGAAACCCTGGAGAAAGAATGAGAAGGGGAGAGACAATGATGGATGTTTTATATCCAAGAAGTGATTGAATATGCAATTTCTAATACTTTTGCGCTAGAGCAAACAGCATGTCATGCTGTATGTTCTCCCAGGAAAGTTTCGGAATTTAGGAAGTTATTTATCTTTTAATATAGATTTCAGTGATATCTGCAAGTCAAATATTGTACTATTCCTTTGTGGGAAGTATAAGACAAATTTGCACTGAGCACAGATTAGTTCTAAAATAGATTATATGTTCATGTAAATATTAAATAATAGATTTTTTGGTGATTTAAAATAAACACTTGTTTGCAAAGCATGCTTATTTATTCTAATATTAATGAACAGAAGATAAAATAAAATGAAAAAAGTTTTAAGACCAGCAGTAATTTTTTTTTTTGCTTGCACAGAGACGTAACTGGGCTACTGGCAAGTATTTACCTCTAAGTCACAGCATTTTTGGACAAAGGTATTTTTATGAGGGCCCAGAGGATATCATGAGTCCAAGTGTAGAATAGGCAAAATAAACCAGCACCAGACTCACTTTGTGCTTGATATATTATAGTATTGTTCCAATTATATTACTCTGAGTTCTGGAGTTAGTGTGTTCTTCATTTACTCCAGGGTTTTGTATGTCATGATATAATAAATATAATTATATTATATTACAATATAATAAATAAAAATAATATATATAAATTATATAATATATAATAAATATATTATTATATTATTACATATTATATTATAATAAATAAAAAATCATTAATAGCTGTGAACCCAGTAGTACAGGTAGGTTCAGGGACTACTACACCTCAGCTTAAAAGTCACCTCTGTACACCGTATTGACAACACCACCACCTGGCTGGACCAAACCAATAGGCAGAAACAGGCACATCTCCAACCCCCACTTACTTAAAAGCCATTTAGGAAAGACAGACAGACAGACAGACAGACAGACAGAAAGAAAGAAAGAAAGAAAAAGAAAGAAAGAAAGAAAGAAAGAAAGAAAGAAAAAGAAAGAAAGAAAGAAAGAAAGAAAAACAGAAGGGAAGAAAGAAAGAAAGAAAAAGAAAGAAAGAAAGAAAGAAAGAAAGAAAGAAAGAAAGAAAGAAAACAACAATAAAAAAGAAAAAAAAAACCACAAAGAAATAAACAAACAAATACACAAGTCTTTTTGAGCAATATTCATTGACCAAAATCATTCTCTGACTCCTTGTGTGGAAAGAAAAGGTATCAAACATCTCAACAGCTGGACTAGGTGGGAGGGAGACAAGTTGGACCTGACATACATTTAGGGCAGGATTTAGTTGCCTAGACAAGGCACCTAGTGATGTTTCAGGCAACACACGTTTCCCACCTGGCTTCCAGCAGCTGCTCAAGAAAATCTTGACTCTTCTGCAGACTATGTACTTCCTGTCAGTTAGTAGCAGATATGTCACATGTAACAAGGGGCATTAAGAGATATTTTTTTTTTTTTTGGGGGGGGGGTGGCACAGAAGCAAGAGCTGGGGTGGTATTCAGCTCCACTTTAAGACTGTTAAATTGGTGTCTAACATAAGCGTCTGTATATGATTCAGGTGTTTAAACTCCTCCTATAGTCAGTGAAGATCTAGCCAACACTAGCAATGAAGCTTACTGTGTGATCTGGCTGATCTGCCAGCAGACTCATCTTTATCCACACACCTTTACTAAGCCTCTGATCTTTGTTGATTATACTGGGAATTTATTCATACAGATGACAGGTCAGCACCTGAATTTAGATAAAGCTGAATTCCAACCTCAGGGAATCACAAGTGAATAATTTATTGTCATCTGAATGCCAGCAGAGATTTCCATTGTCTAACTATTCAAAAACAAAATGTGAGAAATTAATGCTAAATAGTTGTCCTATTGGGGTACCTAAATGGAAGTACTCTTACAGAATCTTCATAACTTTTTTAATGAAAATCTGTTGCAGAATCAGCTTGTGAAATCTCTGGACTATGTTCTGCAGGAAATAAAACTAGATGATCAAAAACCTTTTGGTCTTTAAATCAATGAGTGGGAAGTTAGTGATGACATCAGTGACTTCAGTGGTAACAGAATTAGGACAATAATGAGAACTCCAGTAAATCACCATCTAGGAATAAATAAACCTTTCCCTTTTGACCACACCAATGAATCACCAAATTGTACTGGAGGTATTCTGCTGTTGAACAGGCTCCTATTTTTAGCTGTGATAAATAACAAATTGTGAACATTTTTTTGTCATTAAAAATTCTGTGCCTTCTCTTTTATCTGTGACAGTTACAGCAGTGACTGATGCATCAGCTCTCCAGAACTGATATTGTTAGTCTCCAGGAGTTGAACAAAATAATCAGATTTTTCAAGTGGTGCCTGGAACAAGCTCCTATAGTCTGTGAAAGGGTATCAGGACATCCTGTGACTTCTGAGAGCTAGATGGAAAGGGTCATACATCCCAGACTTGCTGTAATTCCCCAGTTTACCTGTCTAGGATCATATCTACTCTCTTTCAGTGCCAAAACTAGGCTTTCTCTATCAATCTTTATATGAGACACACTTTTTAGTATACCTTTTATTGCATACAGTTTTACAAACCTAAGCTGATCCCCATTAGCCTGCAGGAGATACTGTATTCACATGGGTAAATGATTTTCTGTAGATAAAGCTAGAACTGTGCCAATAATTCTGTTTGGCAATAACAACCTTTGCTTACTGCCCACCCGTTTGATGGCTCCAGATCACTGACAAAGCATCTGCATTTCTGAGGCTCCACTGTAGGGCTAAAACTATATTAATAATTGAACGAAGCCAGAGACCATTTGCTGGCTCTGACTCTAACTGGTATGGCACAGTTTCTGTCTGTTCTGTTAAAGCCTCAGCTGCCAAAACTGGATCATGTACCTGTGCCGCTTACTAGCAATGCTCCGCAGCTCTTGCTATCTTCTGGATCATTCCTAGGAATTCTTTAGTAGTATGTTTGTTGATTTAGGCCAAAAATATGACAGGAACAAAGGTTATACTTAATTGTTATAGACAATTTCAAGGTCTAGGAATCCGTAGTCCCCTCAGAAACATTTAAAGAGCTATAGGCAAAATAAATCTCAAACTTTTGGAAGAGGCTTGCAATATTACCAGGAATTCTGGGGATATTGCATATTTGGATAAACAGGTATTTGAGGACAGACATGTCCTCTTATTCTTATTAGCCATATCTTATTCAATGGAGGCAGTAGTTAGGATGAAGTTATAGTTTGAAAACTGCATGTCAGTGAGGAGAGTTGAATAAACTTTCTTACAGCTTTATTTTTTCTCTGTATGAAAATAAGTGTCTGATCCTCTGGGATAAAAGCAAGCCCATTGTTAAGTTTTTAATTTTTTATTTATGCAGTTTATACAAATTTTAATAATGTTTTATTTATGTTCCTCTGCCTCTAAACCTTTTATTGAAGCTTTGCATTCTGAATTGACATAATCTCATTTTGCTCTTACCTAAAAGACTGTTGTCACAAGAATGGCTTCAGGATGCTTGGAGAGATACAGATGTTTCACTTTCAAGGCAATAGTATTATGAGTGGTACCACGGCAGCGTAGCAGTATATGACATCCCAATACATTACTGGGGTAACAAAAGACTGTCAAGTGCTCCTTTGTACTGAATTTCAAGGGCTGGCTTGGGAGGTACTAATGTGGGCTATAGGTTGAGGGGAAAAAAGAAGTCTAATAACATTCATCAGCATATTCTTGCAGTGTAACTGTATAATGGAGAGAGTATCTGAACCCTGAAGCCTTCTGGAAACTGTAATATATGGACTGAGAAAACGTAATGTAATGTCCTGATCCTCAACAAAAGCCAAGGGATTTAACAACTGGTGGTTAACAGCAAGGTACCAGAGGGTATGAAAGAAGAAACAATAAATAACCCTTCTAGGTAATGCTTTGGATAGACACAGTGTATCTGAATTACAGGAATTTCATTAAGAAGAATAAACATTTCTTGGTTTTGGTAGCCTCTGCTCTTATTTCGTAATGGTCTACTTGCGACATGTTTAGCAGATGTTCACTTTTAGCAGACGTTTACAAACAGTCTGTAAATATTTTCCATGTTCTATGGCCCTTGCGTATGAATATGTCTTTAATCTCAGTGATTTATTTTGACAGTTGGCCATCTTCTTGCCAAACTCTAACATGTTTTTTTTTGTTGTTGTTTGTTTGCTTTTTTTTTTTTTCCAAGTATGATAAAGGTCTCAGCTTCCCATTATGTATTTCTGATTATTTCTGTTTGGTGGCATCACTTTGCCTAATTGATAAAGTCAACCATAATCCTTCTGTGCCATTCCATATTGCATGTTTATGCATCTGTTATATAGAAGTTTTTCTGTTTGTGAACCTTCATTTTCCTGTACTTCGTAGCTCTCTCCTGAGTCAACGATTATAATTTTTAACTCCATTGTAACTTCTGCACTAAAGGTGCTAACAAAAGTTATTGCAGTTAATAGAAAAGTGTTCTCTTCTGAAATTAATCATCAGATTTATAAAAGCCATTACTGTGAAATATATGCAGATGCCTGCACTTGTGCCAAACAGTTAATGATCCTTCGTAAACAAGCAAACAAACAGAAGGAAGATTCAACACAAGCAATCTTTTTATTTGTTCCAAATTAAGTGGAGCTGTTGAAGGTGGTGAGGCCTTGCAAAGAGATCTGGACAGATTGGAGAGTTGGGTAATCACTAACAATATGAAGTTTAACAAGAACAAGTGCCAGGTTCTGTACCTGCAAAGGTATAGATGGGGGATGAGAGGCTGGAGAGTAGTCCCGCAGAAAGGGATCTGGGGGTTTTGGTTGACAGCAAGAACATGAGCCAGCAGTGTGCCTCGGTGGCCAGGAGGGCCAACCATACCCTGGAGTGCATCAGGTACAGCACTGCTAGCCAGTCAGGGGAAGGGATTGTCCTGCTCTGCTCTGTGCTGCAGCGGCCTCACCTCAAGTACTGCGTGCAGTTTGGGCTGCCACAGTATAAGATATAAAACTATTAGAGAGTGTCCAAAGATGGTAAAGGATCTTGAGGGCAAGACATATGAGGAGTGGCTGACGTCCCTTGGTCTGTTCAGCCCAAAGCAGAGCAGGCTGAGGGGAGGCCTCATGGCAGCCTGCAGCTCCCTCATGAGGGGAGCGGAGGGGCAGGCGCTGAGCTCTGCTCTCTGGGGACAGCGACAGGACCCGAGGGAATGGCATGGAGCTGGGACAGGGGAGGGTCAGGCTGGGGGTTAGGGTAAGGTTCTGCACCCAGAGGTGGTCAGTCACTGGGACAGTCCGCCCAGGGCAATGGTCACGGCACTGAGTCTGCTGGAGTTCCAGAAGCATTTGGACAACACTCAACATGGTTTGATTTTCTGGGTGGACCTTTGGTGACCTGGGAGTTGGACTCAGTGATCCTTGTAGGTCCCTTCCAACTCAGAATATTATATATATCTATGATTTCAATGTCACAAAAAAAAAGGTACAAGTGTATAAGATGAAATCATTCAAATTAAGCATAGACAATGCATTGCTTTCTCAAAAGTGGACCACAGCTTTTTTTTTTTTTTTTTTTTCATAATCTTCAGAATGTAGTAACTTCCAAAGCCATTGCTAATGAAGCTGTAGTATCTTCTAACAGGGATGCTTCCACAAAGGAGTAAGAATAGTCTTATAATCACATGGTATGCTATTTTCAGCATACATAGATTGGCTCAGTTTTCTAGCATATTTCAGTACTTCTTTGGTCATTTCAGTGGTGCTGTCTAAAATGGACTGAAGCCTCATAGGAAAAAGTAAGTCAAGTTAATTTACAACTTCAAAATTTCTCTTTTGTCTTTCAGTTTGAGTGGTAACCACAAGAGGCTATACACACTTCAGAATTCCAAGCCCATCAATCAGTTCCTTAGATATCTTCTCTGCTGCTAGTCAAGTTTTGCAGTATTTTAAAGATGTCTGCTGATAGGTATATATCCAACCATCAAGAGAACTGAGCAGTAAAATGCTCAGTTCTTACATTTTGACTTATTGAGCATCATGACACCACTTTCTGCATATAGGAGTGTTTCTTAGCCTTTAAACAATCTGGATTAATGCAGCTCTTAGTACCTCCTCTCATTACTTTAAGATGTAGAAGGGCAGATAATGGGGGCCTGGAGGCCTCTTCCTAAGTTCCCTAGTCCCTAGGCAATGGAACCAATTTTGTCTTTTATTCCTGTACTAATGTATCTAAATGCTTTACAGTAAGCTCTTAAAACTGGGATCTGCATTATGCCTAAAATTCAGGAACTGTGACACACATTTAAGAAATAATAAAATACAACTTTGAGGATTTATGTCTCTTTAATTTCTTTAATTCCAGGATAGGAATATTTCCTTTCTTGTTGTTGCTGCTGCTGCTGTTGTTGTTGTTCTTCTTCTTCTTTTCCATTGCTCTCTTTTTCTGCAGAAAAAGTTTATTCCAGGTTATGCTAATATTCCCCCAAGTTCTAGAAATACAGTATGAATAGATAAACAATAGGTAGGAAACATTTCTCTATTTTTGCTTACTACTTTTATTCCTATTTTTTGCCTTTTAGCTGTAACTTTCCAGGGCAGTGAGACTGCATGCTTTTCTTGACCACGTTCACAAGAGTTCTTGCTGCTTGTTCAGCAGTTTGCTCTTTGGCAGGGCAGGGCTCTGGTGGCAGTATGTTTTCAATTACTACAGGAAGACTTCACTAAAGTCCAACGGACAGACAAGTTGATGTGTTCAGGAATGCTCTCTTTGTCATATGGCAGGTCCACTAAAATCTTGTAATGTGCACAACATTCATCAAATGAGGCATGGTGCATGGACAATGTTACACGAAGACAGAATAATTTTTCTGTTAGTGAACGTAGGCTCAAATATTAGGGCAATAATACAGCTACATCTTCTAGGCTAGAACTAGCTAGTGTCTGGCCAAAGATGTGCTTGGTAGTTGATATATTCTTTCACTACTGTTATTTCTCAGTTGAAAGTCACATCTTGTCCTAATTTCTAGCATTGAAATTTGACATTCTCCCATTATTTCCAAAGTTTATTTTTGGAGTTGGCCTAGACCACAGGCCAGCTATAATGTTCTAGACTACAAATGTACATTCCCTCCTGCAAGATCTCCAAGCTGTTGTGCAATTAAATCATTCTGAAGCAGAACACAAACTAAAAGTAAAGAAAGCCATGAAGAAAAACAAGGGAAGGGAAGGGAAGGGAAGGGAAGGGAAGGGAAGGGAAGGGAAGGGAAGGGAAGGGAAGGGAAGGGAAGGGAAGGGAAGGGAAGGGGAAATATATACTACATATGTAGAGACCTTAGAGTTCTCCACAGTCAAAGGAATCTACTTAAAGCATGCCAATGTCTAATTACATGCAGAATTTGATCTTGTTTTTCTGCCTACTTACTATCTCCACTATAGGAATTCTATCACAGAATAGCAGAAATAAGATTTCTATCTGTCTGAAATAACACCAGTGTATCATTTTTTTTCAGATTTTGTTTGTGTTTGACTGTAAAAGGAACTGAAGAGTTTTAGACAAAATGATACTGTGATTTACAATAATATGGCACAAAGAAAGGTTCTGATAAGCATTTTCATACTTTTTGTTTATGTCAAGAAATAAGAAAACAACATTAAAACCATCACAGAAAGTACTCGTAGAACAGCTTGGATTGTAAGAGTCTGTAAAGATCATCTAGTTCCAACTTCCCTGCTATATTGATCCCTTTCCAAGTTATTTCTCTTTTGAGAGTTGGAGGACAGGACAATAAGAATAAATATGAATATTTCAACATGAAGCAATATTATTTTCCAAAAGTAGGGAGACTCTGTGAACAGTATTTCTCTTTTTTAAAGGTAGAAAGAAATATTTTGTTACCTATGTTACCATGTGTTTTAGTAGCACAAGAACTATTGTAACAGGAAGTAGTATTTTTCCAGACAGACTTTTAAAAGATTTGAGAAATTCTTACACTTTGTTCCCATATGTATGAGTTTTTGAGAGACACTTTAAATGCCCCAATCATTTATTCACTACAACAGAAGCAGACTGTGTAGGTGTTAGTCGATCCTGCAATACCTAAACTCTTCCCATCATGGTTTTAGGTTTTTATGTTTCATATAGACCAGAATTAGGCCAGTGCCAAGGTGAAACTGTCAGTAAGTGAAGTTTATTATTATTGCTGGAAAAATAAATTGCATGTAGGAGAAATTGCGTGGTTTGTACTTAAAAGAATGCTGTATTTTTTGACAGAGAATTGAGGGAGGAAAAAGTTTTTCACCTTCTAGAACATTCTGACTGAGCTACAGGGAAATGCATCTTTGTGTGCGTGTGGAGGGGAGGAGGTTATTTGCTTTTCTTTATAGAAAACTACCCTCCCCTTCAAAACAATAGCAACAACAACAGTAAAATACAAATTTGCAAGGTCCCTCCACAGCTAATAGAGAGAAATAGGTATTTTTAGAAGATAGCTAGCTTCCCTTTTCTGACAAATGCTTTAGCAATGGATGTACTAACCTATAGAGACTATTCCTCTGAAAATGGATAGAATCATAGAATCATAGAATTATAGAATCATGGAAGCATAGAATTGCTTGGGTTGGAAGGGACTTTATCTAGTTCCAACCCCCCCCCCCCCTTCCTCCCCGAGGCAGTGACATCTTCCACTAGACCAGGTTGCTCAAAGCCCCATCCAGCCTGGCCTTGAACACCACCAGGGAAGTGGTGGGGCACCCGAACTTCTCTGGTCAACCTGTACCAGTGCCTCACCACTGACTGCATAAAAGATTTCCTCCTAAAATCTTATCTGAATTTCCTCCCTTTGGTTTAAAACTCTTCCCCCGGTCTTATCACTATCTGCCCATGTAAAAAGTTACTCTTCATCTTTTTTATGAGCCCCCTTTAAGTATAGAAAAGCCTCAGCTCCCCCCAGACCCCTTGCTCCTGCATGGGCTCCTCCACAGGCTGCATCTCCGGTCCGGGGCCTGCTCCTGCAGGGGCTCTCCGTGGGCCGCAGCCTCCTCCAGGCCACATCCACCTGCTCCACCGGGGGCTCCTCCACGGGCTGCAGCGTGGAGATCTGCTCCATGTGGGACCCATGGGCTGCAGGGGGACAGCCTGCTCCACCAGGGGCCTCTCCACAGGCTGCAGGGGAACTGCTGCTGCATGCCTGGAGCACCTCCTGCCCTCCTGCTGCACTGGCCTGGGGGGCTGCAAAGCTGCTTTTCAGTCCTCACTCTCCCACCTGCTGTTGCACTTTGTTGCTTTTTTTTCACTAATTCTTTAAACAGCTGGAAGTCTGCTTTCCTAAATTTCAGGGTTCTGACTTTGCTCTTCACCACACTCATATTCATCAAGATCAGAAACTCAACCATGTCATCATCACTGCTGCCCGGATTGCCTCTGATCTTAATCTCTTTAATGAGTTCCTCCAGACTGGTGAGTACCAGGTCCACTAACACTTCTCCTTTGGTCGGTTTGTCTAATACCTGGATCAGGAAATTATCCCAGAGGGTCCCCCATGGGTGGCACACTTCCAGAGTCTTCTGGGCAGCTTACAGCCTGCTGTGTTGCTTTCCCAGCCTACATCTGGGTGGCTGAAATCCCCTATGAGAGCCTGTGAGCACGATGCTTCTTGTAGTTGGAGCAGGAAGACCTCATCAACAGGCTCCCATTGATGAGCCAGCCTGTAGTACCCCATCCACAGGGTGTCCTTTATTTGTCTGGTCTTTAATTTTTACTCACAAGCTCTCAATATGTTCATGGCTATTTCTCAGAGGTGACTCTTCACAGTCTATCAATTTCTTAACAGAGAGGACGACATCCCTGCTTGTCTCTTCTGAAAACCTTGTAGCCCTCAGTTACAGTGTTCCAGTTGTGTGATTTGTCCCACCATGTTTCAGTGATAGTAATTAGGTTATAGTTTTCTAATTGCATTGTGAAATCCAGCTCCTCACATTTGTTTCTCAGGCTCATAGAGCAAAGATAGCGTGTTATATACATCGTGTATGAAGAAACCTAAAAATCACAAGTCTTGTTCCAAGCATGGGGCTGTCAGATTATTGAATTCTCTTCCCTGCTTTTCTCATTTGTCTTCGTAGGGGTGACAATGGTGCTGAATAGATACTCTTTTCATTTTTTTTATTTTTTTTTTATTTATTTTTTTCTGAGGTCAATAGTACACCAGTCATTATACTTGGTTCAAGCTGAGGATGAACACTTAGCTTCCAAAATCAGCTGTGATATTTAGCTTAGGTGAAGAACTGTTATTATATCAATATCAAATATTAATAAAATAAACTCATTTCCCTGGGGGAAGTAAAAGATCACAGCACAGCTGGAATGCAGTGTTTTACATAAAGGATGTAAACTGAGGACCTGGTCATTAGACACTGCTGAGCTCTTCATAAGACTTTATTTCTTTTAGTGCTTTATTTTATCTAGCAAAGATTTACATTTTTAGTCTCCATGGTGTCTTAAAATAGAGTAATTAACCTGATTTCCTGGCTAAATTCAGTGAAGGTAATTACATTTTGCATATCCAAATTTTTTCCATTAATTAGACAGAAGTTTTGCATTTTTTGCTTGTGCTGCTGATGGAGTGTAAATAGTATTTTGTAAAAGTCTTGTGGTGGTTTACTGTTGAAGTATTGTTTTTAATGCAGCTTCTGAACAGAGTTCAGCTAATCTATATAAACTGATGTTCTCACATTAACCTTATGAAGCAATAAAGATATACTGAATAATTTATACACAGATTTAGATTGCACAGCTCTATTTGAGCCAAGTGTGATAAACATGGGAATAACCATAGCAAGGTCATTTGATGATGCTCATAGGAATTCTCAAAAACCAATAACATTTCTCTTAGGATCTGGCATAGTTTCTCAGATAAAAATACTGAAATAATGAGGAAAAAAGAGATAGAAAATGTTTATGCAATGATATGGAAGTCTTCTAGAAAGCCTTCTAGAAATTTGTGAGCAGCCAGTAAATCATACATTGACCCATACATTCTCCAGGAGTTTCTTAGTCAACGTAAAAGATCTAAATATTTGCAGGCAAATTTCAGATAGCATTCTCTGAGGTGATTCCTTTGTGTAAACCTAATTTTAATGTTACTTGCCACTAACAAACTAAGAATATGGATATTAGCATGGAATTACTATAACTTCCAAAACTAGTGGAAGATTTAATTTCCAGGTTTTCATGGTAGTGCAAGAGCACCAATTTAATAGATTTTTCCTTTCCTTACAGTTTCCATTAGCCTTCTCAGAGGTGGTGAATATGAAATATGGAAAAAATAAAATGTTGCATTCTAAAAGGATATTTTTAACTACAGAAAAAACACTGAACTATTAAAAAAATAAATAAATCACAGAATCACAGAATGGTCGATGTTGGAAGGGACCACTGAAGATCATCTAGTCCAAGCCCCCTGATGAACAGAATCACCTAGAACACATTGTTCAGGGTGGCATCCAGATGTGTTTTGAATAACTCCAGAGAAGGAGACTCCACAACCTCTTTGGGCAACCTGTTACAGTGCTCTGTCACACTCACAGTAAAGCAATGCCCTCTTATGTGCACTTCCTGTGCTTCAATTTGTGCCCATTGCCTCTCATCCCCTCGATGGGCACAACTAAAAAGAGACTGGCTCCATCCTCTTGACACCCACCCCTCCCCTCAGATATTTATTCACATTGATGAGGTTTCCCCTGTCTTCTCTTTACTAGGCTAAACAGGCCCAGAAAAAAAAGTAGAAAACAGTTGTCTGTGGATCTCAGGAGTAACCAGTCAGTCCTAGAATTTTCATTCCGTTTGATGATGGTGTTTAGAGAGCTTCCTAAAATTTTTGTGTTTGTTTTGTATTTACCTTGTTTTTCTTGTTCATTAAAACAAACAACAAACAAACAAACAAGCAAACAACAACAACAACAACAAAAAACCAGGAATGTTAAAACTGTTAATTATGTTCTGGCTTGTTGTTGTTGTTCCCTGGGCAGAAAAATAAAATAAAGTGTCTTAAGAGTCCATCTGTTACAACTGAAACAAAGAAAGATGATTTCATCAAGCCTCTGGTCATTATAAATTCCTTCAAGTTAGATAACATCATCTACACAAAAGGGCACATCCTTTGTGTCACTTCAGTGAAATTTCGCCAGGAGTTAAAGAAGCCCACTCCATAAGAATGACATCTCAAGTTGCACCATATGCCTACATTTGCGCAACTAAATAAAATCTTAAAAAACAAACCTTTACACGTATTTACATCGTTAGGTGTCCATGTAGAATATGATTTAGATGCTTAACCATAAACATCTACTACATTTTATTGAACATTTAAATGTTCAATATATCCATAGCTAATACTACTTTCAAGGTAAAATATTAGAGCAAATAATGGAGTACCATTTGGTGCTGTCTGTGCCATGTAATACTTTATTCAATTATACAATAATGTTTGTTTGTTTGATTGATTGATTGACTGTTTTTCTTTCGCTGTATTTCATTAACAAGTTCTGACATCTTTTATCTTGGTTTCTGATTTGGTAAAGCCAGTAAACAACTGTCATCTTCAAGTAAGCTATTTTACATGCTTTTGCCAGAAGTATTAGAAACCTCCTCTTCTCAGCAATAAGCATGAACTGAATACAGTTGAAAAAAATACGTATATTCTTTTGACAACTGCTTGATAAAAATAGCTCTTTCTCTTAAATTGTTCAGGCAGACAATGCTGTAAAATTTCAGATTAAAAAAGGAAAAACTAAAAACTTGAGCCTTCTTACAGAGCCAGAAAAGATATGTGCGTGCACACGTGCAAACACACACAGATGATAGATAGATAGATAGATAGATAGATAGATAGATAGATAGATAGATAGATAAAATTAGTAGGTTTCCTAAAAAATCATGGAAAAAATTATTGGTGAATATTTGACCAGACAGCTGCTAAGGTGATATATTTTTGACTCAGTTTTCTCCCAAATCTTTGACTCGATGTTATATTTTTCAGTAGTATGTTTGTTTTTAGACCTCTCTGTTTGTTCTTGTGTTGTAAATATCAGTTAAAGTGTAAGAGCTCCAGTTTCTCCTTTACATCTCCCCTCTGTCAGGGAGGGACACTCACTATCTAAGCTCACAGGGTGATGTCAGATTCCTAAAATAAACTGAGTTGATTCATCAGAGATACTGTGTGAGGTCAAACTACAGTTCATAAAACAGGTGCCTTAGAATTAAGAAAGATATAAAAACAAATATGTGTAGGTTGTTTTTATTATTAATAATAATATTTTTATAATAATAATAATAATATTTTTAAAAAATGTGGAACATATTACTCTTGTTTTAACAAAGTTCTCACCAAAGTAGCACTAGTCACTAGTTTCTGATGTGTAGATCTCTGCCATGTACTTCCCTGAGGAATGGAAAATAACTACTCTCCTGTACTAAGGAAGTCTGCTCCCACACCATACTTGAAGTAGCGCGTTTAGACAATGGGACTCATCTCATCTGGCTTCAAAAGTCTACTGTGTGGTGTGATCTATCTGTTTTATCTTGATCTCAGTCATACTGTACACATTGATTATATTGGTTTAATCACTCTTAATTTTGCAGGCAGCTTGGGCTGGCTATTTATATTTAAATAGTGAAATCCCAATCATAAAGGAATCCATGGAGGCCTACTCAATCTAGAAAGGAGATAAAAGTACAGATAGTTAACACTGTTTTAGAAAATTCCACTAAGCACTACAAGTGAGAGGTTCCCAGACATAATACTAAAAAGATGATGAATAGGAACTCTCATACTTGTTTGGAGGTAATCCTTATTTTATTCTTTTTATTAGGATCTAGGCTAATGTTGTTAAATCTTTGAAAGACAGTAAGCATACAGTGATATTTATGAATACATATGTATACAGCTAATAGAGCAAGTTACAGCCAATCCCTTGTGGTCTTTTCCACATGAAAATTTATTTACAGTGTATATCAGGATTTAACTAAGACTCTATTCTGTATCTATATAATATTCTTATAGTAGTACCCTTATTAATTTTTTTATTTATTTTTAAAAGTTTTTACTCTTATGTGTCAACATTTTTGAAGGGGAAAAAAGTCCACTTGGAAAATTTCCAGCCTGTTTTAATCAATTACTCAGCACTGGAACAATGAATTGAAGGATTTCAGAGCCCTTGAATAACCGCTCTGCTCAAGATTCAAGACAAACACCAAACATCATTTAAAATCTAATGACAGCTATTTAAAATTTAAATATGTAGCCTCATCTAGTTGATAAAGATCCTGTTATGGTCAATGAAGAGAGAAATGTGCTCCTAGGCACCTCTTGAAGGCAATTTTTTCCAGACACCTTAAACTATTTTAAGTTGGGATGAATCACTCTCTGTAAGTGTCTGTCTCTCTTCACAGATGATTGACAGTACCTATGAGTCCAATTTAGACGAGTCATTTAAATTTTGATAGCTAAAGACAGTAGAATGCTTCCCAACATATTTATCTACTATTTGTTTTCTACCTCCCTCTGTTTTTACCATGTCCTATTAAAGCCTCTATTAAATGTAACTACCAGTATAGGGTTACTGTCTGAAATTATCTCTGTTCATAATGGTTGCATTACGCTCTACTTCACCAGGGAAGTTGATTTAATTACCTAAGAAAACAGATGGCTTATTTTTTGTTTTTTCTGCTAAAGCTGCTGAAAGCAACATCCTTGCCTAAAATGTCACTATGCTCTTACAAATCTTCCTTTGCTGTTTCTCTGCAGACTGCCTTAAAATGGCCTGTAGTTCAGATCTTCTGAAAGCTCCATCTTAAAGTACAGTCCTCATTTACCGATCCACATTTCTTCTGAATCATTAGACTAATTGTGTAGTGATGAGTGCCTAATAAGTCCTTTTTATGAATTTCCTCTGTATATCTTGCCACTAATTTTGCATAGATCAAGGATCCAGCTAACAGCTACCTGCAGCTACCTATCAGCAGACTGTATATCAAAGTCAGAAATTCAGAGCCCTAATGAAAATGACCAAAATATAGATATCTACTAAAGTTTCTTCTCATTATTTCATTTTTTCTTCATTTTCTTTTTCGAACAAAACACACTGTGATTATTAAAATATGCAGTGAGTAATACAGACACCTCTAATTTTTTGAGACATATTCTACGTCAGGCATAGAAAATTAATAGTATGTGACTCAATCTAACTAGCTATCCAAAAACATATAACTTTACTTGTATCACTAACCAGGTAACCCATAATGTGGAGTGGCATAGGGACAGAATTCACAGGAGCATATGATTTTTTTAAATTATTATTATTTTTTATCTTTCAAGCAGAAGTATTTCCTTTCCCTTTAGGGTCAACACACTCAGACCTAATTTTTAATTACACGATCTACACTCAAAACAGATGACAAATGTGTATTGTAGATCATATCCCATAAGCATTTTTTATAAATTGTTAAGCAATATGTAATATGAATCCTATCTTCCCTAATCACGGAGAAGACTGCACAGACAAAGAGCAAAAACTGATGGAGTTGTAGTTTAGCCTAGAAAATAAAAAATAATTAAATAGATTAATATATAATATATATATTATATACTATAAGCATTATAAATTAATATAAATTATAAAATATTATAAATATATATTTATAAAATATAAATAAATAACTTCTGACAATGCTAAGCCTAACACCTTGTCCATCCTTCATCTTTTTTAAACATGAAGCATATTAATACTGATGCTTTGTAGAGCATCAGCAACTCCAAACAAGTAGAAGAGGCTACTGACTCTTTCTATAATGATCAGAACCTGCCAGGTGTAGAGGAAGAGTGGCTTGATCCAAGTTAGGTTTAATTTAAATATTACCCTCCAGCATTACTAGCTAGAGAAGGGGACATTGTCTGAATGTCCTGTCCTAATTTTTGTCTGTTCTTTACTGAAACTGCAAAAAACAGTATTCTGTTTTGCTTCATAAAAATGGGTGAAAGAGTGATGTTTATAACAAGCTTTTAGTATTTTGCCTCCCACAGCCTCATTTGAGCTTATCACTTGTTTCCTGTAGACCATGAGTCATTCTAGCGAGTCATTGAGAAAATTGTTCTAGATTCCTCTCCAAACATCTGTTAAAAATCATCTTGCCTTCAGAATATACTAAGAAACAAGCTCTTATACAGATGTGACAACTCCAACTGCTTCTCTTATTTTGCACTTTACTTTTATAGGAGATGTATTTTCATCAAAGTATAAAATACTCCAAGTAAACCATGACCTTGTGAATCCAAATGTTATTTTCTCTAAACTTAGGGTCAGTATCACATTTGTAGCTTCTCAAAAGCAAGTCCATTGCAGGGCATTTGCCAGACAAATGTACCCTTCAACAGATTCTGTACCTTGAAAGCAACTGAAAAGTTATGTGGCACAGAAGGTGTGAAACTGAATTTATGCAGCTGTCAAAGATGCTGGCACTTCTGAGTGCCAGGTGAATGTTGGATGGTTTACAAGGCTCCTTTGGACAAGTAGATAATCCCTTCAGACTGCCTGAATTTTTGAAGCTTGCAATGCCAATGATTGGTGTTTCAGATGCTTGGAGAATGAGGCTCTCTCACATTAACAGAGGTTCTTTTAATTAATGCTATTTAAAACAAACAAACAAACAAAAAACCACCAGTCCCTTATGAGTTTTATCCTAGGTGATTCTGCACTTAGAGTGAGGGTTCAGTGCCTTCAGTGACTAAGACAATCTACACCCTTCCTCCATTAGTTAGGAACCAGTTGTACTCAAGTGTTGAGAAGAATGCTGTATCATGTCATGATGATGAAGTTGCTAAATCCAAGACTTAAGACAGATCCATGACACAACTCCTGAGCTTACCATGCACAGCCAACCAGACCCTTAATCTGTAGTGATGATTCCTGGCATGTAGTGGACATGATTATTTTTCCCAAAAAGATCTGTATCAGACATCTACATACCACATCATTTTTGTCTGGGAGGTTGAGATTTTGTGTTCTTCAACTTCATAGTGTAGTTAATGAAGAAAGACAGTTCCTCTAGAGCCTGATTTAAAGCAAGAGCTTATTTCAGGTGTCATGGTTTTCTTGAAATGAAAACTTTTCCTCTCCCTTGACTGAAGAAGATAACCAGGGAGATTCTCTGAAGCACAGTCAGTCCTTGAGAATCTCCTCCCCTTTCTTCTTGTAGTGACCAGTGAGAAATGAAGAGTATGGCACTATTATTGTTTAAGTGCTGTTCCTAAAATTCCTCTCCCAGCCTTTTCTGTTTCTGGTCTTTTGGCATTGACTGCTGAGGAAACCATATCAAGTCAATGGCTAGTGGTGTCTGTAATTTTTATTATTATTATTATTATTTTTTTCCAGTGTTTTGGACATGGGAGCTTGGTTAACAGTTCTAAGATCTCAGTGAAGCAGCATTACCTTGTAAAGTAAAAGGTGAATCAACAGTTTCAGACTGCCATGGCTGATGTCTTTCTTAATATATATCTAGGATACTTTGTTGTGGGGTATTCTTTATATCTAGGAGCATGTATATATCATACAATAAAATAAGCTATAGAGATCCTTAAGGAGGAGGAAGATCCTGGAGGAAAACATATTATAGCACTGAACCTAATACTTGATAGCTCTGCCAGCTAATTATCTCCACAGAGAAACAGGGTTAATCAGCCCAGACACAACATCACATCAGTTAAGTTTTATCGTTTGGGCAACTGAGCTAATAACTCCAAATAGCAATGTAAAAAGACACTCAATATGGATAATACCTTCTGCTGCACTCCATCAATATGGTACATATGAACAAGGCCATCACCTTACTGATGTAATCAATGGGTAATTTGCATAACTGATTTCAGAGCAGACCCAACAGTCTAGCTAGTCAGGATGCTAAATGAAACAGAGTGGGCTGAAATTATTAATTCACAGGAGTTCTCAGTTAACTGGAAGATTTTTGTAGCTGATCATATCATAAAACGATAATGAAAAGAACCAGCAATTTTCTCTATACATTTTATATGTACATATTTTTTTAAAACATGGAAAGAAAAGGACCTAAATAGTGAACTATGTTTATCCTTTTATGTCCAGTATCTAAGTAGCTACAGAAGATGGCATTTTTGTTTCTGTCATCCTCACATTTCGGCAAAGAATGTGAAAACAGCAGACATTAATTGGAAACTGAATTTAGACGATTAAAACCAGAAATGAAAGCACATTTTAAAACATGGTAACAGAGACAGGTAGTAAAATTTTCATTGTGACTGTCTTTGAAACAACATCAAATTGAGACAAATTACTGGATGGGAAAATCAAATTGCTGAATGACATTCTGCTAATGCATGGGTTGGACTGGAGGAGCAGCATGTCTCCTTTTGGCTGTCAAAGTAGACAGATATAGGGGTGGCATCTGGGTAGCATCAAGATTCTCACATGAATTGAAGCAGACAATTCTTGCTTGCATACTTAGAGAAGAAAAGTTCCAGTTATCAACTGAATTAATGGCAGACAATTTTTTCATTCTGTGCTTGCATTAATTATTTCCTTCATTTTAGTAAGACTGTTTACTTAAGCATAGCAAGGAAAATTTGACTTATAGTGTACCAACTGAAGGTCCAAATGAATGACTCAAAATTATTATAGCATCAACAAAGCAATGGTTACTGATCAGATGCTTGCTGTCAACTGCAAGGCACATGAAATGAACTGTATCATAATAATTTTAAGGTAAGTTCCTTACCTAGCATTTTGAAAAGGCCAAATAAAAGAGTTCTATTATTATATGTTAAGGTTTTCTGTGGACTAATATTGTGTGTATGGACAATTACAGCAACTTAGTTGACTTGTCACAATACGGTAATTATAACATGCAACTGAATCTTTAAGAGAAAATAATTCTTTTTTTTAACAATTTATTTTATACTGGTGGCCTCTGCATGAAATATTATTCACTGCCTTGTAATAGGATTAAACAAAATGGAAATTTTGTCTTTTCCTGCAGTATCTGGGTGCACAAGAAGGAAGAATAACTGTCATGCATGTAGTCACATATCTTTTCTTGAAATACCATGCTCTGCTTTGCACCTCTGTCTTTACCAAGTATCCCCTTCTTTTGAAAGATCATATTCAAAATGTACTGAAACACTGCAAAAATGAAACTGTATCCCAATTTACCCTATCATAACAGTAATTTTATTTTATGTGCATCTATCAGTATGAAGCCTAGACATAGTGCAAGCACTAATGTAACAAGTAACATATTACAATGGTTGTAGAATAAAGACATAATGGATTAAATTCTCCACAGGAAAAAAAAAATCCAATCTGATTTCAGTGGAGAAATGCCAGTTTGTACAAACTGAGGATCTGGTGTTTTTCACAGGGCTAATTTTGATGATTAAGATACCAGATTGATATTTGTTGTTGTTGAAGTGATTGGTGCCTGATATCCTCACTTTATTATTTAATTCCAGTATCAACAAGATTATAACTTAATTTGGATGAGTGTGTGTGCATAAATATGATGCCACACAGAGGTTATTTACAACAATCCTATCAGATGGCAGCCAAGAATTGACTGAGCTATTTGTCACCCACAATGAAGCTGGAATTACTGAGAAACTAAAACTCTCTCTCTCTCTCTTTGCCTGTCTTTAGGGGGGCATATTGTATTATTGCAGCTAGCCAGATCTTTTCTCCTCCATTGAAATTAAATAGCATTTCATCAGAGATGATAATTAACTGTACAAAATGAACTGGATTAGAGATGGATGAAGGAGGTTTTGTAGGAAAGGACAAACAATGGGACATCTTCCCTGTCAAGTGCAAAGAATATCCAACCAGGTGTAGTTTCAACTTGCTTTCACAGCTTAAAGAAGAAAAGCTTGCTCAGACAGAAAAGCAGGGAAAAAAACTGGTTTATATGAAGGTTTAGGTGTTGATGCAGTTTTACCAAATTGTCTTCAGATGGTGAAGGAACATTCTCAGGGTTGGCTGAGATACCCATCCCCTTGTCCTACCGCTTTTGTAAGAAATAACAATCAAATGATGGTAGTCTGTATGTGGGGAAAGAGATGCAAACAATGCTCTTGAATAATACTGCAGGAAACCATCATGGCTGAGCAAGTCCCTGAACCTGTAGATGAGGGCTGTGGAAGCAAAGTTGCTCCCACTGTAAGTGAAGAGCATATTAAAGAACATCTGAACAGGTACAAGCCTATGGGGCCTGATGACATGGATGCCAAGGTCCTGAAGGAATTGGCTGGTGGAGTCTCTATGCCTCTCTCCATCCTATTTGAAAAGTCCTGGCAGTCAGGTGAAGTCTTAGGTGACTGGAAAAAAGGGAAACATCACTCCAGTTTTTATAAGGATAGGAAGAAGTATCCAGGGAGCTGCAGGTGAGCCTCACCTCTATGCCTGGGAAGATCATGGAAGTGATCCTTGTGCAAAAAATGTTAAGGCACATGTAAGAGGAGGAGGTGATCCAGAGACAGCCAGCATATGGCTTCACCAAGGGCAGTTTGTGCCTGACCAATCTGGTGGCCTTCACTGGTGGAGTGGTTGCATCAGCTGATATGGGAAGACTGACAGACGTCATCTACCCAGACATCTGGAAGGCCTTTGACACAGTTCCACATGACATCCTGATCTCCAAATTGGAGAGATATGGATTTGAAGGGTTCTAAGAGCAAATTATTTATGCTGAGTGTGCTGAGGCACTGGCACAGGCTGCCTAGAGAGGTTTTGAATGCCTCTTCTCTGGAAGCGTTCAAGGCCAAGCTGGATGGGGTTTTGGGCAACCTATCTAGGTGGCATCCCTGCCCATGGCAGGGGGGATTGGAAAAAGATGATCTTTATGGTCCCTTCCAATGCAATCCTTTCTATGATTCTATGATTTTAAGGTTGTTGTTGGCCCTCAGACTTGAAACTCAATATAATCCAGCAGCCAGATGCAAAAGCTATCACTATCAAACTGTTTCTGAGGGGTGCATATAATCTTTTGTTTCACCAAGCTGTTTCACACGGCTTCCCTCCATCTCACTCTTTCATTTTTGTCACCCTTCCAAGGCAGGACTCTCCGCACTATCATGCTCTGCTCAACTGTAACTGAACATTTGGCTATCAGTGACTAACACTAGGTCCAGCAACTTTCTCTTCCAAAGCAAAAGCAGGAGCTCTCTTTTGCCAATGGAAAGAGGGCTACATCAGTGTCAGAAACCATGGAGCATATGATGGAGTGATGAATGCTGCATAGTAGGTCCCATAAAACTTTCTATGAGTGCCTTGTGGATAGGACATAATGAATAAGAATAGTAAAATGTACACAAATACAGTAAACGTGTGACGTAGATTATGCAGGGAGAAAGATATTATTCCTGTCAACTACTTTCTGCTGTGCACCCTGCTTCCTTCCCAGGTTTCACAGAGAATCAGGACAGATGAAGAAATCCACAGAAAACACCGCCTCTAATTAATGTTGCGATGATCTGCAGGTGTGTAGTAACAGTGATAGGAAAAAAAAAAAAAAAGTTTAATCTCCACATTATATGACACCTCTTAATTCTAGGGAGAAGGTGTTTTCCTGAAATATACTTGAAAATATGGTCTTTTTTTTTCTTTTTTTTTTTTTCTTTTTTTTTTCTTTTTTTTTCCCTAACCAACCTACCTTTCCTGCAGGTTGAAGCCCAGAAGATATAATGACTTTTGACAGTATGCTTAAAGCTTAAGGACTGTGTGCTCCACTTTATCCCTTTATACTCAAGAGCTGTGCGAAGGGCAGGGTTTTTCAGTGATCAAATTACCAGGAGGAAAGAAAATATGATTTGCACTCCTCTGGATTTTCAACACCTATCAAAGAGAGCCAAAAGACTGGGTAAAACATAAGGAACCATGGAAAACTTGAACGTAGGGGTTTCTAATCTAGCAGCACTGGGATTTGTATATCAGGACACAGAAGTAAGTGAGCCATCTATAACCTGCGTGTAGGTCGCGATTCATCACAATACATTCCCTTCAAGCCAGCCTCCAAATCTAGGGATCCAATCAAATTGCAGTTTTGTCCCACAAAGAGATGCAGGTTTCTGTGGATAGCAAAGATACTGTTCACTGTAAAAGCAATAATTTATAGCATGATTTGCATTGTAAATAGAAATGGCTGAAACTCAGACTGGGCCAACATTTTTCAGACTCATTTTCAATGCATGCTTGATTATGCTCTCCCCTGATGGCTTTAGTCAGATATTCAGATGAACAAAACTAAGCATGAATGTAGATGGCAAATAAAGAGATACTTATTATGCAACAACAAGAAACTATTTTCTTATGGAAATAGTATTTATTTTTAATGGCCAGGTTAGCAATGCTCATCCTGATTCTGATGGTGGTTTACATCTTCATCAAAGCATCACTTAGAAATGTTAAACTAAAGTGACTGAACATATGTCAAGACAAAATATGGGTGACATCCTTCCAGTTTCTGTGTTTCTGTCTTTTCCATTCCTATGCTTATTTGAGGCTGATTTATAAATATGTTTTCACATGCCAACAGCATCTTCAGAGTTCAGTCTTTGTTTAACCTCTTCTTACATGTGTACACTGGCTCTCCATCTTTCCAGAAAACTATGTTTGTTCCCATTACTCCATAACAACTTTCAAAAAGAGGGAATAACACTAGTGAACACATATGAGTACCCACATTTAAGGGACAATTATCTTACATTGAAGCATAAAATTATTTTCCCCTTTTTAGAGTTATATCCTACCTTACCATCTAACCCCATGATCATCAATCTCACAAGAGAGATAACTGCACTGCTGAAGAATATCGTTGAGCTGTAGCACAGCTATAGCTGAAACTATTGCAATGGCCAATACAGACAACTATTCAACATATGATTCGTGAGCCGTATTTCAAACATTTATTTTAAGATGAGATTAATTATACCCAGCAAATCCTTACTTCTCTCAAGTGATTTTGAAAGAGTCAAAAGAAACAACTAAGATACAGATATTTACACTGCTTATGCTCAGATAAATCTTATCCCATCAGACAGTTCATAGGTCTCTAAAATCTTGTTATATTCTGGGTCATAATAAAAAATACTCTTTTTCTTCTTCTTCTTCTTCTTCTTCTTCTTCTTCTTCTTCTTCTTCTTCTTCTTCTTCTTCTTCTTCTTCTTCTTCTTCTTTTCCTTCTTCTTCTTCTTCTACTACTTCCTATTATTGTTATTATTATTTAGGAATTTAAATGAATGAATAATTAAATACTTAATACATTTCCATAAGCTTGTGTGTAAGTTCCCATCATGCTTGGTAGACCTATACTTTCTGCTGAACTGAGAGGAAAAATGTGTATGATTGTTATGATTTATTAGAATTCTTCTGTTTATGTCTTAAGATGTTTGGATCTACTGTATGATTCTTGCATTAAAGAGAACTTAAAAAGCTTTTTTCCTCCTCGCCCCCCCCCCCCCCCAATATAAGTGAGGATTACATGGGGAGTTTATCATGCTGATTTACCCTTGTACAACTAGAAATACAATCTGGTCCACAGTAGGTGAGTCATGTAAGCCATGTAAGATGGTAAATTGAATTGGAAGAACAAAATATTTTAAATTGTGTCTTCTGTAGTTGGAAAGAAGCCTGAGTCAACTTAAGCTAGACGATACGAAGACTGCTGAGAACTGTGGATCAACACCGCTTGAAAGCAGAGGTACTTCTTGTATTGATTGTGAATTTCCCATAAATACATATGGATTTTTTTGTTTATTTTGTGTTTTTGTTATTGTTGTTGTTATTTTTTTTATTTTCTAAATAACAGACCTTCATGCTTGGCACCTGAATGACTCTTTGTTTCCAGCAGAGAAACTGTGGGTTTATGGCCTGAGAATAACAATAGGAATGTGTTTATTGCTAGGGTCACAGCTGGAGATGATTACTGCTTTTTCTTTGTCAAAAGGAAATGCTACAGGGAGCTAAATGTGCTTTCAAACTGATTTAAGAGAGCATTCCTGGAAAACAAAGTCCTCTCACTCTGTTTTATTTTTCCTGACTGAGATCTAGGTTTACTTTACCACAGGAAGGATGGAGGTCTGCATTATTTTTGTTGTGACAGGAAACCTTGCAAAGTTTTTCATGATTTGTTTCATTCAGGAGACTGGGGAGAAATCAAGGATGAGTTCTCAGAATTAGGAATTCTTATCCTCTGCAAACTTACCCATGTGCCAGCATATAGCAAAGGGTAGTCAGACAGTCTGTCTATGCCGCACATCACAGCTTCTCTCTCTATAGGCTGCTAAATCTAGAAAGTGCTGGAAAGGTCTGTTAGCATTGAGCTCCTGTGCTAGCTCAGGTAAAGTCAGTTTGGTGGTAACTGCACAGCACAGTGCAGACGTGTTGTAAATGCCAATCCAAAGCTTTCTGTAGGAAAAGAAGATGAAGTTTCTCTAAAGAAGACATTCCAATATTGAAGGTAAGTGGCAGAAATTGCTCTTTGCAAACAAAGCCCCAAGGACGGTGTTTAAAACATCTTAAAGACATACCTCATCTTCCAGTCTCAGTGGCTGGCTCAGTCAGTGGTAATCTCAGCAGAAGGCTGGTATCAATCAGCCTTTTTATAGACATGAATGCATGTCTAAACATCATCTTTTGTAATTAATACAGTCCATTCTTCCATTCTCCCATTGACTTTGGTAGCTGAGATGTAATCTAATTTCATTTCTGTAACATAATCTTGTTTGTTTTTAGAGTACTTCCCCCTGCTAATATTAAAATCCTATTCATTTAGTTGTATGCACTGTTAGATAGATGTGTGTCTGTGGGCGGATTGTAAACATGCAAGAGCTGATATATGAAGAAATGCTTTTAGTAGGATGAAATTACTTAGGGTTGAAAAAACATCCAGAAAGCTCAATGTTTGATGAGCTTTTTTATTTCATAAATATAGGTATAATATTCATAAGACAGAGGTGGCAGTGGTTCTCCAGAAGCACGTGTCAATCTGTTCAAAGCCTTTGCAGAATGAGAGGGTATCTTTAAGAATTTCCGTTGCTTAACTACAGACAGTGCAGTTTACATTTTATTTTAATTTCAGAGGATTAACTTTAAGAATCAGGAAGTCTCATGTTCCAGACAGATTCATCTGGTGAACATTCAAATTATAAATACAGATTGGTGCCTGGCCAGTTACGGACATCTGCAGTGTAGACATCTTCAGCTAGGCTGGTCATCTCAGATTCTTCTCAGTGTCATAAAAAAGTGGAATTTCTGAGGATCAGATCATCTCATCAGAAAATAGACTTTAAAAATGTTATCAGAAGAGCCATTCGTAAAGGCGTCTATATCTCTCCAATTGCAAGGCAACTGGTTCATGAATATTTGCACTGTAGGTGCTGAAAGCTGGCAAGGAATTGCACCCAGAAAATCCCCCATGGATGCTAAGGTGGATTTTGATGACCAGTAGGACTTAAATTAAGAAGACAGCATAGTGTGTTTTAAACATTTTTGACCTGGAGTTTTCTCACCACTAAGAGAATTATAAGCAGTTATGTCTCACTATGGTTCATGTAGGGAGGTGTAGTCTTCAAGCCTTAAACACTGAAGGAGAACAAATCTACCTGAAGTGTCCTAGAAGAAACTCCAAACAGAATCTTAACTTGCTCCAATGGTTAGCCTCTTTGGTGCTTAACAGATCCCAGGTACTTATACTAGAATTTCATATCTAAATACCTGTGAGAACTGGAGAATTACCACAGCATGCAGTCACAAACTGGTATTTATATATCAGTAGCATATAAATATTTCAACTAAATTGGAAACACACATCATTTTAAGTATTACCTAAATATCCTACTTTCACCATTAAAATATCTGAAATGAGATGACAAGATAAAGGATGCCAGAGATGAAAAGAGTTGTAACCTTAAATTATGAAACAGGTTGAGGGTAAACCAGCAAAGACATCAGACTTCTGGAGCTTTACTATTCCATGAGGTCATATTGCTTTCCCACTCTGTGAATTCTCTAAGTAAATAAATACCAGCTATGGATAATGAGCTCCATTACTCTAATTAAAAACAGAGCCTGCTCCCACTGCCTTCCCCTTGAGGAAATGCCTGGACTTTATTCCCATGGCATTGTTTGAATACATTAGAATGGCATGGTATATATGCTATTAAACTCCTGATTAACTGAGAGATGGAGGCAGAGACACAGATAACACACTGAGATTAGGGATGCTGTATTGTGTTTGAGAAGAATTATAGATTTGAGTCATAGTACATCTGTTTACAGTTTGGAAGCTTTAAACTTGGGTTTATGTGCAGATTAGCTCAGGTTCTGAAATCTACTGATCCTTTGAAGGACAGGATGAGGACAGTTCAGCCTTGGGACTATATGCAATGTAAAAACAGGTACACAAATTATAAATTAACTAAAGATTAGTATGTATAAAATATTTTAGTTCTCGCCTTCTCAAGGCTAGGCACAAGATAGCAAGAACTGACAGTTTATTTATTTACTTATTTATTTATTTTATGTTAAAGTCTAAAAGGATTGGTAACTTTTATTCCTATAAGCATGCTCTGACTGAAATCACTTACAGTTTCCTACTGGTTATTATAAACAAACAATAATTATAAACAAGAAAAAAAAAAAAACCTTACTCTTTTAGTGCATAAATCAGCGATGCTGCTTATACTGCTCAATTCCCAATGAGCATTTTGTCTTAGAAGGGATTCTTAAACTTAAAATAGCCAATCAAAGCATTTTCCCTGAACTAAAAGTGCCTTAACTGTTTTCTGTACCAACAGACTGAATAGTAAGCATAAATGCAGCTGTTACATCAGTTACATATCAGCCTGACAGGCCTAAGTATAGCTAGTTCTGCTTGTCTTGCGATTAATCTCAAGTAAAAGTAGGTGACAGTAATTGCTGTTGTTGGGAAATGAGTTCTCCTGAGAAGAGAGCAGTTCTGTGAATGCATAAAAATATGGCATAACATGTATTGAGCTTACTGTGTCAAGGCAAAATTCCACATTCAGAACTAGGGAGTGAAATTATGCATCTAATGAAATATACATCTGAGGAATCCCTTTAAAATATTCAGCCAGAGTCAACCCTAGCGTATGTCTGGCAGAGGAATTGTGCCTGGTATTAAGCCCATTATATATATCTAAGGGTTGTATTCTATATTTTTGATTATGTGATTTTATCTGGAATTAAGGCTAAGTGAAATAAGACCATCATTAAAAATGGTCTATATAAATAACTTCTGTTGAACTTAATGACATTGTCTTAAATTCATTACCTCTCACCATACAATATGCAGAGTAAGACATCGGTATGTGGGCATCCTCGTGAAGGTCTGTAGGCAAGCCAGGCTGCTGTGTTTCTGTTATAGTCAATGGAAGACTACTCTTTGCTGTCTGTGGAGTTCATAAAGAGATTCAGCTCAGCATATGTAGGTGCATCTTTTCTTGGAGGTGAGCACAGCTCTTACTCACAAGCAACTTGATCCAGTCATCTTTACATAGACTTCTAGTGGCATTTGAGATGCTTGAAAGTTAGCAGATCATAGAATCGTAGAACCATAGAATCATAAAATGGCTCCGGTTGGAAGGGACCTTAAAGATCATCTAATACCAACCCCCGGCCATGGACAGGGATGCCACCCACTAGATCAGGTTGCCCAGGGCCTCATCTAATCCGGCCTTGAACACCTCCAAGGATGGGGCATCCCCAGCTTCTCTGGGCAACCTGTTCCAGTGCCTCACCACCCTCTTAGTGAAGAATTTCCTCCTGAACTCTTTGCTAAATCTCCCCTCTTTTAGTTTAAAGCCATACCCCCTTGTCCTGTCATTATCTGATTGAGCAAGGAGTTGCTCTCCATCTTTTTTATAATCCCCTTTAAGTACTGAAAAGCTGCAAGATATCCATGTAGGGCTAGCAGGTGACACAAGTTTTAAGAGAGAGCCATGCCACTACAAGATAGAAGATGGAGGCAAGACAATTCTCTGAAATGGCCACAGAGAAATACGTATTTTATACGTTCTGTGATTCAGCAGCTTGTGCAGTGCCTCTTGAAGATTCTCTAGGTCTAGTTTTTAGCTGTCACTCATGAAGGGCTTGGACCTTCTTTGTACTCTGTGCCGTGTCTGCAAGACCATGCCGCTATCTCTGATGCTGCAGACAGCAGTAAGTGCCAGTGGTTAGGAGGTGGATACGTATGATAGGAGAATGAGGAAAACAGGCTATGTCAAAGAGATACTGATTTGGAGATTCTGGGGTCACAGCTGAGAAATGGGAGTGTGGAGAATTAGAAGTGGTGAGAAGCTGCTGAAGAGATGCTGAGAGGGATTTAACTCTCAAAGAGAAAACAGACGGTTTGTTGTTGTTGTTGTTTTTAGAATAACTGAGGGCTACACTTCACAATTTTGAGGAGAATATATGTCCTGTACTTGTCCTCTGAGAAATAAAATAACTATACAATGTAAATTAAGGTAAAATAGATGAGTTGTAACCATTTCATAGTGCTGGTCCTATTCCCTCACCATTTCCAAAGCTGAAGATAAGACATATAGTATTGGCTGTATAGTCTGACAACACTTTAAAGGAATAAAAAAATAATTAAAAAATAATAAATAAATAGATAAAAGAAAAAGAAGGAAAAAAAACAACTCAGAGAATTACTTCTTGTACATGTTGCTTATAAAACCCACACCAAGAGACAGAGTATTTTAGATTTGTTTTGACAATATAGAAGAAATATCTAAGGTTAATTGGTCTGATAGATGAAGGTTTGTGGAGATCACCTGCTATTACTTGGGACACACAGTGAAACTGGGGAAGAGCTGTACAGAAGTAGTCCTACCTAGGTAATATGTCTCACAGTGGGACCTTCAAGTTTGTTCTGCAGCTTACTACTGCATAAAAAGTGTTCAGGAGCATTAATGGCAGAAATCTGAATAAAAGTCATGAGACTTAGCTATAAATATGTAAGATGGCTGAGATTCTGGTAGGACCTCTCTTAAAATGGGCTATATTTAACATCGTTTTGTATTTGAAAAAGTATTTTAAGGTCATTATGTTCATAACAAATTTCCAGAATAAGAGTAATGTTAAGTAGAAATGAACTGACATTTAGTGGAAGAAGAAATATTCTAAAATGTATGCAAATTAATATGAAAATCAGAAGGCAAGTCTTAAAAGGGTAGTGTATAAGAATATTAATTTAGTGTTTTGTTGAGAACATATCTCTCAAATCTGTTTGTCAAATGTTCTGCCAGGCCAAGAAAGGTATTTGAAAAGGAAGATGAACTTCTAAAATGTTTTATTTTCTCTTTCTAAAAATACTTTGACTTTTTAGTCATAAAGACTGTAACTGATACTTTTTGATTTCTGCAAGTCTGCAGTTCTATCTATCATTTTAGTGTGACTGCTGAGGTTTGGAGACTGAAACATTAACAAATGCTGAGACTTCTCTAATTTTAATATAATCATAGATTGAATGGATTTGATAGGACTGAATGAAACAAGATATTATTTGAGCTTTATTAATACAACTCTATTAACAGAAAATACCACTTTTATCTAATGTGCTGCTGATCAAGACAAATGTTTAAAAAGTATGCATGTACAGATGGATACAGATGAAGTAATTCTAAGTGAATCAATCAATTGCTTCAAATATATTTTGTAGGCAAGAAAACACAAATTGCTAAGAATGTCTTTCCTTGTATCACCACAATTATGCACAAAAGTGCCAGATCCCCAGTACAGCTCCTGGTATGCAGACGAGACTAGGTCAATCAGGCAACACTATTTCCTGTGCTATGTAGGATTGCTATGAAATTCTCCATCTGGACAAAACAGAGAAAGAAATCAAACAGAGGGAAAAAATAAATAAATAAAAATAAAGACATTTCCTTGCTTCTCTAAGTGCTTCCCTTTTATTTTGGAGTGAAACAGAAAAACTGAAAGGTAAAATATCTACATATAAAGTACAGAAGAAGTGACAATAAAGCTACACTTTAGAAATATAAAGAGAGGATGCAATTTAATAGTGAAGATAGTAATTTGTAAATTCCACATATTTTCATGCAAGGTAGTCATTATAATTAGTTGTTACAGTAGCAGTTTTATGGGTATATATGAACATAGTACTGCTGATCATTTTTCAATCCTCTATCTTGTATTTCAGGACAGGAAGTACATCCTGAAAAAGGACAATGTACCTACTGTAGGGGTTCTGCTAGAGCTACCCTGAAGAATTTGTAAGAGGGACAATGATGCAAAAACCTATGTAGGGACAATGATGTAAAAACCTATAAATATAAACACATGAGAATACAAGCAAAAGCAATGAACATAATGTTCTTACAGACACAGCTCAGCATTTCCTCTGCTTCTTGCATTTTGGATAAATATTGCATCCCTGAGGAGACAATAGCCAGCTCATCCTTACAACACAAAAGGATTATCCTCTTTCCAGAGAGATACACAGTGCGTATTTGTAATTTGGGAAGAGTCTCTGCTTCTGACATCTCCAACACTACAGCTGAAGTGGATGTATCATCCTGAAGGGAATCTTCATCAGAACAGAGTGTTCTCTGAGGAGATGAGGAGCTTGAGGCTCAGGAACACCAGCCTGACCTTTACTGCATGCTCTTGTTTACTCACACTGGCTCAGCTTAGGAACTACATGGATGAAGATCCTCAGTGTCACAACTTAAAGTGAAAGAATGGACCTGAAAAGATAGCTGTAGAAGTGAAAATATAAAACTTGAAAAGGAAACAGAATTGTTTAAATGCTGAGGCAAATATGAGATGCTGGAATTGAAAGAGACACAGGGTAGAACTAGATCACAAAATACCATGTAGTGAAAGTCAATGTGAAAATATCAAATTTAAGAAGCAAATGTAATATTGCCCTACCAGTACTACAGCTGAATTGTGAAGTAGTATGGAGTACAGATATTCACTTTTGCCCGAAGCTTATACACATTTGCTAGTGTCTGAATTCTGCTTTTGCTTGTTAGCTTGAAAACTATTTTCTTACCCAGTGGAACAACTGCCAAGTGTTTAGGTGTATGTACTTTGCTGATAGCTTATTGTAGATCTGCCCAACTTTCTATTTTTTTTTTTTTCCCAAAATGAAACCCAGTATTGATGGAGAACCTTCTCTCTCTCTCCTTCTATTTTTTTTTTTTTTTTTTTCTTTTTTTTTTTTTTTCTTCTTAAAGAGATTTAGGTCTCAGGTTTTGGTTTTATATCACTGATGTTATGTATTACCCATTTCTTTTTTCTCTGAAACACTGCTTTAGGCTTACAGAAATCTTACAGGAATCTTACAGGAGATCAGTATCGGTGACTCTTAAAAGAATAATAAAGCAATAGTAGGAGAAAGAAGTGGAACATGATGAAAATATTATATGGAATTACTTTTATAAGAAAAGAAATATATGTGAACTCCACATAACAATGCCTGCTGTTTGGAAAATGTATTAATTTCTGAAGGATGGAAATGGAGAGTAAGTACACCAAGCTCTTTTATCTTGGGACTTCAATGAGTTTCTGGATTTTCTTCCAGAACTATATGCAAGCTATCTCAGTAATAATCAGCCTGGGAAGATGTTGTCATTCAAGATCGTCAACTCCACAGAGCACTTTCCCAATTTTCTCATTTTCTGTAGGAAATAAATAGGATAAGTTCCTATCTTCTTGGAGACAGGATTGAGTGAAATGAGAAATTCATGAGAAATAGGTAGATCCTCTAGCAGTGTACTTATTTTTAGGGCCCTGATCACAAAAGCAGAAGGATCTTAGGCAAAGCATAAATTTTTGTGTTGGGTGCTCCACAGGAGTCTAGAGGAGGAACTGGGATGCTCACTAAGGAAGATTTTTTTCTGAAATCATTTAATCACATGAAATGCTTTGCTTTAGCTTTTGATAAACCTAACAACTCCACAATATGAACTGAGCCACTGATATTAAGAGGTTATGGTTACAGCCATACTGATAACTACAAAGCAGCAGTATGGTTTTCTGGTCCTGAGATACACATTATATGTGTCCATGCTGCTAAACTCTCCAGAGTTTCTCTCCAGAGAAATCCCCACAGGTAGCATGAATGTTCCCATTTTAGCCTGGATTCCTTTATCTGATATTTCTGAGAGGATGATGAAAACCCCTAACAATAACTAAGCTGCCATAACTTCACAGCTAAATGACACAGCATGAGCTGAGATACTGTTCTCGCTGCTACACACACCTATTTATCACCTGAGTACACAAGAATCAGGGAGCTGTGCATAGCCATCTTTGAGTATGCTTCTTCCTCAGGGCAGCTGCGCAATATTCATTATTCCCCTGGTAGCCTGAGAAAACCACTTTTCTTGGCAGTACAAGACTGTAAGTCCCATCATGCTGCACTGCTTAATCAGGACATCAAGGCTGAGATTCATCACACCTTACTATAGGTATCCACTTTCTAAATGCTTCCAAGAGTAGAGTATTTCCAACCTGGACGCCTATTAATGCGTTAGTGAAACAGGAACTTAGATTATGATTAACCTGACTTTATATGCTTATTATAAAATGGGATGACTGTTACCATAAGTATCACTTAAATATCACATAGATCACCACTGACCACAAATTCTTGTCCATGTGAAAAGACCACATGGAAGGCCACATTTTCCTCTTGAGTGGAAAATGACTACATTTATTGAGATAAAACCCACATTTTCTCATTTGCTCCTTTCTCACTACTGAGTTAGTTTAAATTGCTATTGCCAAGAAAATTATTGCCCCCATCTTTTCCTGGAAGGTTCTGCCACTGTAGCATGCTCAGCAGAAGAAAGGATTATTATTATTTTTCACTCCATCTGTTCTAGTCCAAAAATCAGTCTTCCAAGATTAAATTGCTGATGAGGTAGGCTGGAGCTAAGACATCAAGATTTGCACTGGAGCAACAGGGGAGCTGTTCTCTCTGATGATTCTGCAATGGATAAGCAACTTCTGGCACAGATATAATAACAACTGTTTCTAGATTGGTATCTTTTCCTGCAGCACTACCTATAGGAAAGAGCATGAGACTGTGCTCCTTGCACTGTTCAGCTAGTAGAGCCACAGTGATTTAAAACATCTGAGATTTTTCTTTTAATTTCTTGTTTCGGTTCTTCATATATTCTTTCATATTTATTTATTTATTTATTTTCCCATATACCCATAAGAGGAATTTTCTCCACCCATTAGTTAAAGAAAATGACATCTAACTACACTGAGACACTCCACATGGGCATAGAATATCTGGTGTAATATATAAATTGCTAGAAAACAAGCAAAGAAACAAGCAAGAAAGACCTGTATTAATCATGAAAGAATAGCAGAATGAGCGCTATGCTTCAGAGGGATCCCTAATCACAACTAGGAAACATATTTCTCTCTGTAATGTGATTCATTCAGCAGCTGTGATCCTTCCTTTTGAAAGTCCTCAGATAGATTTTTTTTTCTAATTTGTTTTTAGGAATTTTCATCTTGAGTCTATTTTTTAAAAATTTTTTATAAGTAGACTGTCACAGCAGTACAGGAAGACTTTTTCGCTAAAGTATTTCCTTTTTAATACATTAACAAGTTTTTCAAATTTGCCATATAAGGAAAGACAGACACTCCTGAATGGATGAAAAACATTTGGGTTATTATATACTTTATATAGAGACATTTCAAAGCTTACCCTACTTATTTAGCTTGTCCCATTGCACAAATCATTCTATATGATTGAATTTTTTGTTAAGGCATTGTTATTAACATAATTTTGATATCATTCTGTTGACCTATGCAATCGAGCTCACTATTTTGCAGTCAATGAATACACATACTGTGTTTTAAAATCTACCTCAAATTAATTCTACAAAGTGCATTAGTAGGCTATGTTCTATCTCTAAAATCAGAGCTCACAGTCTCACAGAATGGTTTAGGTTGGAAGGGACGCCTCGATCACATGGCTCTGCCACTGTATTCTCATACTCAGTGCATTGTATGGAGCTTTTTTCCCTTTCTGTTTTCCTGTTAATGGTTTCCTCACAATTTATTCTGCTCTCTGACAGCACTTCATTTTTATTTTTATGAGCTGTAGGGTAGAAGAAATAAGTTCTGTATTTCTTGCTTTTATCCAATTAATTTCTTTCAATTCTTTTTTTCCCATGCTTCACTCTGTTATGGATTTTGCTCTTCCAGATTCAGCATCTGCAGCTAGAAGAAATAACACTTTTCAAATGGAAAGTGCTTTATTGTGTGGGGCTCTAACCCTCCAGTAAGAGTTTTAGGCGTAGGGGCTTCATTTCTGGAAGACAAATAGATACATTACTGCAAAACTGTATTAGCCTTTCATCTTCGGAAGGCCTGTTGAGAACAGTCAGTAAGAATCACTGGTACTTTAACAGACAGGGAGGAAAATGAATGTACGGAAACAAAGGAGAAGACTGTATTTGCTGATTTAGACAGGGAATCAAATGGGTCTGGGCTCAAATTTAAAATACTGTAGTGTATCTATGCAACACAGAGTGGTTTTTGAACTGAAGAGCTCTGAAAGGAGAAGTAGCCTGGACATGTCAACTTGGTGCTGACTAGAATAACTGACCCACCAATAAACCTCATAAACCTAAACCCTTTTTCTTTTTATCTTTTTTTTTTTTTAAATAATAATAATAATTTTGGTTTGCAGTTCTTGATGTAGTTCTTGATGATCAAGATTTCTTCCTTGCTTTAAATTGTGAATTCTTTTGATGAACTGTTTATTCATGATTAACATTAATCCTCTGAAGTCCATTTCTTATAGTCCCTGATCATCTAAAAAATGTAGGGCTTGATGAAGAGCAGGCTGCATTTACATTCTCTGAAAATGTAGCAAATACTGAGACTTGATTTCTCAATGGATGGGGAATTGGCTACCCCAAATATCACTCGTCTTCCAGAAACCTTGTAGTTCACAGCCCATGGCTTCATTTGTGTGTTCCCAGGCCCAGTGTGGTGCAGTTCAGCTCTGTGATCTAGGCTCAGTTTTGCTGAGAAAATCACTTTCGTTGTACGCGAAAGTCATGCAAGAAAAGTGTATCGTACCCCCAACCCCTCTCCCTGGTCCCATGGCAGTGGGTTGGAGTTAGATGATTTATAAGGTCCCTTCCAACCCCCAAAATTCTGTGATTCTATGAAAAGTAAAAATACAGGCATCAGTAAAATTACTGAGATAAAGGTAACTAACCATTCAGGGACTGAAAAGTATTAACATGATAGGTTACAAAAGCCTTAGAAAGAACTGACAATTGGAAGATATCAACTCAACAAGATGGAGAAACAGCCTGCACATGTAGCAAAGAAGGTTGGCCAGCAGGGATAACCTGGCTATCACATTTAGGATCATGTCCATATTAAATTTTCACTTAGTAGAGCATGGATCCCTGCTCTCCATGTTATCAGTCATTAAATATTTAATATGTACTTTTAACTTCTTGATGTTCTACTTTTAGAGTGTATTTGTACATGGTTGAAAATGCCTAAATAAACATGACCTACTGAGACAGGATCTGAGGGAAGCTCATATTAAGTGTCAGTATCTAGTTTCATACAAGTTGACAACTTGGAAATTCCAAAACACAGAATGTTTTTTTTTTTTTTTCTTCATAGTAATTCTACTTATCCATTAGCCAAGGTGTCTTTAAATTAGTGGATGCAGCATCTGCTCCATTTTGTACGCTCCTTGCAGGCCAGGAATCAAGCCATGCATTCTTACTTTTTAAAGTGCTACCAGACAACTTCTGCTATATTTCTCATGGCACATACCAACCTAAGGAAATGTTTCTTCAATTCAGCATGTTGCACATCTGTTTGAATGTGATTGACACATTTTCCCCAACCCATCATTTACAGTGACTTTTTTGTAGTTGTTGCACTGAATGCACAGTTTTTTTGGGGGAAATTTTACAACATTTTCAGAACATCTGGCTTGGGGCAACAAGCATACAGGTGAAGGGAGACGTCAACTGGCAAGGCATTGATATACTAGCATAAAAGGAAAATCTGAAAGACCCAAAGTTCAAACACCTCAATATGTTTTTCCAGATGGAAAAAGATCAGCCCCTTTCTGTCTAAAACTGGAACAAGGCCATAACTCTCAATATTCCACTTCATATGTCAGTATGGCCTTTTATTATTTATTTATTTATTTTCAAAAATAATATCCAAGTCTGTAGGAATAGTTGAATCAGTCAAGGGGCTTTCTCTTGCATGGAAGTTCCTTTCAGTTAAAAGTTTGACTGATACTTTTTAATCTTCAATGACATTCACTAATACTGAAAATCTGTGCCCTCCTTGAGAAAAATGAAGTTCATTTGGCAGAATAGACAATGTTGTTCATACATATGATGAGTCTCATGTGCTGTCCAAAGAAAGAGATATTTTGCTTTGTGCTTTTGATCAAAAAGTCATGTCATGCTGCAGATTTTTAGAACATACCTTATAAAATCCATCATACATTTTTTCTGCTTCACTGGGTGATAAAAAGTCTCTGACAATTGACTATAGAAATGCCATCTGTTACTTTGGAAAACTGTATTTTCAGTGGAAAAAAAAAAAAAAATAGAACCTGCCCCTTTTATCCCAGTAAGGCAGTAAGGAAGAAAAATCCTAGAGAACTCTTCCCATATATAAAACAAAAAGCAGAGGAATAACACATAGGCCTTCAATCTGTCTTCTCCTTGCTAGATCCCAAAGATCTCTATCATGCACATTATTAGAACTGGGAAGCTGTAGTACATGGAGATAAAGTTAGTGATAAGCATCAAGTAAAAGACCTTTACCTGAGCCAGGAGAAGGGCCTGTGTCTCTTAACATCAGTCCAGTGTGCCAGGAAAAAGTGTTCACAATGTCAAAAAAAAAAAAAAAAAAAAAAAAACCTCACAGCCAGCAGCAAACTATTACAAGTGATTACAACTTCTTTTGCTTTTTGGGAAGAAAGTTCATTACGTTTCTAGCTAGTATTTAACTTTCATTAATGGAACTGAAAAATGGAATTGAGTCACACCTGAGGCTCCAAACATTCTCAAGTTGCTGCAAACTATGAAAGTGTTGATTCTTTCCATTACAGAAAAGAAAAATAGAAATGAAAAATAGGAAAAATAAAACTGAAAGCAAAAAATAAGTCTTGGGGATTTCTGGGCTTTCCACCTAACTGCTCATTTTGGATTAGTCTAATCAGTATAAATTAAGGTATAAAATTCTAAGATCATCAGTGTATGTAGATCCAGTCAGATAACCGATCAAGTCTGAAGAATTATTCATTTCTCCCTGAAGTGTACATCCAAAACAGACCAGATAATCAAACCCCAGAAATGTTGACTGTAAAGAGAGGTCAGTATGACAGGTTTAGAAGCAGACATCCACTGAAGATGTCTACAGCCAGATGAGAAGCGTCCCCACATTTATTAATACAAACACAATACCAAAATAGCAAAGGACCAACAAAGGCAGCCACACAAAAGCTCTTTTTAATGTTGATAGGCAGTAAAAATGACAATGATAAATTAAGCTGCACATGGAACAAGTTGAAAATTATTAAACTGGAGTATGTTGTCTTTCATGTGAATTGACAGAGCAACTTCAAATGGAATGTATACTCAGTTCTGATGGTTTGAGGGGAAAAATGTATTGCCAGAACTGAAGAAATTCCACATAGGTGCTATGAGATAAGGGAAAATCTGGACAATCTGCCACATGAAGAATTCAAAAGGCTGGGATTGATCACCTTTGGGAGGAGACAAAAGAACAAAACAATAAAAACTGGGTTCACCATGTCTGCATTCTTGTTTTGTCACACATGTTCAGGGTGCAAGCTACCTTAACATTGTCATCAATAAGTTTGGTGTTCAGTCTGAGATAGTCACCCTGAGATTCATTTAAAGCTGATGAAGAGACACAGGAAACTCCAGAGTAATTCATTTGAAAAGAAAGCTAATAGGGATTCTGAGCACAGTGACACCTGCAACATAGTTTGGAAAGTGAGTTACAATTACTTTTCAGAAAACTTTCTGTCTGAATGACACATTAGAGATGATTTATAATATCTCAAAAAATCTCTAGAATGGATACAGTGTAAAAGCAAATCCATCCAAAAGCATGTGGCAATGTAACTACGGATTGCTGACTTTATGGGTTAAGAAGAACAATAAATGCAATTGCCAATATTTTTAAAAGCAACAGCTAGGGGTGCAGATTTTAGACTAGCTGGAAAACAGTTGTTCAGAAAATCACAGACTCGCAGAATCATAAAATGGCTGATGATGAAAAGGAGTTCTGGAGATCAGCTATTCCAATCCCCTGCCAAGCAGGGTCACCTACAGCACATTGCACAAGAAAAAATGCCTTGAGATTTCATGTAATTTCCTTGTGGTTGAACACTGTGGGATCAGCAAATTCATTTTCCATTGTGGTGAACCTCAGAACAGAAGATTTAAAGACAACCTCTGTAAGCTTTTTCCTAAAAAGTATATGCTTGATGTCCTGTTTTATTAAAAGCTCAGTTCCAGGAAGTCTAAATAGTCATTGTGTTTTTATATTGTTTTGTGTTGTTTTAAACAAACAAATCTTTCATCCGTAAGCACTGCTATTCTTGTCATTATCCTGTACCTCTTGACAAGCTTGCTCTCTTATTATGCTTTTTTTTAAGTTAAATTTTTCTATGAGCACTTTACTTTTCTCAGCACTTAGCAAAGATCATACATCAACAAGGACTAGGTCTCAGAAAAAAACCTTATGTCATCCTACAGGGCTTGGAAATTCTCTGATGCATCTCAGATGCAGTTGTTAGAAGGAGTAAAGCTAGTTGGGAGATGTACCACCTGCAGAAATTACATTGATTAAGCACCCACAGTGTATAAATGTCCTGTTAAGTTAAGCCATCCTTATATATTCATGCACAGTCTTATAAGACCATGAGGGTGGCCACAACAGTTCAAACCGAAAGCTAACCTAGTTCGGTATCCAAATTGCTCATTCATGGAAGAGTTTAGAAGCAGGTCAGTCATATAGTGATAGTACCCTGACATATTCTTCTAGCTTCTAGTGATCTGTAATTTACAGCCTTCTTGAAACAAAATTATGTTTTTATATTAATAACCCTCAATAGACTTTGCCCTTCTAAATTCCTTAAGAGCTTTCTGTACCCGAAAACCTTTAGCCTCTGGAACATCCCTTGGCAGTGTTCCAGTTAAATATACATTATATGAAGAAAGATACCCTTTGGTTTCTTCTATGTGAAACACACACACACACAAAATAAAAATTTTTTAAAAAATCACTTCTGCCTAACAGTCTTTTAGAATCTCTATTAATCTCATAGTTTAGGTCAATATCCTACCACTGTACCTGCAGAAATTCACAGAAATCTACATGAACACCATATACCATATACCAGTACCAAACCATGAATAATAAAACCTTTTCATCTCCAAAATAAATTCCCATAAATTTAAAAATATTAAGCCAAAACAGTAAATATGTCCTTCTATTATTGTTTGCTCTTTGTTTTCAAATTTCCCTCTGTTATGCTGATCTTCTCTGTCATCCCTACCCGTACCTGTACATCATATTTCACTGTCTGTACAATGAATAAGACCATAAATAAGTGGTAGTGGGAATTTTTCACTCTAGAGATTCATATCTAAGCACGGAAAAGTGTTTTTTCCCTAGTGCCCAATTGGGATTCAGGAGACTTTGCTGCCCTTAGTGGAGCTGCCTCCATTTATATTAGCCAAGAAGCTCGGCTACCAAGCATAATGACTGTTGAGTGAATTGCTTCTTGATGTGAAGTATTCTTTAAACTGGGAAAGCCCATTTTGTGTTGCTCCTAACAGTTTCTCTCTCATGCAGCTGACACCGTTCTCAGCTTCCTCACAAATGACAAGAAAAGAGACTCCTTGAGTACAAAGTATGAGCAGAATAAAATAGAAGTATGTCTGTGACGTTACCATAGCAATCAAAGTTCATGCCTGATGCCAAAGTAGTACAACTATAATCACTGATCAAAGAAAAGTGTCCAGTTGTCATGGAAACTCTGAAGGGCTTGTACTTCAATTTTGGTATCTGCACAATTCAAAGTAAATAAATAAATAAATGGGATTTCTAATTATCGAAATAATTAGAGCTTGTGTATTTTTAGTATTATTTTATGGTCGTGACATGTTGAAGCCAAACAACTAGCTAAATCCCATCAATAAATCCCACAGCTTTGTCAGTAGCCCATAAATACTCCATAGACACATTGGTTACTGTTAATTCCTTTTTCCTGACACATGAAAATGTTTCATGGCCTGATGACTGCTGGCACGTGTGTTAAGGCATCCTATTACGTGTCATGGAGGTAGCTTTGATGTTAGAAAACAGAGTCTGAGAATATGCTACCCAAAGACTCAGGTTTCAGTAATGATGAAAAGAACTAAGTGAAAGGAAGCCTTTGTAACACAAGCAAATCTTGATGGAAGAAACTTGAAAATTACTATGCTATTTTTCTCAAAGCAAAAGTATGATTTCTGCATATATGCTGTATGTGTGGGTGTAAAATGTAGCCTGAATAATTGTTAACCAGGACCTAAAAATATCTCAAGTCCAGTGAGAAGAACAAACTCTTTCAATATAAAGTACACATAATTGGCAGAATGCTATTGAGGAGCTGGATTCTTGCCTAGACATAAGTCAGTCGTTGTCACATCATATGCACTGATGACTGTTTCTGCCACTAGCATTTCAATATTGAGAGAGCAGAAAACCAAAGTGAAAAAAGTTATAATTCTAATTATTATGTGAAAATAAATAAATAGATAAATAGATTGATAGATAAATGGAAGTCTCTTGATATCTCCCCTTCTCTCTTCTGTTTCTGTTTGCACTAGGATAAAAATAAATGGCTTGGTACATTTTGTTTGTTTGTTTGTTTCTACAAATCCAAACTGGAATGAAGAAGCAAAAAATACAATGCATTTTCAAGCACCTTCAAAATGTTTCTAATGTTTCTCCTGTACACTTTTTCCCTAAAATGACAAGTTGTAAAAATATGTCTAGAGAGATGAGGTTTTGATGTATCTCACTAATATTCAATTATGTAGAAACCACACATACTTGATTGAAGCAGGACACAGAAAAGACTGGTAAATTATGATATACTAGTGGCCCCCCCCCCCCCCCCCATCCTCCCTTATGAGGGACTGTCACTTCTTTTTCTTCCTTTTTGGAACAGGATACACTTGTGTTTTGAGTGCACAATGCTCTATGGGTGAATTTAATGATAGCTCCAGCCTGAGGAATTCATACTACTTAAACTGCAGAACAAATTGTCAGAGAATTGCCTGTAAACCTCTTTTTCTCAGTCCCCTCCTTGCTTTATAGAATGGTCTTTGACTTTGATTACACCAAAAATTTTGGTAGCAAAATTGGCATGGCTAATTTCAATGGCCTGATAGTCTCAGTGACTCTGTATATATGATTCAGTACCTTTTTCATTGTTTAAAGCATTTGAAAGTTTCTAAGAAATGTCCAAACATTTAGAAAGGTGCAGTGCTGGTAAAGGAATGACATTAGTTCAAAACCAAAATATTAAACCGCTTTCCCAAAATATTCAAACCATTCATCCATCACTTTTCAAAAATTATATATTTAATAAAATTAAAGAGTTTTGGAAAACCAAAGCTTTGAACCCTGAAGTAGCAACCTTTCTCAAGGTGCTTGGTATTTTGTGGAACCTTTGTAATACCACCTTTGATTTTATTCTTGTTGACTAAGGCAATTGGATATAGTTAATGAGGGAAAACTCGGTACGCCAGTAAGTAATTTTTGGATATTATATTCAGGTGCTTCCAATCCTCTATTTCTTGCTGGGAATGGTGCCAAAAATGGCAAGAGATAACATTTGGAAAAGACATTTTGTGTGTTAGGCTTTTTTCTCTTTAAGCAAGTGACAGTTTAATACAAGATGACATGTGTAATACATTTTACAAAACTGAAAAGATAAAATTTCTTGTAAATTCTTCATTATCTATGATGAAGGAAATGACAAGTAATTTACTATTATTTTATAAACATGTATTGATTAAAACTAATTTTTTCACAAACTTATGCATTAAAGTAGATATATATAATTTTACACATTTTATTTGCTCCAAGAAAGACATAAATAAATTCCTTACAAAGTTATTCAAGTATTTGCTTATTATTATGACAACCCATATACTTTCTTTCCTTAAACCATGAACAGCTATGAAACACAATTACTTTTTTTTTTTTTTTTTTTTTTTTTCCCCAGTATTTTTTGTTAATGTGCCATCATTGCTAATCTGTTAAAAATCCATTTCTTCTTCATCTTGGTCAAGGCTGAAAACTATTGGGAACATAAAAGCAAATGTAGTAAGTTGATGGCACCATATGTCAATCATAGAATCCTAGAATCATTATAGAATGGTTTGATTTGGAAGGAACCTCTGAAGATTCCAACTCACCCAGACATGGATAGGAACAGGTTCCACTAGATCAAGTTGCTCAAAGCCTTATTCTACCTGGCCTTGAAAACTTCCAGAGAGTGGAACACAACCACTTCCCACAACCTTCACAATCCAGACTAATACAATCTCTCCCACAGTGGCCAAAATTTCATGTCCACACAAGAGTAATAGAACAGAGAAAGCATAAGGGCACTGAATATATACTGGTTGCACTATTCACACCTATTCTCACAGGCTCATACTATTTCAAGATCACGAATGATTAGTGTGAGATATTAATCCTTTCTTTTCATTTTTTTTTTTTTTTTGGGTGAACTTTCCAGTTTGGCCTTGGGCACATGAAAACTTTTATTACTTGAAATATCCTTGGTGAGGAGTTTGATAACTAATTTCTTATTATTTTACTTGGCATGGCGAATTGTCTTTTATTTTTATTTTTTTAATTTTATTATTAAACTCTTTTCTGAAGATACAACTCTTATCTTCAGTTAATGCCTCAATGAACCTTCACAGGCTTCTTATGTTTTTGATTTTATGGACTTCTACTACATCTTTCAGTAGTTACCTATTTCCTGAACTAAGAATCCTTGCTTACCCAGTCATTATTTCCACAAATACAGTTCAGAATCTCTGAATACCTTTCTTTACTTCTCCGTATTTTTCTCAATCTCTGTACATTTTGGAGATGGACAATTAGAACTTTACACATTGCTTTTATTGTCTTTCCCTGTAAATCCAGGGATTTACACAGCTGTATGCTGACAATTTCAAGTTTGTTCTCTATCATTTTCCTAATAAGCCTCAAATTAGATTTTTAGGTTATTTTTCTATACTTTTATCATCTTGTACTCTATCAAAAGTCATTCATTACCATAACATCCTTTTACAAATTCTTATAGTCCTTTGTCATTAATATTCCAAATTCCAACATCAGCAAAATGTCATATCACCATTCATCCTCTATTTAAAAAAAAAAAAAAAAAAAAAAAATTATAGATATTTTAAACATCTTAGCTTGGCATAGTACTCACAAGAGGAATCCTATTGCCAGCCTTGTCTGTGTTGTTTATATGGTTGTTTATTCCTATCCTCTGTTCTCTACTTTTATATAATTGTTTACCCACCTGAAGTCCTTCTCTTTTATTCAACAACCATTAGTTTCTCTGACAGTTTATTTAATGGTTGTTTGGCCCAAGCTGTCAATATGAAAGGATCCGTACTGAAAAGACAATAAAAGGTAATATTTTCCCTGAAGTAGTAATAATTATTTAATTTGTACTGTATAATGAAAATACGCTAGTTTTCCTGGGAAGGATCCATGAAAAAAAATGTCGTGATACCAGTCACACTGCCCTCAGGTGAAGTCTTTATATGAATAAAAATTGTTGTTTGAGAAAGCTCTAAACTGATGATTCAGAGTTTTAGACAGATACACATATTTCCTTAAAAAGCATTATAGGAGAAATGGCTTCTTTTCAGGTCTTCTGTCAACATTTCTGTGAAGGAAAGTCTTCTTACCTTTAAGTAGAAGTACTGATTTACGACTTCTCTGACCTTTACAGACAATGCCACGTATTTGTTTATTCACAATATTTAATTTCTGTATATCATTATAAATATATTTGTCTATTGATTTGATACAATTATATATTTTATTACTTAAAATTGTTAGATATTATATGCATAAGGTTTGTAACACAAATGGTTCCTGATCATTTACACATTTATGTCATGGTTACACTTAAGAAGAATTTGATGAGACACAACTGAATACCAGATCAATGACCTCATAAGGCAAAAATACCAAATATCAACACCAGCCATGACCTCAGAAGGCAAAAAATGCAACTCATACAGGCTCACTTCAAATTCATTCCAAAGATAAAGGAAAAGGAAAACAAGAAAGATGACAGCAAAATATGTCCTGACACTCTTCATGTCAAATCAAGTATCATTTGTACCCTTCAGCAGATATAAATTCATCTTTAAGAAAGCAGTTATTTATACTAAATCCTTTTATTATTATTATTATGAACTGAGAAGAAATGCAAGTGTACAGTCACACTTGGATCATATTAAATGTGTTTTCATGTGTGATTCAGTAGTGTATAAGTCTTGCACGATGGGCAATGCAACCACTGCCTGACTTACAGAGTACTTCACTCCAAAAGAAGTCTTCTTGGTTTCAATGTTGTTGTGATTAGATTAAGCCAATGACTGAGTACTCATTTACATTTCATGTTTGATTACAAGATTAGGTGGATTAGCTTGAAAATCTTAGGAAATGGTTATTTTATCGTAATAGTTGCAGAAGTGATGATTGTCACCCAATGCATTGTACCCTGCCCTCCAAACCAGAATGGCATAGCTACTCTTTACAACATAAAATGAAGAATGGGCATGAATCTAATCCTTCATCAAAGCAATAGTTTTTTTTCCCTATTTTCCATTTCACTGGTCTTGATGATACTCACACTGAGTCATACACTGAAGTATCACAAGAGGTGAGTAATTAAAGCTTTGCTGAGCATTGAAAGATTCTCTACAGTGGAAACAAGATGTCTTTGCACTTTTGTAATGGCTGAAATGCATCATTCATTAAAGGGTATAGCTTTCATTCAGAAATGACAGCTTTCAACAGAGATTTCAGCTGGTGCTGCATTTTAGTAAAGCTCAGTATGTGATTCATGTAGAGAGCCAAATGTGAATACACTTATTTATGTATATATATATATGTGTGTGTGTGTGTATTGCAGATGATTCAGGCTTTTTTTTTTCTTTTTTTTTTTTTTTTTCCCAGGTGGATACTGCAACTTAACTTTTCTGAAGCAATGAGAAGTTATACAATTTGTTGCATAACAAGTTTTCCTGCAACTACCTTTTAAAATAATTAGTTAAGTGTTAAGAATGAGCTGAAATGGGTGAATCAAACCTCAGGGTGAGCACTTGTGAAAGGACAACCATTTTTTGCGATTTTAGTGTCAAATCTATGCCATTGAAATCTGATCATATAAATCAATAAAAGACATCTGTGAGTCCTGAGTTGTAAAGCAGAAAAGAAGGAAAAACAATGGAAGCAAAATTTGAAAGAACAGCTCTACAAATTAATGATTTTCCTTCAACTTTCTTAATGTCTTTCATCTCACCATTATCTTGTGTCTGTCCTTTTTGCTTCTTGTACAAACTTACTAGACTAGAAACTTAAAAAAAAAAAAGTTTATTTTTGAACAATTAAAATGCTTACTGGTGTAAGAAACAGTATACTGACTTAGAAAGTAGTTGTAGAAGGTTAGAAGCATATACCTCATTCTTACCCCTGTCCTGGTGAATACTATATTTATAGAAATGAAGCCCTAAATGGGCTGAATTGTCTAGATCATACAAACAATGCCCATGAATCTCCAAATTGTCAGGAAAGGAAATGATGATGAGAACAAGACCTGCTGCCACATTTTATTATCTTAAGTACAAGGAAAACTAAGAAAATGAACAGAAGAGAAATAAGACTTTCTAAGTGGGGAACAAAATAGGATGAAAAAGGATTCATGGAATCATACATGGCTGTTTTTAACAGGAAATACATCTTCATTTTGAGAAAATTCCCATTTCTTTTTTTTCTATATACAGGCTAGTAAACAATTTCACAATTTATTTAAAGCAATGAAGCTGTAAGTTGTCCCTGATGTAAATGTTCTTGACCTAGTCTTTATGTGGTGTAAACCTGCATATATTCAGCTTATTTACTGCATTTTCATAATTATATACCTTATGCAAACACACAATTGCATTTTTTAAATCTTCACCATTGAGCAACAGCGTGGGCTGCCATAAGCTGTTGAACAGGTATGTCAGTTAGGTTGTTATATATAAAAATCTTTATTCCATTTGAGAGGGAAATTGTATTTCGGTCCTTGACAAAATTGTGCGAAGATTCAGAAAAGGCAAGGAGCAGAAAAATGGAGGGTAAAAGCTGCAACATTTAACAAACAGAATGTACCTTCACCTCGCCTACCTTTTGCCTACAGAAAGTGCCTGACCCCAACTGCTAAACTGAACCAAACGAATACAGACAACCTGAGAAGAGAGGACCCCCATGAATTCAGGAGCAATTACTCAGCTCAGATGAAAACATCAATAGCACATGTTAGAATGGAATCCTGGAGCCATGGATAATAGAAAATATGCACCCTTTGGCTGAGCGCTGAACTGAAGATCTGTTGGGAGATTTCCACTGTTTTATGGCTGGGGCTGTTGTCAGCTTTTCACTGGAAAAGCTGTACCTGAATAAAATAAACTATCTTAAAGGGTTAGTAAAAGTTGATTTTAGCAAGTACTTTGACACCCTGCCAGTGATTTTTTTTTTTTTTTTTTATAATAAATTATATTTAAGCTCCACCTTGTGCCAGGTATAACTGTATAACTGGAATATTTGAAAAGATTATTTCTGGAAGTGGTAGCTTCCTTTTGAGATGGCATTTTCCCAGGAGAACTAAAGTGAACAGAGATTCTCCATTACATTGATTGATATGGAGTGAAAATCTGCAACTGACATGCAAGGTTGAGGAGAATTATGGCTCTGATTAATTACCAGAACAGACCTGTGACCATACTAGAACAAAGGCATATTCAAAATGAGTCTTGATCAAGTATTCTTATTGTATTTCCTAAAAATCCTAATTTACCAAATTTTATAATAGCTCCATGTACAGATCCTCTGAACTCTCCTAACAAAGTCTTGCTCTCAGAGAACATCTCAAACTGTTTAGGTTTTTCCAATACCACAAACATGGTCAGTTACTGAAAATTAATTATGTTATGCCTCTATATACAATGACAAAATTTAAAGGAAGTAAAATTAACATTGCTTTATTTCTGAGAGGTCATGATCAGCGATCTATTGCATTTCTGTTAGCATTTTCAATAGTAGAATACAATCCATGTAAGTACTATGTGATCTTTGCAGTGTTTGTCTGTTGTTTCATCTTTTGCTCTATGCAGTCTCACATGTAATGTTTTACATGTCTGAAATTCTGCATGTGGACATTTTTGTCCCTTCTTAAAATATGCTTCTCCAATGAAGCACGACATAAATGTCTTGCCAAAACAGCCACTCATTTCTTTCTCCATCTGTTGTAACTTTTTCCCCATTTGGACATAAGTACCTAATTTTAGATATATCCTACCAAACTCCAGGCATTCAGCTGAAGCCTAAGTTAGAAGCCTCATCATCAAATTGTCTTTCTACTATAGAAAAAGGAGAACAGCATGTCTCTTTCTTTCTCTCTTTATTTCCCTCTTTCTCCATACACTGGTTTCTGAGGGGTCCTGCAGTGCTTGCCTGGTTACCAGCTGTTTCTTTAGGAGAGATGAAATGAATAGAAGCTCATTTCTATGAGCTTCTATCAACTTTTTGATTTGCTTTCCTTAGTAGACTTACCTTTATACATTATATTAAATAGGAATATATTTTTATTAGTATATAAATAGTACTGAAATCCATTTTTTTTCTTAAAAAGAAAAAAAGAATTTCTGTCAGAGATTGGATTTCAGAGAGTTATCATATGCATTTTCAGTAAAATATTGCATGAGATAAATTGCAAATTAAATGAAAAGTAATTCAATAACTCTACTTATGTGGTATTGATATCATGAAGAATTCCAGGTTATTTCAACCCCTAGTGAATTTTCATCTTATCTCATATTTTTGTGCAAAACCACAATTATTATTTTTTTCAAACACCAACCCTCTCTACAATTCTTTGAATCTCCCATAATTCCATGCTCTTGTCACTTTCCAATGAAAGAAAAACACTGTGGGGTGTCTCTGCTTCCTACGTGAAGCTGTAGTATGTAATTTTGTTCCCTTCTCAGTTTAAAGTCTTTCCTACTTTTGGCTAAAACTGCTGTCACCTAGGAAAGTATCTGTATTTAAGACCTTATTTTAGATAAATCATAGCATAACAAGAAGCTATACATATATTAACTGGTATATGACAGAAACAAACTCCTACTATCTTATTTCCCTCCACCCCAGAAATGAGTATTTATATAGATTTCCATATGACCGATTCCAGTGTTTTTATCCCACGTTATATTAATCCTCATGCTTCTGTTATTTTCAGGTGTAGACAGATTTGAGCTTGAAATCAGATGAAATCAAGGTAGAGCAACTTGTGTGAAGATTTGTAGTGTAACTGAAAATCCCCTCCCCCATTTTTTTCTTGTTTTCTTTCTTTTCTTCTTTATTTCACCCTCTCCCCCCCTTATTTTTTTTATCCCCTCTCCCCCTAGATTTTTTTTAATCACTCTATTTTTTTTGTTGTTGTTGTTAAATGCTAGACAAGCCTTCTACTAATGCAACCATCACATCAAACGTGCTCTCTGCATGTGAACAATGCTTGAGCTTAAAGGAAAACCTTTTAAAACTGTCAGGAAACCATCGTTTACCAAATGGCTAATCAAATGGAAGACAGGCACACAGGAACTGTCTCTAAAGGGATTTATTAATAATGGATGTTACTCACTTGTGGTGCAATGGGACAGATAAAAAGGAGAGGGAATAAAACTGATACTGAGTACTGCATAACCGAGATTTTTTTTTTTTTAAAGCTATCCATTCCTTTTTAAAAATCTTATCATTTATTCTAAATGTGCAAAAAGCCTTAACAGATTACTTAAGGCAGAGTTGCTTAGAACAGCAAGTAACACAGTTACCAAGCTCTGAAGACATGGATTAATAAATAAATAAATAAAATGAAAATTAAAAGAAAAGAAAAAAAAAAAAAGAGAGAGAAAAAAAGAAGCTGAGATTTAGTGAAGGGAGTCACTTTGTTATGAAAGAAAATTAATAAATTCAGGATTATTATCTGGTCATTCCCCTCCACATGAGCAGATGAGCTCTGCAAAACCTTCCTCATGAAGTCTTCATTGGTAGGAGTGTGTCCTTGTATCTGCCTGGTCCAAATGCTGGGTATTTCTGCAGTGCCTTGTAGAACATGACTTCAAAGCATGGCATAAAGACAAGGAGATTCTTGCCAGATACTGGGATTATAGTCATAGAATGGCTTGGGCTGGAAGGGACCTTAAAGATCATCCAATCCCCCTGCCATGGGAGGGTTGCCACCCAATAGGTCAGGTTAGCCAAGGCCCCATCCATCCTGGCCTTGAACACCTGCAGGGATGGGGCATCCACAGCTTCTCTAGGCAACCTGTGCCAGTGCCTCACTACCCTTACAGTGAAGAATTTCCTCCTAATGTCTAACCTAAATCTATCATCTTTCAGTTTAAGACCATTCCCTCTTTGTCCTATCATTATCTACCTGAGGAAAGAGTCCTTCTCCATCCTTTTTATAAGCCCCCTTTAAGTACTGAAAGCCACGATGAGGACTCTGCAAAGCCTTCTCTTCTCCAGGTTGAACATCTCCAGCTCTCTCAGCCTTTCTCCATAGGAAAGGTGCTCCAGCCCTCTCCTCATCCTTGTGTCCCTCCTCTGGACTTGCTCTAACAGATCCATATCCTTCTTGTGCTGGGGTCCCCAAACCTGGATGCAGTACTCCATGTGGGGCTTCAGGATGGCAGAGTAGGGGGGAGAATCACCTCCCTACACATGTTAGCCACTCCTCCGTTGATGCAGCCCATCATGCATTTGCCTTTCTGGGCTGCAGGCACGCACTGCTGGCTCATGTTGAGCCTTACATCCACCAGAATCCCCAGGCCCTTTCTGCAGGGCCGCTCTCAATGAGTTCTTCTCCCAGTCTGTACTCGTGTCTGGGATTGCCCCAACCCAGGTCCAGCACCTTGCACTTGGACTTGTTGAACCTCATTCGGATTGCATGGTCCCACGTCTCCACCAGAAGTCTCCATTTCCATAAAGTCCCATTGAACACTCTAAGTTCAAGCACCACAAAGGCTCCTGGAAAACAGAGAAGAGTAATAACCCTCAAAATAGGCTTGGGTAACCTAAAATATTGGCTGAGCTGCTGTGGTAGTCTCAGCTGCAAGTGGTAATCTGAGCTTGCATCAGATGCCTAATTTTTCCTTCCCTGGATATGACCATCTCCTAAGCAGATACCATATAGGAATCCATGCTTGCATTTCTGTTGCCAGTGTGTCATATTATAGTTTATATCATTAAAAATCTGCTTTAGTGCTTACCTGGAATACTCTAAATTAGCTTTCTTTTTCCTCTCTAAGCTTGGTAAACTGGTTCATAGGCAGATAAATCAGCCATCATATTATACAGTTTAGGAAGTGTGAAAAGTACATAACAAATTTTGTGGCAGGTAGATCTGTTTGGGCATACTGTAAAATATGTATGTGTTGCATTTTATAAGTGGAAGATGTGAAACTCTATTTCTGATAACTTTAATCTAGGTATCTCAAATACCAAGAGTGGCAATGTTAGAGCAAATAGAACTGTGTTAGCTCAGCAGGGAACTTTGTAATTACTTGGATTTCTAACTTGCATGCTGCATTTGCCCTGCTAATACTACTTTTTGTAGCTGTGACCTTCACACATCTCAGTCACACTTCTTGATAACCTCGGAGATGGACTCTTCACCGCAGGCTTTCTTTCCTCACTTACAGACTGAGATTCACCATGAAGTTTGTTGCTGACTTTTAACTGAGTCTGGAGGAGTCCTGGCTTGTTTTACATTTTGTTTGACACAGACATGGCTTTATCTTCAGTAAAGCTTTGGCTCAAGTGGCTCTGTTTTTCATGCCAAAAATGCTACACAAAGTACAGGATGCAGAAATAAATATTAAGAATGAGAATAATGGTGCTGGTGGGAGGATGACAGAAAACAGACACGAATAGAAGCAAGAAAAGTTCAGACTGAATAAAGAGAAACTTTTTACCCATGAGGACAGTCAAACAGCAAAAAAGACTGCCCAGAGAAGCTGTGCAGTCTCAGGCTCTGTTCTCTCCATCCTGGGAGGTTTTCAAGACCCAGACAAGTAAGAACCTGAGCAACTTGTTCTGACTTCAGAGCTGACCTAGCTTTAAGCAAGAGGTTGGAACAGAGTCCTTCTGACGTCGTGGAACTGGAACTATCCTGCAATTGCATTATAATAACAGTAAACAAACTGGGAAATGTCAGAAATGATCTGGAAATGTTTGAGAAAGGGCACCTGGATATGATTTGAGCTCTGTTGTGCTTTTCAGATCTAAATACATGTTACCTTCAGATTATGAGTAAATCTAGAAGATCTCTTTCTCATTTTTTCTTGTTTTTCTTGATTTTCTTTTCCTTTCCTGCTTTGCATTAGCCAAAAAGAGGGCTAAATTTTGTTTCTGTGCTTGAGATTTTACAAACTTGTACATACGCAGAGAATTCTTTTGTTGTTGTTGTTTTTCTTTATTTTCACATGTAAGTCTGTAAGCAATAAATTCCCTCTTTGTGGGTCTGTGTTTTTTATCTCTGGTTTAGACACCCATTTTTCAGTGACCACCTTCCTCTTCCCAACAAAAAGAGACTGCATCATCCCCAGGGGAAGATGACTGACATTACCTTGGCAAAGAAAAGGGAGCATGGGACACAGTTGTTTCTCTTTGGTCATCTGTGCTTTCTCTTGTGGTGCTGATCATGTTTGATTAGTCTGGTTAATGAAGAACATCTTCTTAAAATTAAAGTTTTGTAGTATTTAGCATGTCCTTGCCAATTGTTAATTAGCTTATTGACAGAAGAATGCTTAGGATTTTGCTTTTCAGACGCATCATCTCCCTTCCCCTGTTCCCTGCTGCCAGAAAAAGATCTTTCCAGTCACAACATGTTTGAGAGCCATCTGACATGTCTGTGAGGGCTGCCTTGGAGCACTGCTGCACAGCAAAGATACATATGTTATTAGCCACAGCCAGTGTGGAACCTGAAAGCACAGGAGATGCAAAGCTAGGGAATCCTTTGCATTACAAATTCATCATGTAGATGTGATTTCATGTCCTTTACTCTCACTTTGCCTGTTTGGAGCAGGTTTCAATATTCACTCCAGTTTTTGAACATGAGCCCATTGGTACATAAGATGCATACATAATCTCTAGTTCAGGAGCAAGCATTTTGTTTGCCTGCAATGTGTTCATTGACATGCTTACAAACTGATCTTTAGCCTCCCCTAGGGCAGCTTTGGGATTTTTATGGGGTTTTATGCATTCATATCTCTTGTACTACTGATTTCCAGTGAAGAAAAAGAGGCATGATTCATAGCAGATTTGACCTAAATTCCTAAGGGCTGTGCACTACACCACTGTTACTGTAATGCTGGGTGCATGGATTGATGTCAAAGGGTGTTGGAGCCCTCTTAAGTCCTCTTCAACCACCAATAAATCTGTCCTATAATCAGACAGCATAAGGTAGCTGGCATAATGTCTCAATACCAGTAGACACTCCTCCCAGCTGCACCAACCCTAATCCAACACTTATCTTCTGCTAGCTGTGGTCCAACTCACCCTTTACATCGTTTAACCCTGCCTCATCAGAAAACTATCTCTGAGATGGAAGGATGATCTTTAATTTTTGTGTTTCAGTGAGTTTAGTTTTAGTTTCAGCACAGCAGAGACTGTAACAAGTGATGAATATGGTATTAAGGAGGTGCTGAGATTATACATACGAGAGAAAGACAAGGAGTGAAGGACCTTTTTTTTAGCAAAGGACTGTAAGGTAGGGTTAGGTCAGAATTACTGCCATGCTATATAAATCAGGCAGGGACAAAGTTTTGCATTTGTCTTTGGAGATGGCTACCTTTGATTCATACCCTTGACTACGAAAGGTTCTTCAGTTTTTAATGAGAGAACTAAAGTGCCTGAAATTAAACAGCTGAGTAGATCTTCTATCAGCTACCTGCTGGTGGGGATTATAATGTCCAAGAGAGATCTTATAACTGCTTGCAAATCAGTCTTCTCTTCAATCAGTTAGCAAGCCCCTTTATGAACAAACAGCTGCATCAAAAAGACAGTATCTTGTTACACTCTATAATTTTTATGTCTTTGTCCAGCATACAACTGAAATATAATGGTCACGACTTTTGATAGTTCTATTAATGTAAAATTGGACCCTGGCTCATTAAATTCTGCTCGACAGTTAGGATTTTAATAGCTCACTGATTGATATTTAAAGACATTAACTTCCATTCAGTTTGATCACCTGCAGGTGGGAGCCTGTACTATGCTCCTCAGTTAGTTTCTGCCAGGGTAAACTGGATTAGTGTGTGTTCTCCAATATGACATATAAAAAAGAAGCCTTCAGCCATTGGATGGATTTTTGAGGGAATTTTACTAAAATGCCATGTGGAAAAAAACAAACAAACAAACAAAAAACAGTGAAACTTCAAGCTAAAAAGTTTATATCCTGGAAACAGGATATTTTTAAGGACAAAACTCAGTAGCATCTGAGGTCTGGAAAGACACACTGAACATTACTTTTTGTGTTTGTTTGCTCATGGACTGTGTAGCAGGCAACTAGATAAATTAGGCTTGTTATTCACAAAATATTGCATTTTTTGAGTGTTTCATCAAATGATAAGGATTCGGAACTTCTACAGAAGAGTGATATTACATGGCAGTGTTCAGTGTGTCCTGGGATATCAAGAACTGACTGCATTTATGGGCACAATCATCTTTCACTCTCCTTTCCCGTCCTTTTTGAAGTCTGCATGCTGCCAAACTGGTAACACCCAGAGGTGTAAGGGTCTGGTCCTTAGTAAAGCCAGGGACTGTTCCCTTATATACCATTTGCTTGGGACCCTATGTGAAATTATGCTGTAGAGCATGCAGGAAATATAAATCCAGTGCAAAACTGCTCCTAGTACTTCTGTGTCTATGTGTCAGTGTTTCTTCTGGGTTGCCAAGAAAGTTACTAGTTGATTCCCTAGGTAATTTTGCTGTGATTCCTCATGAGTGAAGTGAGAGGCACATTATGTCCTTTATGCTTCATTCATCTCAAAGAACGTAAGCAACAGTAACAGCAGAAACATTATCCTTACATGAAAAAAAAAAAAAATCTTGAAAAATCAGAGTGACTAAGAGAAAATAACTTGGTAGTAATCTCTATAAAAAATAAAACCAACCTCAGAAGAAAACTGGGAAATTGACCTCCTGTATACTTAAATGATTTTCTTTGCAGGTTTTTGGTATAATTCTGCAGTAAGAATGTAATTCTGCGTGAACTTTAATAAGAGGATTTAAACCAAGAAAATCGAACCAGCCAGACCAATTTTAGAAAAGCTCTTGTTTTCAGCGCTGCACAGGACTCAGTAAAAAGACAGTAAACTTGTGCATGATATGCATTCTGTTCCCTCAGAAATTAGCTTTGGAATAGGAGCTGTTAAGCATTGTGGCCTGATCTATGATTGCATCCAAAAATATCACAACATCTGGTTCTTACACTTTTTAACTCTATTGATGCATGAGCCTTTCTAGCTTTTTGAACAGCAATAAAAACAAGGGGTGAGTGTTCAGCCCTCTTTCCATTCCTGGTTTCAAGCAAACCCAAATCTTTCACTCTTGATTCACACAACTTTTATTAATGAGCTTGATTCATAGCTTTGACTTGGTTCATCACCTCTCCTTCCCTCTCTGGCTCTGAACTGGCATTGTACAGGCTACATGGAGAGACAAGAAGGAGCAAAGGCAGCTAAAGACAAGCTTTGGCAGGAGGAGTAAATGAGGTGATAGGAGTGAGGCAATTTCTTCTAGACACCATCCAGTGCCCCTCTATGACAAAACTTTGCCATCAATTCTTGCTTGTATCTCAGATGTACAGCAAAATGCCTTTTGCAGGTTCACAGGGTGCCTGGGGGAAAAGAAAGAGAGGACTGAAATCTCTGTTACAAATGCATAATATTTGCTCTGGGTTTGTCATCCTCTTTCTTTAGGTGGCTTGTTTTTATCCTCTTGTGTGGAAAAAAAAAAATCTTTTATCTTCCATGCTGATATAATTCTGCCTTCAGAACTTGAACTCCTTTGTTTTTGCCAAGCTGAAATGCTGTATTTTGGATTTTAGTGTTATTACCTCCCTTTGTAGGTGTATTCACTGCTACAGTCAGAATCTAGACTGGCCAGGGATCAAATTGCATGTATAATATTTGTGTGAGTCTGTGTTCTCTTCCTCTCCATTACTTTAAAAGAGACACTTGGCATAGAGATTCCTGTCTGTTAAAAAGCATATTCAAATATGAAGCTATTAATATAAGGTCTAAAAGCTGCCTGTTTTTAACTATATCCCTAAACAATGCAACATTGGAAATAAGAAAAAGGAAACCATAGAAAGAAAGTAGGAAGGGTTCTTGACTGCAAGTCAGGACTCCTGAAAATAATAGTTTGTCATCTCATAGTCTGCTCCACATCTGACGTGTTACAGGATCATGAATGAATCTTCTGACAATTTTGTACCTCAGTTTTCCACTCTCTAACAAATGTTTACAAATGTTTTGATGTCTGTGGAAATTTGTTGTGTTGGAAACCTAAAGGTTAGAAGTGTAAAGAAGGGGAAAGAAAAAAAAAAAAAATGCAGGGAAGCCTTTATTTCAGTGTTCAGAGCTCAATACTTTTAATTGTTTCTTCAAACCATTATCTATGTTGCAGAGTATTATAGGTAATAGCACAGTAAAGTGTTTGCATAAAGTACAGAGATGGTTTATCTCAAAAGAAGCAGCTGCTACCTGTGGATTTACATGCTTATTTATTAGTAGTAGATTTCTCATTGGGCTCAGGCACTGTCTGCACACTTGTCTAAATACAAGTGTATTGGACTCTACAGGACCTAGGCACCAGGACCTAGGCACTATTTACTCTGAAACCTCTGCCTTTTCTACAATGTATTATCCAGGAGTTCTTCTGTGAAAAGGTTAAATATTTTGTGCCAACCAGGCAGCCAGCTCTTTCCTTCCCCTGGATACAAAGCAAGTGGAAAATTTCTGTGTTGAAATTTGGTGAGTGTGTATAGCATCAGGTTTTTCTAGAGACATACTGAGCATGAGGAAGACATTGGCTAGGTTTTCTTATAAATTCAAAATATTTTGAGTGAGGAAATAATAGACAATTTAGTCTGTGTCCCTACACAAGCTTGCCATAAAAATTGTTTATGCTGGCTGCATCTTACTCTTCAACTCTTGTTAACAAATTCCAGGCTGGGAGCTGAGATATAATCCTCTGAAAGGCATGTCATTTGTGAGAGGAGGATCTGAAAAACACCTGCTTGCAGTGTATGTTGCAGGCTCACTCAGGTCATAGAGTTTTTCCTTTCTGTAAAATCTCTCTTCTGCATTTGTTCAAATGGACCACAGGCTACAGTTGAAAAGCACAAGTTGCCCAAAGAAAAAGATCACACCACTTATTTTGTGAAATCAAATGAAGAGGTTCCTTGTATTTAAGGTCTCATCCAAATGCATTCTAAATCATTCCCCAATCTTTACACAAACACTGTAAATGCCATGTCTTGTTGATATTTGTGAGTGACATGCTGAGAGCTGATGGAAGGTAGATTTTATTTTATTTTTTCCCTTCAGCTTAGCAACATGCAGTGACTGGCAAATTCCTCTGCTTCTCAAAATCAATGCCACTTTTCTGGATCATTTCCTCATCTTCACAATCATCTGTCAGAACAGTAAATTTACAATATGTTCCCAGGGACAGTGTAGAGGCTGCTGCGGGCTTTGATAGAGAATGAACTTAGCCTTTTCAAAGTCAAATATATTAAGGTTTTGGATCCTGTATAAGCACTGATTTGCTTTTGACATGATCAATCTGAATGCTTTTTATACTCCAACTAGCTTTTTACTTTGCATGCGAAATATCACTGTGAGAACACGTACTGGTTGATTCATACACCAGTAATACGTTTATTATTTTTACTATTGTTATAGTGCCTCTGAGCCTTTATCACGGATTGTGATTCTGCTGTGCAGTCCAGAACAAAAAAAAATAGACTCTTTCCCAGGGAAATGATAATAAAAAGCATAGAAGATAGAGAATGGACACTGGTGGGCGGGCGAGCACAGGGTAAAGAGGGAAATAACTGGTTGTCATTACAAGCAGAAGACTTTTGACAGTAACATTGTGGGATTTTTTTTTTAGTGGGAATTAGATGGAAAAGAGCTATCTACAGGTATTTATGAAGAACTTCTGGAAAGCCACATTGGTTACTGTTCTTGCTTGTGACCATCTCCAGCAATAGGGATTCAGGAGACAGTTGGAAGCTAGAGCTGAACTTTGAAAATCCTCTTTGTCAACTTAAAATGCCAGCCGGTATTCCACAATTTTAAAAGTTCATTAAATATAATAAGATGAAGGATTTTCAAGTAGTACCACCTCACTCCAGAGAAATTAGTTGTAAGGTAGAGCTAGAAGGCTGTATCTCAAAAGAGGTTCCTTCTCCTGTAACAGAATTCTCAAGAGAACTCCATGGCTGCTGCCTGAGCCTGGACTGGAGACCATCTGAACACCTGTGCTTCTACAGCTCAATTCCCTGGCTTTTGTTTTGCTGCCAAGGTATGAATTCAAATTTTTCATTTTATTTTATTTTATTTTATTTTTTTTAAGTACTTACTACTGCCAACCCCTACAAATTGCTTCCCACTTAAAGTATTCTTGTCTGCTCCCCATTTCTTTTACCACTTTTTATAGTGGGAGACAAGAAAAATGACTGATATTTGACAGGAAAAGAAACAGCCCACAGAGAAATGACAAGATGGTGTCAGTCTGGATAATGCAGTAGATTAGGAGAAAAAGGTAGTGATGTTTCTGGTCACAGTGATCAATGTAAGGCTTGGCTTATCCATGGAGGAATTTTTTGAAGTCAGTGGGATATAAGAAGGAAGTTGTATTATGGCCTTTTCCCTGTGCAAATGAAGAAAAAAAAAAAAAAAAAAAAAAAAAAGTGGAAATATCAGAGATGCTATGCAGAAAAAGGCAACCAAACTAAAACAGTGTGGAATTGAAAAAGAAGCCATGCTTCAGATGGAAGGATGGTGATGTTCAAGTAACAGCTAGAAGTGACTTTAATGACCCAACCAGGTATGTCCTGGAAATTGCTCATTACAGATTTGTGTTAAACACATGAACTCCTTCTCTTTTTGGGGGGAGGGGTTCAGATCCTGGTTGAGTTGCAAAATAATAATGGCTTGTTTCTGGAATCTTGCATTATTTCAGCTTCAAATATCTACATTGCAACTGATTAGGATATTTTTATCAGTACTGCTGAGTTTGATGACTATGTTACCTGCTGCTAATTGCTCTTGCAAATTATGGTTGATACATTTCAGTCCCACTGGGTAGGTTTATCACCAGTCATGTCTGTTTGTTACACTTAGTGCCAATCACACCTGCTGTCTGTGTCTGCTGCTTTCCTTCTTTAAGCTGACTCTGCTTTTCTAGTCTTTGTCTTCTTTGGATGTATGGGAGTCTTTTCACAGAAGCCCTTGACGAGAAGCAAAATAATGCTTAACAGGAGTCCTTTCCAGAGAAGGGAGAGTTCCTGAAGAAGGCTCTTCCTTTTCCTAGGTAACTCTCCCAGAACAACTTTTGCTTAGAATTTACTTGCTGTCTAATTTGGAGGCTGCAGTGTTTAGGTAGTGTGACTTTCTTACACTGGTGAATTTAGCCAGCAGCTAGTATCTGAACATTTACTTAGATTACTGCAGTGAGACTCCACATGCCCTTAAATATTTCAAAAGATGTAAGCAAAATTTTAGATAGATGTGCAGACAGAACTGGAAGGAAGGTGTCTTCATAGACTGTCTAGATGTTGGGCATCTGAGCCACTGCAGCATGTGACTTTGACTTTCTTTTATGCAGCTACTGTAATCAGAGAAAACACCAGTGTCATCACCAGGTCACCCAGGTATTCCAGGTCTCAGGGAACTTCATACTACTGTCAAGTTTTCTGGTCCTTGAATGGCCCAGAGTTGGAGATCACAAGACAAACTCATTGATCCATAGAAAGAAGAAGGATAGTTAAAAGTTTTGTTCAGACTGTGCTGTCACTCTGAAGAGAAGTGCTTGAGGGAAACTTGTATGAACCCTTTTAGCTCTTGGAAGGACAGCTTGTAATTAAGGTAGTCCAATCCTCTTTTTTTTTTTTTTTTTTTTTTTTTTTTTAAATGGGTAAAGAGTATTTAATAAATGTAATTTTATAAATTAAATGACACTTGTATGAATATGAGGAGGCAGAATTTGTGCTTCTAGTATTGTGGAAAAATATTTCAGGAACTATAATTATTGCGTCATTTCAATGAAGGTACCAAAAAGTCTGTAGTACTTGGGTCACCCTAAAGCAGCAATATGTGATAAAATGTTGGTAATTTATTTTATTTTATTATTTTCAGAGGGAGTATTTCAGAAGAACTGAGCTGAATTCTTGCTCTAAGTGTAACAGGTAAGTGACTGTATTCAATTGTGAGTGGAGAGGGCCATAAATGGAGGCCATGTGTTACTTTTGAATACATTAAGTAAATTCACAGCTACAACTCTTTACACTTTCTAGGCCTTATAACAACCCTCTTGCCTCATGTGGCAATTGATAGCATGACTCTACTGCCCACCTTCACAAACAAACCCCAGATCTTTTAATGTGTGACCTGCCTCTTGGAAGACATGATGACACTTGTAGATGAGGGTGTTTCAAACAGTTTAGTCATCTAACCCGCTTTATATTAAAAAGTGGGAGAAAACTTGCTCAGAAAGATTCAGCTGTTAAAACACCTGTCTGAATTTCTTATCAGTCATATGGATGATAACTGGGAGGTATGCCTTTAGCAGGCTGGAAAACATCAAGAGGAAAAAAAATGAAATGCTTTGCATATACAGTGTTGACTATAAAGTGTAAAATCGTTAAAGAAAATTACTCAGCTCTTAACAGCCTGAAAAACTGACATTGTGCTGTGGCTTGTCTCCAAAAGAAAGCAGGTATTGATTAGATATGGCCATACTAACTAGTTTGATTCTTACCTGAGGTGCTTAAATAGCTTAAATGATCTTATTGACCTTCATCATCCCTTATATTATTGGAAAAAAATCCCAAGGTTATTTTTTTAGTATGTTTTTCACTCAAATTTATTTTCTCTCCATGAAAATCAAGGCAAATTACTCTGAAACTGATAGCTACAGGATATGGTTTCTCCACTCCATTTTGTAAGAAAGTCACATTCATGTAGATTGTGAGTCTTCAGCAACTTCGTGTTTGCAGCATATTTCTCTCTAGCCCTCTCCATGGTCCTATCTAATCTTCTTATGGTATTACTGATCTCTGAAAGTCAAACTATGCTTTTGAACAGCCAAAAAGACAGATCTAATTGTATTTACTGCTTCAGTTTCAAGATCAGGACAAATTGAGAAGAGGAGGCTGCTTTGTGCCATGTCGAGGCAACGGGCACAAATTGACACAAAAGAGAATCACAGATTCATAAAATATCCGAGTTGGAAGGGATCCATAAGGATCATGGTGTCCAACTCCTAGGTTCCAAAAGGACCACACAAAACAAAACAAAACAAACAGAAAAATCAGATCATGTGTCTGAGAGTGTGTCCAAATGCTTCTTGATCTCTGGTAAGCTCAGTACCATGACCACTTCCTTGGGGAACCTGTTCAAGTGCCTGAACACCCTCTTGCTGAAAAACCTTTTCCTGATATCCAGCCTGAATATCTGAGAGGTTCCATATGAATATCAGAAAGTACATCTGTGCTCTGCAGGTGATAGAGCACTGATAGGGGTTGTGCAGAGAGGCTGTAGAGTCTCCCTCTTTGGAAATCTTCAAAGATGCTTGGACATGGTCCTGAGCAGCCTGCTCCAAGTATCCCTTCGTGAGCATTGGTTTGGACCAGATGACCTTCAGAGGTCCCTACTCACCTCAGCCATTCTCTTATTCACAGCAAATAAAATTCTGATTTTAAGAGAGTGAGTGATTAAAAAGGGGGGGGGGGGGGGGGGTGGAATGTTGTGAACTACTGAGATATGGCAGAACTGTAATTAGAAATTGAGTGGAAATGTTTACAGCTCAAAAGTTTTATGTTCCTTAGCTTCACACAATAGGTGTTCATGGTCATGGCTTCTGTACTATAGGATACATGATAAGCAAGTGTCAGTGCTAAGCAGGTAACTGTGTTGTGTTTTATGCTTTTCAGAGCTTGTAATTATTCAAATTGTATGTCAATTTAATTTAAATATTCAGTTTAACAAGATGACTTAATCTGGCTTAGTAACAATGCTCTACTAGAGGAAGGAAAGGAGGAGTGGGAAAGCAATATAATGATATTTACAGATTTAACTATTCACCAAAGACAAACGACTTTCCTGAATTCACATGGGCACTTAGGCTATGTTGTTCCTTACAAGGGGCACTTTGGGGATGAGGCGGTTACCACACTCGCTTAGATTTCAGGCCTGCAGACTTCGGGTATATTTGCTTTCTTGATGTAAATCTACTTAGAGGTTGGACTCGATGATCTTGAGGTCTCTTTCAACCTAGAAATTCTGTGATTCTGTGTGATACTTGTGAATGTTTACATCAGTGTTTTCAAAGATTTTTCTTTCTAGTTAAGATATTTGAATTGCAAAGTATATTTGGATTTTAATGCATTTTAAACATCTAAGCCCTATCTGCCATCTTATCCTTTTCTTCCACAAAAGTTGCAAGGGATTCTACAAGGCTTTGTAACATCTGTTAGGACCAGTACAGATTATCCTATCTCTCTACACTTCTATTACTGTACTGAGTGCAAGCTGAGGCACTGATTTTGTTGAACACAGAGTGTGTTAACTTGGAAGCTAGGAGTCTGAAGGAAGCTGTTTTTCTTTTTAGAATCTGTCCATAATTAAAATCTTACTGAGTATTTGCCAACCCTCCTTATTCTCAGTTCTGGTAAGTGGGAAATATCCTGAGTACACTTGTCTGTAGTTATCTGTAAAATATTAATTCATTACTAATTGCTCTCTTTCTTTTCTTTAAATTAGTTTTAACCCTCTGTCTGCTGGAGCTTCTGCATGTGTTAAGATTTTTTTCATTATTATTTTATTTTTTCTCTTCAGAATTTGTGTGTTTCCAGGCTAGGTCGCTGTGAATCTAGAGTATATGTCTGGGAAGATAAGCTGTGTTCAGTAAGCTCCCACTAATGGCAGTCAGGATCTTCAAAGACAGAGTGAGATCAAAGGGTAGTAAAGTCTATCTATCCCTGCCAGACATTTGTCTCTCATCCTCTTTAATGAGGACAGCTGACCAAGAGAAACAATATCCTTCACAAGTGGTCCCTGATCTGGCAGCCTTCTCCTTTGGTCTGATGGAGGGGAAGGTGGATAATACCTCTTTTCCAGAAACTTTAAAGCAATTATCTCCAGTAACTTGGTGCTTGAGTATCCTTCCTATACACAAAGGCTGGTGTGATGCACAATAAACTATATCTAGCCCGGAAGTTTCATTTATTAACTTTTCTTTCTTCCTTTCTTTCTTCCTTTCTTTCTTTCTTTCTTTCTTTCTTTCTTTCTTTCTTTCTTTCTTTCCTTTTTTTTTTTTTTTCCTAACTATTTTTTATTGTTTACTGTGTTGACTGTGGTTTTTTGGGAAAAGATTATGAGAGATTTTTAAGGACTGAATTCTGTAATTAAATCATGTTGAGCTGTTAGGGCCGGCAGAAGTACTTAGCATAGAGGATGTTGGAGAAAGGGAATGTGAGCTTCAGGGTGGAAGCTTATCAGTGAGACATGCCTATGAATGTGCTAATAAGTAGGTGTAGGGTTTGAATGAGCCCCTGTCTTTGCTCAAATTTGGTAATATGTTCAAGATGATTCTTTTTTTTTTTTTTTTTTTTTCAACTAGAGTGAAAGACTTCAAGTTTTTCCTCTTTTATTTTTCAAAGAAGCCAAATGGGAATAACTTGGTCAGAGAAAGAAAGAGGTGTTTTACTTACTACTGTGTTTCTTGTAGGTTTTCAAATATCTGCTGAAACAGAAGCAAATCTGGATCTTTAGCTTTTCTATTCCATTTAAACATCTGTAACATTTAAAGTTAGCTTTGGGGACTAAAATAAAAGGCAGATATACTACTATTCAGATGTGTGCACCATTTATCTGAATTGTATTTATTGCACAGTGATTATAAATATGGTGAAATTCGTGGCTTCAGTCAAAATAGTGAAATACTGAAATATTTAATAACAGATATTTTAAGGTTAGTTTTAATTACAGTATTTTCTCAGAATTCAAGATATTTTAATTTCCATGCTATCTAGCTATTTTTAACTGTCACAAAGAGCATAAAAACCAATAACAATGTTTGTTAATGTATGTGTGGCTGATGCATTATTCCTCTTTCTGTCAGTAAACCGGGTTGTTCTCTGTTATTGCAGTGTAAGGGTGTTTGTGCAAAGTAGTTTTTTTTTTTTTTTTGTGCGTGTGTTTTTTTTTTTTTTGGTGTTTTGCACATGGTCTTAAACACTGAAGTTGACTGAGCATATGGTGCTTCTCAAAAGGGATTCATCTATTCATCTGGAGGCAGATACGTAGTGTTACTTGGTCTGCCCTGAGAGGCATCATGTTATCTGAAACATGCTACTGATGGTTGCTCTTGATAGGGTGGTATCCCTATCTTCAGCATCATCCTTAACAGAAATATGTGGCCCAAGGGCTAATCTGCTGCAGCTCTGAGGCCACAATAAGATGATTCTGTATCCATTTTGCAAATCCCGCAGGATTCTGTTGTGTCTGCCAGTGATTTGTGAATGAGCAGAAGAATTATCTTTCTAAATCCTGAAATGATTGCAGTAGCAGATGCAGCCTTTGAGGTGTAATAGCAAATTTGTGTGATGCAAGCTCCTCTGATTTGGTCTGACAGTATGCTGGCAGTCTGCTTGTTATCTTACACTTCCTGTACTGGAGTAAAACAGCAGTAAGTATTGGAAAGAACAAAAGTTTTCAAATATATGACTTACTGTTTTCAAAGTAATTGAATGTCAGAAAGTTTGGAGTTTTTAGGTGTTATATATATTCATGCACATATTTCTTTTCATATATTTATAAATATATATATAGGAAAAGGTGAAAAAGATTCAGGTGAAATTGCCTGCATTTGCTATCATTGTTAATTTAACCTTTGGAAAGCTTTGCAATCAGTATTCTCAATGCATGTAGTAGCATAAAACTTTAATCACTATTGGATAGACACAGAAACACCAAGAAGATTTTGTTCAGCATAAAGTATAAACTTAGCTCAGAGGAATATTCAAATCTCCAGATATTTTACCATATTTCTCTTGTCCTATGGTCTCTTCTGCCAACTAATTTCTGCCAGGACAAAGAGACAAGAGGAAAATTCTAACTATACAACATACTATTGCAGTGCTCTGTCTTTCTGGATTTTCAGAAAACTTTGCTGAAATGTTACAGCTACTATCACTGAATTTCTGAATAAGAAAAGGTTTGTGTAGGCTGTGTTTCTTAGGAGAAGAAACATGTTTTACTTTTCAAGACATGCACATCTTCTTTCCTGCTCTAAGGAACCTGCTTTGGCAGAAGGGTTGAACCTGGTGATCTTTCGAGGTCCCTTCCAACCCCTTCAATTCTGTGATTCTGTGATTCTGTACCTTGGTACCTTCTTCTGAAACTGGGAGAAAGGCTGCCTCTGTGTGGCATAACTCAGCAAATCTTTATATAGAGAGTAGGCCAGGCTAGCTGGTGTTAGGATATTAGATATTATCACTGCCACAAAGATAGCCTTAGTTCTAAATATATCTTGAACAAACAGCTCTGGGCAGAAAGACCATCTTCTCCCTAAGAAAGACTTTTGAACAGTCTGGAGGAAAGACTCAATGTATTTCTGAACAGAGATACAAACCTGGCCCAAGGATCTGGGGTCACTGATGAGTTTTTTTTTTTTAAAAAAAAAAAAAAAAAACTTTTTTTTTTGGGAAAAAAAAAAAAAAAAAACTAGCTTATCTTATTTGTGTGAGGTTCCCAGTGTTAAAAACTGAGTTTCTGGACAATGGTGTGAACATTCCCATCCTGGCGCTTGTGAAAGAAATGGACTACACAATGCTTTGGATCCTCACAGCAGCTGTGGAATGAACAATGAGCGAGACAGATTTGGTGTTTGAACCAGTTCTGCATGATGGGAAAATTTTATTCAACTATCTTGCTCATCTTGTGAAAATGAACAGAGCAAGGACAACCTTACTAAACCAAAGTCTGTCAAATAAAATTTCTCGTTCTCCCAAGCACTGGAAAAAATGTGACGCAGTGCAGTTTGAAAAAGGATGCTTCAATATCTGTGTTCCTAATGGTTTTTTTTGTTTGTTTGTTTGTTTGCTTGCTTTCTCCGCCAAAAGGTAAGAAACAAAAATGACATTAATGTGGTAATGAACTTGTATTAGAAAGATATTCTCAGTCCTTGCTGTGGTAGCAATGTATTTGCTTTTCTGTCTGAACGTGACTTACACTCATCCCTTAACAATCTTTTAGGCATCTAGGAGATGTGAGAGAAACAAAAGATAGGTCCTGAATTCATTGATGGGATACCTTTACAGAAGTGCAGAGAAGCTGTGCAGCCAGTATAAGAAACACTGCATAATAGAGTTCTCCTTTTCATTACCTCTGACTTTGTCATAGGAAATACAATGTTCTTGTCCCCCCCCCCCGGGGGGTTTTTTTTTTTTTTTCTAATGGGAGGGATGAGTAGGTGAATACCATTTGGGTGTAAAAGTCTGAGACAGTTAATGCTCACTACTAATTCTTACTTTTAGTAGAACTATAAAAAATTACTAGTGACTCCTGCCAAATTACCTATGTCTGTCAGAATATGAAATAAATGACTGTTTCTCTTCAGGTGCCCAGAGACCATAATGATGCTGCTTTCTGCTTTCTAATGCTAACAAATCCAAAACCCTTCTTCTGTCTTTTATCATTGTCCCTTGCTTAAGAGATATATACTCTATATTGTTAGCAGAATTCCTCAAGATACTACATCTTAGCTGCCCTAATACTTCTCTTGTTCACTCTGTTGCTCATAGCCACAGTTAAAACAGTTTTACCCTTGAGCTTACTTCACAACTTTTAATACTCAGACATTTCTTGCACCTAAGACAGTAGTTGTGCACAGAAAAATAATCTCTGTTAGGTTTAGACATTGGCAGCTTAGAGGATTGTGCTGCTTACAATGGTATTTACATCTCTGTGTTTCCCTGCCATATCTCCAAGATGCTTCTCATCTGCTTGCAGAAATAGCTTCAAAATTTGTTTCAGGCTTGATCTGAAAATTGTTCCCCTTAATTCCCATGCTTTCCCTACATATTCCTACTGGGAAACAACAAATTCCCATTTTGGTTTTGTGATGTTATTATGGATAAATACTCAAAGCAATATGTAAACCGACAGCAGAAGGTGTCTGTAGATTCTTTTTCTTTTTCTTATTATTTCTTCTTATTCTTTTTATTGAATAATTATAATTTCTGTGCAATACTTCATCTCTGAAAATAATCATAAATCATCTTAACTTAAAAAATAAAAAACCTCATATTTTTATAAAATGTAATTCCTGTATTTTTTTTTTTTTTTAATATTAGAGAATCATTGTAGAATGGCTTGGGCTGGAGGGGACCTTAAAGAACATTTAGTTCAAACCCCCATGCCATTGGCAGGGATGCCACCCACTAGATCAGGTTGCTCAGGGCCTCATCCAGCCTGGTCTTGAACACCTCCATCCACAACCTCTCTGGGAAACCTGTTCCAGTGCTTCACCACCCTCTGAAGAATTTTCTCCTAACTGCTAAGCTAAATCTCCCCTCTTTTAATGTAAAGCCATCCCCCTTGCCCTGTCATTATCTGACTGAGCAAAAAGTTGCTCTCCATCCCTTTTACAACACCCTTTTAATTACTGAAAAACCACAATGAGGTCAAACCAGAGCCTTCTCTTCTTTAGGCTGAGAAGCCCCAGGTCCTTCAGCTTTATCATGTCATTAATATTTAATTCAAGTAATACAAAAATAATATCAGATCCTCTGAGTTGTGAAATACACTAAAAAGTACATGAAGTAGGTATTATTACAGCTTTCCAAAGGAAATGGTACCCAGTAGGTTGTTGTCAGCCAGTTTGTGCAAAGCAAAACCTTACACCTGTGTCTCTGAACATACCACACAGAGGGGAAGCCCAGAGATATGATGAACTGGATGTTTAAGCAAATGGTTGAATAGGAGAGCCATTTATGAGAAATCTGGAGTCACTGAAGGGTCAGATGTTGGAAGACAATACATAAAACATTAAATCTTGTTTATCTTGGGAATGCCACATCTAGCCTTCACAAACCTATTTATTTTGATCATCACAGCTGAAAGTATTTCAGCCTTGCTGTATATCCATTCTTTATGGAAAATAAAGTCCTTGCCTTTGCTGCTTCTCTAATACAATGCATGCCTTTTAACCCACTTAAACTGCATACACATATAAACCCTGCTTAACCTTCTTAGAATTGTTGACACTTCTTGGTAATTATTATTTTCTTGCTGACATTTATCCAGAGATGGAACATTATCTGCATATTTAGAACTAGTGCCTTCAAGCATGGTATAGTACAAAAGCAACAACACCATCTGAATGAACATTTTCTTATGTTCATTTCCCTGATCAGTATACCTTTGTATCTGAGACTAATGAAAAGGCCAGGGGTTTCATGTCTAAGACAGTATTCACCATCCATTATGGTCACTGCTGCTTGCTTTCTCTTGCCAGTCCAAGAAAGCTCTCTCAACGAGTATGTAAACTCAAGGATCCTTATGGAAAACAAATATTTATGTTCTGAATTTAACACCAAAACCAATTTTGCTCCCAAAATGGCATCCACAGAAATCCCCTTTCTTTTTGGACATGTAAATTTCTTCATGTAGAAAGGACATAATAAACTGTGTCTATAGCTTTTATGTGTAAGATAAATACATACTTATGTATGTAAAAATATTATGTCTGTGTATGCATATGTACACATTAATAAGTTTTATGAAATAGGTTCCTTCCCTCCTTCCACATTTTTTTTTTTTCAGGAAACAAACAAAACCAAATGGTTATATAACTTCTAGGTATCCATCTCATCTAATTGCTATTGTTTTTGCTAAATATTTAATTTTGATTGACTCATATGTTGTTCATTGTCTGGCGATTCTCTTCTGTGAATATTACAATTATTATCATTCTTCTTCTTTTTTCTTTCTTTCTTTTTTTTTTTTTTTTTTTTTTTCCTAGAAGAAGGAGTTTGTTTACTTCAGTGATCAAATTAACACGTCTAATGGTACAACATTTCACATCACTTTTAACAGCTTCATAAAATTAGATCTTAAACCTTTCTGGACTTTGTCTTTATTTATTTATTTAATAATAGTTTATTTTACAATGGACAAATGGACACAATGCAGGGATTTTCTAATTTCCTAAATGAAACAAGTGTAGTTCTTTGTGAGCTGATTAGTTTCCTTTACTCTTTGTATTAAATGTAGAAAAATTTGTAATAAGTCCAAAAATGCTTGTTGTCTCTTCTGAAGAAACTACTACTTGTTCCTTACAATCCTGTAAAATGGTCATTGACATTCTGAAATCTTTTTTCCTACTATTTTTGGAAGACATTGCGCATCCATTTTAATCACATTTTTAATATATTTTAACTCTGGTGACTGATGTGAAATTCAGGCATTTTCTACTCAGCCTGATTGTCTAGTAATAATTATTATTATAGTGTTGCCTTGCATTATGTGTAAATATAGACATTTGCTGGTCATGGCTGATTATTCTCACCTTCTCTGAATAGTGAGTTTTGTACAGCTATGGTAATCCAGAATATTCTAGATGTTGGTAGCAAAAGGAAGTGTTGGAATGACAAAATTCCATCTATCACTTCCCAAATTAGGAAAATAAGATTCCATCAGATGTTTCCATGTCCTTTTATACTTTTCTTCTGGTCTTATTTTTTCACTTTTTCTTTTCAATTTTCATACTCTTTTCCTTTTTTCTTTTTATTTTATTTTTTTCCTACTCTTACTGCTCTTCCCTGTGATGCTCTTTTCACACTTCCTCTCTTTTTTTTTCCCTTGCCCTTTTCTAATATCAAGTTTTAATCCATGTTTGTTCTTATTAAAATCTCTTTAGATGACTCATTATGAGTTAAGCTTTATTTACACCCAAAGAGAGGGGAGAGTAGATGTGAATGGAGCACGTCACAGTTCTCTGATGTTAAGAGGTTGTTAAACTTTCATCTCCTCTGCTGTACATACTCAGTTTCCTTCAGTGTAAATACTATTTCTGAGGACTGTGTGCTGTTATGAATTGTGTTTTCTTAGAATTGTTCAACTCCTGGTTCAGGTATTTTAGGCTTGAAAGATTACCTGATTCAAAATTCATTTTAAAAATTCACTGTAAAACCCAGATATATTGACAGAACTCCTGATAATCTTTTGAAGGATAAGGGAATTTTCTTGCCTTTTTCTGCTGCTGTTTGGAACAGTGATTTTCATACTGTGAAATTATTAATCTGGATTCCCTAGATATTTAATTAATACCTGTAATATAATATCTAATATATATATATATTAGGTAGAATTTTTAAATGAGAAGTAAGGAAAAAGAAATCTGTCTGAAAAAATGAGGGATCTCTAGAAAGAAGTCAGGAAGTCAGACAAAAACAGGGAAATTTTGAAGAAGTCATACTGGGAACAAGGAAATGTAAAAGGAAGTTACAAATGTAATTATTATGCTCTTCAGTTTCAACCTCAATCTATGAACATTCTGGCCACAAGGAAAATGTTACTTTAATGTCATAAATGCTTACAATTTTCTTCAACATAACAAACATTAAACACCATCATATTTTCATTGTCAACACTTCATGCTGAAATCCTGAATCTTCATGCTGAACTGTTGAGTATCTTTCCGGATGTTCATGACGGAGGACATCTGGAATCACTGGATATCATGCACTTCCACATCCATGTCACTTTGGAATTTTGTCTCAACTTTGTTAATTTCAGTCAAACACATTCAGAGTTTATCTGTAACATATTGTTTTGGGGGTATATATTGTTATATTACTACCTTAGTTAGTTCTTTATCAGTGTGAAAGCTCTTTGTTTGTTTGTTTGTTTGTTCGTTTGTTTTTCCCAGCAATAAGCATGCTCATTTCCAGTGAAAATATTCAATTTCTGTAGCCCCCACTCTTGCTGCATTTTGGGGCACTATCATCATGTTTATTTTTTCTGTTCTGTTCATTTCCCCTTAACTGTTTGAATAGCTCATGAAAAAGAGGTTTTCCATCCTGTACTTCCACAAGCAGAGCTTCTATCATCCATTCTGTCAAAAAATTATCATTGAAGTCCTAAGGCTACTTCCTTTCATTTAGAATAAATACTTCTTATCAAGGTCTTTCTTTTTTTCCATTGCTCACAGCGACATTGTCAACAAGGGTACAAATTGTACAGAACTTGGAAAAAGGGGAGGTTTTTCCTTTGTTCCACACATGTTTAGAACTTACTTCACAGGGCACTGCTGAAGCTGAAAAGAGGGAGACAAATATTTCTTTGATGATGTGGTGCCTGTAAAAAGCAATTAACCTTACTGGCCATGGTTGTATTGCTATCTCTGAGGAACGAAAATACATTTTTAGTTTGAGAAGAAATCTGAGGGAGTCTGAAGCTGTGAATGGAAAGCCCATGGGTTTTTCTGAAGGTAAAGTACCAACATGAAGGGTCAAGGGAAAGCAAATGGAATGTAAGAATCAAGAAGGAATATGTGTCTAAAGCCAGGACAGCGTTATTTCAGTTATCTTGTCAGGTGAATGAACAAACACAAAGATATACAATTTCAGTTGTCACTGAAATATCAATAATATCTGTGAGCATTACCTTTTGCTCCAGAATTCTCAGGGTAGCAGTGAACATCGAGGGAGGACTCCTGGACATGGATTTCCCTTCCTCTCAAGTACTGCTGCACCTTCACCCTTTTACCTGTGGAGATAGCTTTGTTCTCTTTATATGTAGAAAAATATGCATATGTGCTAAACGTCCCAGTAGCTGATATTATACTTGCTGTTCCTGATTCTTCAGCTAGACTGATAAAATTACAGGACATTTTATAGGTATTGGACTCATTCCTTCATTTTTTGAAGTCATCATAACCTGCTGCCTACAGCTTTTTCCAACATCTTAAGCAGTAAGAGTCATAAGACTGGCCAATGATCCTATTAATTAATTTTGCTTTGTTTTAAAATTGTATCATTTTTTCTTATTTGTGAAAGTTTATCAAAATTACTGGTTATTTTCAAGACACATTAAAGACACAGAATATGATCTTGATTTTTCTATTAACTTCAACTACATGTTTCTTGGTTGCGTGGCCTAGGAAATGTTTCACTTACCTTTCATTGCTCCTACTCTTGATATGTATTCTTGTCAGTTACTGTAAAAATGGATTCTTAAGCTGTCTTTAGTATAATGAGATCTCTCAGACTCAAATTTCTAAATGGGTATTTATTTCAGCACTGAATCTTCTTGCATTAGCAAGAAAGGGATGTATATATTTGTCTTCCGGTTTCCAATGTTGAGTAGTAAATGAAGAGAAAGTAACAGTCCTTCCTCTAGTGAATAGATATCAATGTTGCAAAACTCACATTAGTGTCCTGCCAGTTTATTAGGCTGACCTTTTATACATTTTAAAGGTGACAATAGTAGCAATAACAGAATCCATCCAGTGTGAAACACATCCATTTCAGTACAAATGTCTGAAAGACAGATGCTTTTTAAGTAAAATGATCATGTACATGAAAATGTACTTTGAATTCTTAACAACACTGGAAATAAAAACCTAGCAGATTGAATCTTGATTACGTTTTGTGCAATACATAAATGTATCATGTCAGCTTTTATTGTTAACAGATGTCTGCATCTGGGTCTTTTTTTTTTTTTTTTTTTTTCTTTAAGCTGTTCTAGTAATTTTACAGAACTACAACATGCTCTAAAACTCTAAGTGGCACACAGTACTGATTCTTGATTTCTGTGCTATACATATTGGGTCTAACCTTTCCTGCTGCTTTCAATCCTCCTCCTCAAGAAGAGCCTCCTCGATGCTATGGTTTGTTAAAACTGGGTAATTTTCAAAGCTCCAGCTATGTTGGGGTTCTGTCTAGTTACAATATGACTTTGGTGGGACATGTGTGAGCTCTGAATAATGCTGCTCATAACCAACTACCAGTTAGGCTTTGAACTATTGAGAGCTTCCTTCTCAGCCTTCTGATGGGACCAGATTTTCAGCCACTTGGTAGTGACTCCAGTCTATAACTCCCCAGTTGGCTAGAAGGACACTGGGGAAGAACATAAATAAGCAAAGAGGTACTCATCTCATGCATGCAAGTAGATCATCTCTGTGCTGGCACTTTTTAAGCTAACTGTTGTTTCCTGTGCATCTTAATCTGGAAGGGTAGGAAAGGAAAGGGGCTAAATTTCTTTAGATTTGTGCATTTTATTCTTGAGAGCCAATGTTCTGCCACTAGAAATTACTTGCCAAAAAAAAAAAAATAAAATGGAGGAGTTTCTCTTTTCAGACTGGAGGTTCCAGCAATAGAGACACTGCTCCAAGGGCAAGGAGTTTTCAGCAAATAAGTCCTCCTTCATGCTTTTATGCCAGCAGTGCAGCAGTATGGTGTTAATTAATAAACCTCCGTCCAGCTTTGTGGGAGGTTGTGCTCATGCTTCATAGGCTTAGGCTATAAAAGATGTTATCAAAGCTAATTTACAGAAAAAACTTTGCTGACAGCAGCCACTCTCTTTCCCCCTGTGTCTTTCTTGCTGTATTAACCAGCACATTAGATAAAAGTCTTTTCAAGGTTGGGTTGTTGGTGTTGCTAGGCTACCAGCCTGCTGCAGAGCTTTGCATGCATATTCACTTTAGTTTTTCCTCCCCCCAAAAATATAAATTTCTTATAAAACATAAAGTTCTGCAGTGACTGCCACTGTATTTTCTTCTGATTGTGATGTGAATTATGCCATGAAAATTCTAGAGAATAATATGAAATGTTTTCCTTCACCCTAGTAGTGACAGGCTGCAGTATCTTGTGTCCGAAAAACATGCATACGACTGCCTTGTACAGCAGCCAGGCTGCTGGAGGACAGAAGTCACAAAAGACGGCAGTTCTCCTATGTTAACACTGGACAGAAAGAAACTCTGGAAAATAAAACCTTTTTTATTCTATTTATTATTTGTCCTTGAGGTGTACATGTGCAGTAGAAAAACTAAATAGTGGTGGCAAACAAGCACAATTGGGTAGTAATCCATACTATAAAATTTTTATCATGATCCCAGGTATGATTTAGGCTGTGTTGACTAGAACTCCTCCAGACAATGACTGGGCACAATTTGGTACTTGTTCAGGCAAAGTCTATTCTGATCAGGCAGATTGCCTGTGTGGCCACTCAGTTTTGGGTAGGAGGGGAGTTCAACACTATGAAATCAAACTGTGCTGCTCCACTTGGCCAGAAAGGAGTCCTTAGAGAAGTACAAGCATAGTAAAAGATTATGTACATTGTAACAGTTGGCTGACTGGTATCCTTCCAAAAAATTTTATTACTTATACACTGTGGATTTTGAATTATGTATTTCCATCTATATACATGGTTGAGAAATTTTACAGTTCTTTATGACTTCCCAGAAAATTAATATGTTTACAATATAAAAGCAATTATTCATAATGGTCCCTAAAATCCAGAGGTCTTCCCCCTGTAATAGTCTTTGGAGATCTAGTCATGTTCAAGGTGGTCACCTCAGCTTTCAGCAGAAAGCAACTGGAGGGATACTGTTGCAAAGCATGGCAGTTCACAAAAGGGATGGTCATATTAACCGCTTAGCGATATGGTTTAGTGGGGACTGTTAGTGTTAGGTTAGAGGTTGGACTCGATGATCTTGAGGTCTCTTCCGACCTAGAAATTCTGTGATTCTGTGATATTTCTGAAGTCTGAGGAGTAACTCGGCCCAATAATATTTTAAGGGCAAATCTTTCTGACTTGAGGAACATTAAACTTTTAACTCTGACAGAGTTCTTTTTTTTTTTTTTTTTTCCAAGCATCTGCTATCAAATCTGCAAGCCACAGACTTCAGTGACTCCTCTGTCCTTTACTCATTAGATATATATAGACTCACTGTATATTCAAAACAGTGGTAATGAGTCAGAGACAAGAAGGAAATCTCTTTTCAGTTCTTGGACTGCTTGGAAAGGTACCTCCTCTTTGCTGCTGTACAAATTTGTGTAATATTCATCATCTTAGAAGAAAAATCCTGAGTGCTGTTATTACATATGGGCACCTTATGCTACATATGTTGCATATTACTATGTCAGTATTTAGCATTTGTAGTTTATATTTGTATTATATGTGTTTTTCACTCCTGCTAATACATGGCCTATGGTTTAACTACAGCTGTCACTTCAGTTATAACTTACAGTGACATTTTCACTTTCTTTCCTTCAGGGAATGAAATTGTGGTCCACAGACAAAATCTTTTCCATCCAAGTACACAGTAAAATGTTTTTTGTCTTTGTCATGTCTGGCTATCGCTGTATATAACTGTCTTTTCTTTTCTGTTAATGCTTTTAGGCAGTGTCAGCTTTTTTCCACATGCCAGACCCTCCTAACAGGATCATGTCTCCAGAGGTGAGGTAAATAGCAGATCATGGAAAAAAAGAAACTTTCACACAGAAGACTAGTTTGCTGATGAAACATTGTGCATTCTTATTTAAGGCATCAAATTTCATAACAAAAATACCAAAATCACCTTACATAGTTGTCTAAATCAGACTTGGTCCACAGTTATTATACTCAGAATAGATCAAGCTTATCTAAAGATACGTGCTTTTGACAGATTTTATAAAGATTGAATAATAGTAGTACTGACTGAGCTGGATTATTGCCTGCTGTATGCTGCAATAACCATTACTCATTTGTCTTAATACAGATGTTTACTTAAAAAGAAGATGCAATTGTTGATATAATTTTGAATATTGACTTCAGGCCTGACTTCATTAGGCCAAAGACAAAATTATGAAGTATGTAATGGTTGCTATATTTAAAATGATTTATTTTCTCATTCTCAGCATTCATCTTTTGCCTTGATATTTGATGTCTTTAACAGAATATGGTAGCCATCCTCCTTCAAGTGTTTGTCACACAGTTCTACAGAATTATGCCTGTATCTCATCATCAGGGTACACCAATTAGTACGTGCAAATGCCTAACACTACACAACCAGCATTGAGATGGCTTTTACAGAACGAGGAACAGCACCTGTATGTATTAACAGAAGAATGTAGTTTATTCATAAGTATTAATGTGTTGAGCTACACTCAATCTTGAGAGAGGAGACACTGTCAGAAGCAGAAGTGCTTAACTGTTAATCTTCACAAACAATGTTTGGTACTTGCAGCTGCGAGCCTGCCTTACGATTAGTAATATTGCCAACCTGGGGATCAAAGCCCCTGGTCAACATAAACTCAGTGACAATCAGAAGTGGAAATTAGAAGGCTCTTGCTCTGCTACAGCAGGTAGCTAATGAGTAAAATTTTACAACACAAGCACTTTCCATAGAAACTGTATATATCACTTAAGAATATAGTTTGTTTGTTTTTTCCTCAAAATTGCATTGTTCTGAATAATTAGTGAGACCCAGAGTAAACTGCATGTTAATTGGCACTCATACTAATGAGGAAGTGTAGGGAGAGATATTTAGGTGTGAAGAATTAAAAAAAAAAAAAAATGAAAATGATTTTTTGGAAATACAGTGTCCATGAAAAAGGTGAAGGTTGAGTGACACCTGGAAAAGACGGAGAAAGGGAAATGAGTCTGCACACTGAGTTACAGATGGCTGCAGGCACTAGGATGGAGCCATGCTGCATATTCTTTGTATAGAGAGGACATCTTAATGTGCTGCTCTTCAAGCCCTGATGTGCAAGTCCTGTCTATGCTGGGGCAGCTCTCCCAGAAAACAAAGGTACTTCTTCCTTATGTCAGAACATCACAGACTAAAAATCAAGATATCCCCTCCTATTTTAAATTACTGTACATCTGGCATGGAAGTGAAACCTCAACATTGTAATAACCAGCCACTGATTTCCTTTCCTCGTGTTTCTGATGGCTTTTTTTTCTTGCTTCTATGTCATTCATACTTCTTCTCCTTACTTTCTTTTTTATGAGCTGACTGCTGGGGCTGAAAATAAATATGAAATGGAATGGAAAATGCCACAAAAGCAAAGCTTCCAAGCATGAATGCTTTTATGAGATCAGTATCTGTCTTTTTTACTGGAGTACATAGGGAGAATTCTCCACCTTGCAGAAAAGACAGAGGATGCTATTGAAGCTCTGGCCCTTGTTGTAATGACCTTTTGTGAGAGTGGGAATTGAGGAGCATATCTAGATGTTTCTGAAAGGCACACATGAAGGGACACCCTGTTCCTGGTATGTTTCCATTCTCTGCTGGATTTGTGAGTTTGCTTCTCCCTTTGCTTCTGCAGGTCCCCCATGGATGGACAAAAATTGTCATTCCCACATGATCCCCTTCCTTGGCTTCAGCTATTCTGTTCCTAGTTCATAAATTCTCATTCAGTTTCTTTTTCAAAATACTGCTGAACCTGCACAATGACTGATCCTCAATAAACATCAAACCCCATTGCTTTTACCAGAAACAAATGGCTACTCAGATGTAGCTTGTTACCTTGGCGGTGGTTGGTTCACCTGTCTATTGTAGTTGGCCAGAAATTGCACAGGCCAGATGCAGGGCATTTAACAGAAATTGTTCCCTCTGTTTCCCCAGGATTTTTCAGAATGAAGGCACTGATGTGCTTTCTCTCTCTCTGTGTGTGTGTGTGTGTGTGTGTTTGTGGGGAGAATTGCTGGAAAGACATCTATGATCTTGGGGGGAAAGTCGTGTCATCTCTTGTGTTTGAAGTATCAACAAGGAGCCTCTCACAAAGAAAACATAATAGACTTTCATTCTGCCTTATATCCAGCTTGCCACAGGCTCTACCAAGCAGAAAGCTTCTTCATTTCTTTGAGAAACTCTGGTATTTTTTTCTTTTTCCTGCTGAGAGCAGTTTCATTATCAGCCCAAAGGTACTTCAAAGGCAGAATCACAGCCCTAGGAGTCAACAGTGGCTCTTGAACATGCACTGTCCACACTTTCCATTTGACATTAGCATTTCTTGGTTCCAGAACAATTCAGTTGGTTTTCTTTTTTTTTATTTATTTATTTTGTTTTGTTTTGTTTTGTTCTTTTTTAAAAAAACATTATTATTCATTTTTGTCTTTCAATAAGCAGCTCTTACTTTTTTTTTTTTTTTTCTTATTTTCTTGTCTTCCTCATTGAACCAGTGGAACAATGCTATAACCAGTACACTGTGACTGCCATTTCTCCAGATCAGCTTTGTTGGAATGTAGATTATTACTGTGCAGTTAGTGGGTGCTTTGGCAAGCACCTGCATATATGTAGATACAATCTGAGAGAAAACATGAGGAAAAACTGGTGGGGGGTTGAGAGCAAGGTGTGCAGTAATGCTAATTCTAATTTTGACAATGACCCTTTCTATGTTCTGATGAATTTCCCACAGTTTATTCCTTTTCTTTAAAGAGAATGTAGAAGGGAAAACTTCACAGACCTGCCAACATGAAGCAGCATATGCAGAGGAAAATCTGGCTGCAGTGTCTGCAACACTTGTTCTTTTTGGAGGCTTGTGTCTAGCAGCAGCGATTCTCAGATGTTTGTTGATGATCAGTCTCTGCAAAGTCCAAACTCCATTGCCATGCAGTTCTCAGTGAAAGGGTTTATCTTTTAAAATTTCTATTTATTTTTTTATTTTTTTCCAGGGTCTAAGTGAGCTTTTTTGCAATGTTTATTTCAGTCCTGTCTACAACTCACTTTAAATCTTCCCCATTTTCTTTTCTTCCCACTTCATGCTCATTTTTCATTATTTTCATCCCAGACTACTCTTGTTCAGTTTTTCTCTGATTGTCATTTAGCTTATCTTCTTCCCTGACAGTTTATTTCATTTCTTATTTCCAAATCAAGAATCATTAACTTTCCCAGTTACAGGAGGATGACAGAGCCTGCATTAACCTTAACCTGTGAGCATTTTCTTTGTCAGCATGCAATAACAAGGTTAGTTTTTTTCCCAAAGGCAATTAGGTTTTCCAGAACAACAGTAGGCTGTTGAATCAATATATGCAGTTAGATATTTTCAGTTTTAAAGTGTGGCTCCCAATAGAGTTGTGTTAACAGGGTCAGTAAACTTCAAATGCCTTGAATTCACAGGGGGAAGGAAGGGTGCAGAGTCTGAATATGAAGTAAAAACATGTTGTTTTTCCTATATTTTTGGTGAGAAATTTTGTACTACTGTCTTGTACTATTATTAATTAGTATTCTAAAAAAGCTATAAGAAATGTCAGGGAGAATGAGTTAAATTTTTAAAATTTCTGTGAGTTTTTGTTATTAGATTGACTGTGCTATAAAACTGCATTGAACAATGAACCATGAAAGCCATTACAACACACTGAAAAGTTTCAAACAGAGTTTTAAAAAAATAAAATACTTGAAAAAAATGCAATGTAATTTTCCAGGAGATGGCTTCTCATTTTAGCAGCCAGGGTGGTCAGGAAGGTTGCTCTAAAAGCCTTCGAACAAGTTAAGAAGAGGATATCATGAAGGAGAAAAGCCTCTGAAAACCATGTCTCAGCAGTGTATGGAGGCCAGAGAACCTGAAATGAATGTTCATGGGAGAATCATCCTCCTGCTGTTAAAAAACCAGTCTCTTTGGTTCACTGTCTCCTATATATAGTTGTATATATTTATGTATATATAGCACTCTAGGAAAAATATTTTTTTCTTTCACTGCTGTTACTTTACTTGTGAGAATAAATTGGTGTAATAATACATGGTCCTATTCTATTACTATGTGGAAGGTGATATTCCTTATCTATTGAGATGTGAGCTTCCATGGTTGGAGGCTGTGGAACAGTAAACAAACCAAATCATTTTATTGTCAAAACTGAGAGAATAGAAGCTTGTAACTTGTTTTCAATATCAAAGAATGTGAAGGATGGGACCTACAGCTCTCATATGAGGCCTCTGAAACAGTCATTTTGCTGAGAACCCAGGGAGAACACTGCTTCATTCATGGAGAATAGAATTATACTTACACCTTATAAGTAAATTATGCACTTATCCATATACGCCAGTTCTGAAAAAGACTTACAGGAGAGAAACAAAAGGGTTCCTAGAAGAACAAAGATGTAGAATGAGGGAATTTGGAAGATGTATTTTGTCTCAGTATTTACTGACTTTTTGCAGGGCCCATGACAGTATATCCATATTGGATAAGACTTTGGTACTAGGGATTTGACAACAACATGCTGTGAAAAGGGCGTGTATTATGCCACTACCTAAAGATGATCTTTCAGAAGCAAGCTCTTTCCCATACAAAGCCATGATGCTTACGTACGGCACATCACATCATCTTACCTGGAAATAGGAATTTTTACAAGGCTCTGAAAAATGAAACTCAGATTTCAAAATTACGAGGTAAAAAATGCTTGTAAAAGCATCTATGATATTTCTGCTTATTACTTTAAGGAAATGAAAGTCTGCAAATGGACTGAACATACCAGTGGGTTTCTGAAGAATGAGGGAAGTGGCAGGTTTGGAAATGGAGTCTTTAGCTTTGAAAGATGAGAAAGTAGACTCAGAGGATTTTGTAATGTCTCTGACTCCTGTCTAATAACACACCAGACAGTCACAGAGGTAGGTGGAATGTACTTTTGCAAAGGACACAGCTGTTACAGTACGTACCATACTTTTCTACCTCTTTTCTTTCAGTGAACTGGAAATGGATGAAGTAAGAGGTGCATTTTACATAAAGTAGCTTAGAGTATTTGGCATAATTAGCTGAGAGGATCTGGATTCTCCTCTTGAAATGCATATGTTGATATGACTAAAGTTCACGATGTAAGTGATTGAGGAGTGAGAATGCTCTGACAGGCATTGTTTGGGTCAAGGTGAAAAAGTCAAAAGAGCAAGAAGGAAGGAAGGAAGGAAAGAAGGAAGGAAGGAAGGAAGGAAGGAAGGA
>CM021732.1:3997397-4034914 GCA_011075105.1 Heteronetta atricapilla | reverse complement strand
GAAGGAAGGAAGGAAGGAAGGAAGGAAGGAAGGAAGGAAGGAAGGAAGGAAGGAAGAAAGCACTGCTTCTGACAGTGTATTTCAGGGGTGTGTTTATTTTCTAGGCATAAGCACACAGTTTCTGTAGGAGAAGGATGTGACAGTAAGTTCTCTTGGTAAAGCATCTGACTGCTGAACTGGTGGCACCTATCATTGCACCCAGCTGCAGAAAAACACAGGACTGGGCTAGTCAAAGAAGAGTGTTAATGAAATTAGGTTTTTACCTAAGGTACAATCTGTGCTGTCCTTGTCAAGCTGTGCTTGTCAGGAAAATACTAGATTCATAGACATTCTGTGTTGTGTTCTGCAGTGAAGAGGTCACAGAGTAATTCACATTGCACAGGAGCCTCCCTTTCTACCAGCCCTTTTTCACCGTAAAGCACACACACACAAAAAAAGACCACCCAGGAAACATTAGATCTTGCATGACACAAGCATGACTGTTAGGTAGAATCAGAAATGAAGTAAGCCCTGTTTTCTAAGCAACAGAAATAAAATTGTCTGACTGGCACTGAGGCAAGGTTTAGCATAGGCAGATTGGACTGAATGTGACCTACTAAGAGAACCCACAGTACTTTGGAATGGCTTAGGGTAAAATGTGCACTTGCCCAAATTCCCTGTAGGTGGTAGAAGCTAGCTTGAACATCATATAATATCAAACTTTTAAACTCATTCTATGCAAACCTACAGCTTTTTCTTAATGTATCTATTCTTTCTCTCTTTTTTTTTTTTCCCTCTTTACAGAGCTTGCCAGATTTTCACATAAACAGCGGCTTCAGTTCTGCAATGATGACGTCTCTGTGGTTTGTATTATGGTTGAATTTCCCAGATTCCAGCTAGGTCTTCCTTGGATCCACAAAGTGGCTCCCCATTCTCTGTGAAGTCAAACTTTGTAAGAGGCATATGGGTATTTTTCTACAGCAAGACAAAATAGGTAGGATGGCAGATGTGGCATCCAAGTATTACCAGCACAATTTACAAGCAACAAATTGCAGATAAGGTGTGGTTTTTGATGGTTTGGTTGTTTGTTTGTTTTTCTCCTTTTGTAATTTATAGGTGTTGAAGATGGGACACCAAGAATTATGGAATACCTGACTGAAAAAGCAATGCCTTTGAAACTAATAAATGAAACAATCCTGTGCTCATTGAACAGTAATACTATGTCTGATCTCCTAGTTTTGATGATCCTGTGTTTGTGTTACAAATATTAAGTGTATTTTTGGAGTTGTTTCAGCTTTTGTCACATTTATGTGTGGATTCACCACCTTGGAACTCTGGGCTTTCAGATCGTTAACACAGATTTTCCAGCTTAGCAGAAATTTATCTGAGTGCCTTCAGGTGGACAAATTGGATGAAATGCCATCTTTTTTTTTTCCAGTATTTGTGATAGTTGTATTGTGGGAAATCAGGTATTGATGTGTCCAAACACCATGACTGAAGAGATGATTCCCAGGGGAATGTGGTCTGTGAAAAAACTGAAATCCTGAGAGTTTCCCTGAGAGTATGACAAAGGGATGGACTATTCTGTAGTGAGACATGTCAGATCAGGCCACAGTCACATATCTATAACTAATTTGCTATACTATATGCAGACAAAAAAGCTATCAGGCAGGGTGGGAAAATGACTTTTCTAAACAAGAAGGTGCTTCTGCCATCTGTCCTGCAGGAGCTGTTGCAGTGTGTGAGATACATGTTCAGAGCAAATAAGCACTGGGGATGTACAAGCTGAACAGGGTACATTTGACCTGGTAATTTTTTTGTGGAAAAATCTGACTAGAATGAGGCACTGCGTATTTCTTAGAGTTACTATGTAAAGAAAGCTACAAAGTGGAGTGGGTCATTCAAACAAATAGAGCCACTCCTTTGGTATTTCTCACCTTCACAAGAGCTCCTTTCTTTGTTGGTGCTGTGATCTTGGACTCTGCCAAGAGGAAGGACGTCAGCCCTTGCTGATGCATCAGTCCATGAAGAGATTCATGGGAAGAGATGAGAGGAACCTAAGGGGAACATGCAGATTCCAGTGGGTATCTGGGAAATAACTCATGTGGCACAAACTCTCACTGTTTTCAGGCACACCTGCAAAGATATCAAAAAGGTATTATTAGATGGTAAATTTTACAGTTCCTTGCCCCCTCTTTTCCTTAGTTAACTGGTGTCTGGACAGAGTGTGAAAGGTTGTGGTGACCTTCAAATGGAATATAACATTATGTGTGAAGCTCTTCCATCTTTTATTCTCAGCTACAGGGACATTTGCCCCTTGTTTTGGATGTTATACTTGATATAAACTGCCATGTGCACGTTTTCCACATGGCTGAAACTACTGAAATAGGGCCTCTATTCTTTTTATAGTGTTATTAAAGTTGAGTCATTTGACAACAGATCATCATGGTCAGTAATAAGCTGTATGTCCTTCAGCATGCAGAGCTCAATTACTGGCAGAATTAATGGACTGGCAATTCTCTCACCTCTGATTTGATAATGGCTTTCCTATACTGCAGGCTGAAAATTCTGCAACACAAGTAGAATACTGAACAAGAATTTCTAGATTGTTTTATTTGTGCTTTTTTGTTGTTTGTTTGTTTTTAAGATTTTAGGTAAGAATTCTGCAAGGACACACCCTTATTCAATACAATTTTGAGAGGCTAAACTTATGTTCTGTCTTGATCCAAGACACTTCTGTGAGACGTTTTCTGTGATAATACACTGAGTAAATGACAGTTCCCAGATTTCTGGGACAGCCATTGGTGTGCAGGAGATCACAGAACCACAGAATGCTTTGGGTTGGAAGGGTCCTTAAAGACCATCCAGTTCCACCCCTCTTGTCACGGACAGTGACACCCCCCACTAAATCAGGTTGCTTAAAGCCCCATCCAGCCTGGCCTTGGGCTTTTCTGGGCAACTTCCACCAGTTCCTTACTACACTATGAGTAAAGAATTTCTTCCTTCTAGCTAAACTAAATCTACCCTGTTTTAGTTTGAAGACATTATGCCTTGTTCTAACACCACACTCCCTGACAAAGAATCCCTCCCCAGCTCTCCTGCAGCCCCCTTTAGGCCTTGGCAGGCCACTGTAGGTTCTCCCTGGAGCCTTCTCCTCTCCAGGCTGAATAACTCCAACTCCCTCAGCCTGGCTCCACAGCAGAGGTGCTCCAGCCTCTGAGCAACCTCGTGGCCTCCTCTGGACTCACTCCAACAGGTCCTTGTCCTTCTGGTGCTGGGGGGCCAGAGCTGAGGGCAGGCTCCAGGTGGGGTCTCACAACAGCAGAACAGAGGGGGACAATCCGTTCCCTTGCCCTGCTGCCCACTCTGCTTTTGGTGCAGCCCAGGACACAGTTGGCTTTCTGGGCTGCAGGAGCACATTGCTTGCTCATATTGAGCTTCTCATCCACCAGCACCACCAGGTCCTTCTCATCAGGGCTACTCTCAATCCATTCCAATGACATCGTAACATCAAGACTTTGGTTACGCTTGTAAGTCTGGAGTATATTTCTTGCATTTCTATCTGAATCTGCCTACCTACAGAACTGCATTGACCCAGCCTTGATGCAGTGGCATCCTTGACTTTTTTTCTGACAGTCTTTTAAGCAAGTCAGCTGACCATTATTCTCCTGAGGATCTATATAGCAGCATGAGAGGTCAGATACCACATCAGTTATCACAGTACAAGCTGTCACCCTTCTGTTCATGGAAATGGATGATGTTTGCATCTTGGGGTGCCTGATCAATGGTCTTGTATCCCAGCTGATGGTAAACAACTGTACCACTTCCCTGACTGTAAAACTGACACATTCATGTACGTTAGCAGGATCTGGTGACTTGCTTTTTCAACCTCTGACACCGACAGTTCAGCATGTTAGCTGCAGTTGTGGTTGTTGTCATGACTGACACATTCATGTATGTTAGCAAGATCTGGTGACTTGCTTTTTCACCCTCTGACACCGACAGTTCAGCATGTTAGCTGCAGTTGTGGTTGTTGTCAGCTGCTTCTGGCTGGAAAATTGGAGTTTCAACTAGCACATCAGTTGAAAGGGCAAAACAAGGCACTACTCAGATTCTAAAATGCTTGCAGAAGTCCATTTGACAACTTCCCACTATTTGTCTCTCTTCACTTTAGAAGAGGAAAACCTTTAGGGCTCCTTTAACAAGCAGGGTTTTTTTGACCTCAGTTTTCTTGATCGTTTTCTTTCATGCTACAACAGTGCTACCTATTCCAGTGTCTGCTGGACAGCTGAAATTGTTGCCAACTTTATGGCTGATTACAACCATGAAAAATGCCTTGTGTTAATGCTTTCTGTAGCAGGACAGAGTCATTGCTTTGTACTCACCATGTGATCTGATGTCACTATCTTGAGCAAGAATCATGCACAAATTCTCATAATTCATTTGTACATCCTCTGTGGAACTACAGCCCTGTTTCTTTGATCTCCCATCAGCTTATATGAATGATGTCTCCTTTGTATTAGGAAACCAGAGGAATTACTGCTATAATTAACGAATATGAATGTATGTGCTTATAACCATACTCCTCACCTAAGTGGCTTGCCATAGAAAACTATGTTATAAATCTTGGGAATTGTCCATTTTACAGGAAAATGCACGCTGTCAATAAAACTACTTTTTATGAACTTATCAAGAAAGAAAACAAACATGACAAGGGCTCAAAACCCTTTGTATAGACTATTTTAATGTAAATATACTAATTCATCACTTAACAAGGTTTCTAACTCATACATTTTCAAATTCTTACCTCAAAATTTCTAAGTTGCAATTTTGCAACTTTTACATCTATGAGCAAAAATATTCTCTAGCCAACAGTGCGAGCATTCATTCTCCCTTCTCCATCACAGTGCAGGCATCCCTGGTGTCATACTGGGAAGTATAAAAGCCTCAATAGTTTGGCTGCTGTTGGATCTGCTTCAAAACTTTTTGGCTAAACTGACATATTTATACCTTCCAACTTGGAATTTTGGTCTATACAATTTCTATAAATGAATGGATCTTAAAGAAAATGCCAGACAATCAATATGCATGAATGATGGTCCCAAGAGATAGTGGCTTCATAATGGCCTAGAGCTTTCCTGTTCATCATGTCAAGCCTATGTGTTGCATACACCAGGCCCTAGCAAGAGCTGTGCATTAGCCAAAATCTGAGCAAGAGTTGAATGAACTGTCACAGCAATGAGCTGGAAAACTTCTAGAAATCAGACAAGATATGTCAGTGAGTAGCTAATAGGAAGTTTTTCAAATGGTCTGTCATCTGCATGACATAAAATTGCATAGTAAATTCTGGGATTGCCTTTCTACCCTGCCCTATGTGCTATGCTTTTACTTTTTTTTTTTTTTTTTTTTTTTTTTTTTCCCCTTTCTTTTTAACATGAACTAGATTTTGTCCTGAACATCAGTGAATTTTTTGACAAGTGCAATATGAGGATGCTTCGACCTGGTAAGACTGTATAAAACTGTCAGAATAAGCTGAGCCTTGTATTTTGAAGAATAAATATCTGAGATATATTGTGTGTAAGTGCTTTGTGTTTTGGGGTGCCGCTCACAGAAGAATGCAGGGGACTTATTTTCCAAATATTTCTGAGACTGATGAGGTTATATTTGTTTTTCCACTCTGAGTGAAAGGAGACAGCATTTTATCTGTGACTTCTATGTACGTGCCAGACACTGGCTCTCTTGTTTACAGAATTACCCTATGTGAGCAGATGCATCAGTCCCAGACCCCAAATGCCCTTGAAAGGTGTTTTCTCAGAACAGGGATTTTGAATACAAATAGCCATATAAACGAATGCTGAAATCTTTGAACCAGTTTAAAACACAGGTCACTATCTGGAATACTTCACAGCTGCCTTCCTACTGGTCTTATAGGCCCACCCAAAGGCTGAAGAACAAGAACCCAGGTTCTTGGTGACTGCAGAAGCAGCACTGTGCCATAACAGACGTTTTCTCACCTAATACAAACAGAGCTTCTAACGCTGTGTGTGTAGAAAGAGACATTAGCCACCAGAGCTGACACTACTGTTCAATAAATGCCAGCAGGATAAGGAGAGGTGGGGGATTCTTTGGAGGAGGTATCGATGTTTCCTAGGCAATGCTGACAAAAGCATACAGCTCCTAATTGGCTTCACTACAAATATTTACAGCTGTGAAAAGGAGTTTGCTGATCCCATGATGGTAGCCATGGTTGCCTATCTTTTTAGCTGCTGTTGTGCTGGTGAGAAACATGAATAGGTTGCAAGAATCCCCAGCTGACTTGGCTTTGCAGCAAGAACATTTGCTGACCCAAATGTAGAAGCCAATTAAGCTCTAAAGCTTCTGTGTGTTTTTCTGGTAAGTCTTGCCATTTATCTTATTCAGTAGCAAAAACAAAACAAAAAGTGAAAAACAAAACAAAACAAAACCCATAGCGAGGGGTTACAACAATTCCAGGGCTGGCTCATCCAATCCAAGGCTTGTTACCATTTATGTTGGCTGTGTGTATACAAATATTATGCATCAATACAACATCAATGTATTACTTTATGAATTCCAATTCCCATGGTGGCAGTGCCTGTTCGCAGACCTCCATATACAATCAACCCCTTGAAGTAGAAGTAGTGTACAGCATGTTTTAATATTTATTCTGAAATTGCCTACTCATTTGGAAGTGTACTCACTCCTGATGGGAGAAAGGAAAGAAGTTGCCAGGCTTTTCTTAGTGGTGTCTAGAGAGAGGGCAAGGCACAATGGTCACAAACCGAAATACAGGAAACGTCTTTTAAATGTAGGAAAATCTTTCTTTCTATGAGGGTGGTCTAACACTGGAGCATGTTGCACATACATATTGAGGAGCTCCCATCCTTGGAGGTATTCAAAAACCTACCAGACACGTACCTGGACAAGCTGTTGTAGTTGACCCAGTTTAAGCAGGGCAGTTGGACTAGATGAATTCTAGATGGCCTTTGTAATATTCAAGTTTGTCTGCCCTTGTAATTTTATTAGTTAAACAGGAATCAAAATGTGCTTATGAGATTTTGCTTTTTAAAAAGTGATGATAGCTAACCATGAAAATTTTAATCACACCATTGCGAATTTGTAGTTGTGTGCTATCATGGAAAAGGGTAGGAAAATGACTTGGTCTGTTTTCAGGACTGAAATAATACCACATTTTTTGATAGGTGAATGTCCCCAGCAGCTGCTATTCCCTGCATGTTTAGGCTTCAGAAAAACATCATTTATTTTCAGTGAAAATCCAGGATGCAGAATTTTGCTAGTCAAGGACCATTAGGCTGAATTTTTGCATGAGCTTGTCACGGAAACTTCAATAGGCAAGACTTCATGTTGACATTTCCTGCTGAATGTATTTCTTTTCAATCAAATAAAATACGGGCTGCTGTATTATGCTGATATTTCTTTTTCATTTTCCAGCCAGTTCCTGAAAGTGGTTCAGGAACACAGAGTGAATTATTAACATCTGTTTACTTTCAATTTAGCTCTAGAAATTTCTCATGAGGTTTGTGCCTTCTTGCTTAATGTAGTATTTGGATGGGCCTTCTTATAGATACGGCTGTCGGCATTGAGTCTTGAGCTGAGACTGATGCTGCTGACTACTTGATATGTGGCATAATGTGGCCACTCAAGTGAGAGCTTTCTGTAAATATGCAATGTAGTATCAGCCAGTAAATTAAAGATTAAGCCTATGTGTTGGTTTTGTAAGTCAGCAATTTGTCAGGAGAGAATTCCATAGTTGTTTAGTATGTGTGCACTTTTGGAAACTGTGAATCAGTCTTTAATTCTTGATGAATTATCAAAAAGGTGCATGTGCAAGCAAAATCATTTTTTGGTGGTGACTCAGAGCACTGACAAATGAAATCATAAAGACAAATCTCATTGACAAATTAACAAATATGTACAGTATTTTTCTTTAAAGTTCTATTAAGCTATTAGCCTGTCTAATAGTGTTGGAAGATTTGCTGTGCATCACAGAAATGTGATTTTGCATCAACTAGGAAAAACAAAGCACTGCATTTAATTGCAGAAGTTTGCACTTTCTTTTTTCTCCAGAGCTGTATACTCTGTGGGCACCAAACACAGAAGTGCAGGCTTCAGAAACATGTGAAAAAAAAAAAATAGTTTCCTTCTTATTTAATTTCTTCCTTTTTCTTGTGATTTTTTTTTTTCTAACTCTGCTCTATGTTCTAGACTTTTAGTTCCTCTGCCTTTAATTTGTTCCATACCATTCCAAATTAATGTTTACTTGACATTCTCGGCTGTAAGAACTTCAGATGACTCTTACTGCTGGAATAAAACAATACTTCCTTTATATTTTAAATGGAAATACAAACCAGTTTGACTGAAAGGGAGGACATGTTTTGACACAATCTTTGCTGGCCTTAAATTGGCTGTTGCATTTCCTGATGTAACGAGAAAGAGAGATTTCTTAGGTCTTTCTTAAGTGTGTATGGTTGCATGTGATTTGTGTGTTCAAAAGTGAGAACTGTCCCACCTGCCTGTGAAAGGCAAGTATCTTTTTGGTCCCATTTTCTTTACTCTATTTACAGCATTTAATTTCTTTTCAGAAATTACTCCATTTTGCTGAAATATCTAACAGCATGGTCAAAGGATTCCCTAACTAGATGGCTACAAGATGTTTATGGCTATATATACAGATTATATAAGCATACCGTCTTCATTTACCAACTTGTTTTTCCTTTTCTCCTGACATTTGTGGCAACTTCCCTATGGTACTGCACCGGGCTCTACAGTCTGTTCCCTCAACATAGCAATATCTGCATATTTTCTGAACCTGTTTAGCAGAAACACATAGAGGTTTTAACTTCAGTATTGTCATTTTACTTAGGTTGCCTTTCCACCAGACCAAGTCACTATTCATTCCCTTTTGGAATGGAACTATGGAACTATGTTAAAGCTTTTCACCATCCATGGATACTATAATTGTATTTTACCCACAAAGAGGACAGGTCGCTGGGGTTTGACAAGGCCAGCTGGACTCCAAGTGAAAAACAATGCTGTGGGTGATAAATTCTTCAAGTTCCATGTCCACAGCTGACAATTCTGCAGCTCTGCAACTCTACAAATCTGCAAATCTGCAATTCTAACTGTGCTGAATGAGCATGATACTAACCGGATGGATTTCTCTGACTGATTTGGTCAGAAAGCAAGAACAATATTAGATTTTCATTTAATATACTGTGACGATACATAAGAAGGACATTGAGGTGCTTGAGCGAGTCCAGAGAAGGGCGACGAAGCTGGTGAGGGGCCTGGAGAACAAGTCCTACGAGGAGCGCTGAGGGAGCTGGGACTATTTAGGCCTGGAGAAAAGGAGGCTCAGGGGTGACCTTATCGCTCTCTACAGGTACCTCAAAGGGGGCTGTAGCGAGGTGGGGGTTGGCCTGTTCTCCCATGTGCCTGGTGACAGGATGAGGGGGAATGGGCTTAAGTTGCGCCAGGGGAGTTTTAGGTTGGATCTTAGGAAAAAAATCTTTACCGAAAGGGTTGTTAGACATTGGAACGGGCTGCCCAGGGAAGTGGTGGAGTCACCATCCCTGGAGGTCTTTAAAAGACGTTTAGATGTAGAGCTTAGGGATATGGTTTAGTGGAGGACTGTTAGTGTTAGGTCAGAGGTTGGACTCGATGATCTTGAGGTCACTTCCAACCTAGAAATTCTGTGTGATTCTGTGTGACTAATAAATCCAACCTGATACACTTCATCATCCCATTTCCTTCTCCTAAGACACTTTTTCTAAGAAGGTGAGATTTTCCCTTTTGAAAAAGGCAGTCATGTGGTTACCACTTAACAATATACATATGTTTATAATAAACCTCCATGGGGATGTCTAGGCCCTTGTCCTAGGTCCTTGCCTGAGGACCTGTGAAGCTTTGTACCCTGCTGATTGCTTGGAAATCAGCACTTACTGGAGGTAGTTACCATACTGCAGAATAACTGTGCATGTGCTACTGCCATTTTCCCTGATGGAAGGCTTCGTATTATGGAAAGAGTTCACACTGCCATGTGGCAAAACACTGTGAGATAGAGAATGTTAATGGCCTATTTCATGACATGTATTTCCAAACTGCCTATATAAATGACTGATGACTGATTCCCACCCCACTGCCATCCTCAGATTATTGTATACTGGTGTTCCTATCAGACCTGCTTCTATGTTAAAAACTGCTATCATAGGAGTATGGTTTTGTTTTGAGTTGTCTTAATATGAAGTTAGGGTGTTTAGGAGTAGATGTTTCTAGCTCTTTTTCCTTTGGTAATTGATAAGGGGAACAACTTTTTGTATTTTGAGTGACATTTTCATCTGTTTCTAGATCATCTTGAAAGGTATTTCAGGGTAGTAACAGCAGGAAATGCTGAATAACTAACTGCAGCTCTGATTTTTGATCATTTTGCTCTGATGTTTAAAGTGATTTCCAAGAAGTCCTATAGTCTTTTTTTTTTTTTTTAATATCCTTCTTGATTGTAAGACCTACTCTAGAAGCAAGAAGACAGCTCCATATCTTATTTTTATAAGCAAATCTGATCCACTTAAACACTTACTCTTTCAGTAGATTTTATCTACTATTTCACATGTCTAAATAGAAAAATAAAACAAAGCAAAACAAAGAAACAAAACAAAACAACAAAAAAAAACAGAGACATTAAAGAAGTACACATTAGCCAGTTGTCATGATTTAGGGATATTGTCTCAAATCAACTTGAAACACTTAAGATACAGATGGCTTCATGTCACAATTCCAGCTGTCACATATTACTAAAAGAGTATTCTGAATGCTATCTTAACACTGACCTTACTCAGTGCCAGTTAGCTAGTAGTTAAGTGGCACATAATATGTGGCTTCCTCACTGTCAAAGTATGAGAAATGTATAAGATTTATTTCAACTTAAATTCCCTGTTGCAATACAGAGTTAATTGTAAGAATCAATCTTTTCTTGGGATAGTACTTCTCCAAAGACAAAAACTATTAAGTACCCAAACTTTTAGATATTCATATTCATGGAATTTCTGTGTTTTAAGTGCCAAAATATGCATGGTGTTTAAGTGTGCATGGTGTTTAAGTGCCAAAACATGCACTCTGAAACTGTCTCTCTCTTGATTGATTGCCAAAAAAGCATAGAGTTAAAAAACTAGAGTTTTAAAAGGTTAAAATGTGGGGAGATTAACTCTTTATTCACCCAAAAACCTATATTAGCAATAGAAGACCCATAAATGTGTCTTTAGACAGACAAAGATGTCTTGACTGTTGAAGGTGTGGCATATTCATCTGCCCTCCTAGTTTAGATGGGTGCATGGCCAGTTTGTTCTCATGCAGGTCATATCTGGCACCTACTACACAATCTATTGTCATGACAGCATGGATGGGTTTATGCTGCTTAGGGTAAAAAAAACCGTCTCGGTGGCTGGGCCCAAAGAGTCGTGGTGAATGGAGCTAAATCTAGTTGGAGGCCTGCCACTAGGGGTGTCCCTCAGGGCTCAGTACTGGGGCCAGTTCTCTTCAATATCTTTATCAATGATCTGGATGAGAGAATTGAGGGCACCCTCAGCTAGTTTGCAGACAACATATAGTTAGGCAGGAGTGTTCATCTTCTCTAGGGTAGGAAGGCTCTGCAGAGGGATCTGGATAGGCTGGATCAAGGGGATGAGACCAACTGCATGAGGTTCAGCAAGGCTAAGTGCCAGGTCCTTCACTTGGGGCACAACAACCCCATGCAATGCTACAGGCAGGGGTTAAGAGTGGCTGGAAAGCTTCTCAGCAGAAAGGGACCTGGGAGTATTGGTTGACAGTTGGCTGAATATGAACCAGCAGTGTGTCCAGGTGGCCAAGAAGTCCAACAACATCCTGGCTTTTATCAGAAATAGTGTGGCCAGCAGAAGGGAAGTGATTGTCCCTCTGTAGTCAGCTCTGTTGAGGCTGCATCTCAAATACTGTATTCTGTTTTGGGCCTCTTAATACATGTAACACATCGAGCATGTCCAAAGAAGGGCAACAGAGCTGGTGAACAGTCCAGAGAACAAGTTGTATGAGAAGCAGCTGAGGTTATTTAGCCTAGAGAAAAGGAGGCTCAAGGGAGACCTTATTGCTCTCTACAACTACCTCAAGACAGGGTGTAGTAACATGGGGGTAAGCCTCTTCTCCCAACCAACAAGTGATAGAACAAGGGTTGCACCAGAGGAGGTTTATGTCAGATATCAGGAAAAAAAAAAATGCACTGAAAGGGTTGTGAAGCATTGGAACATGTTGTGCTGAGAAGTGCTTGAATCACCATCCCTGGAGGCATTTAAGAGATGTATAGATGTTGGGCTTAGGGACATGGTTTAGTGTTGACTTGAGAGCAGGTTAATAGTTGGACTTGATGATCTTAGAGGTCTTTTCCAACCTAAATGATTCTATGGTTCTATTATTCTATGTCCTTCAACATCAACAATCTTGATGAAGAATTTAATGACAAATAATGTTTTGGAACTCTGTTATCTTTTATTCTTCTAGCACTTTTCTTAAAATGGAGAGTTGGTTCAGCATTTGACTAAAAGCCCTATACACATGGTTGGGCCCTTTGTAGATTCTTTGTAGTACCATTGATAAATGGAAAAAGTAACGCAGCATCGTGATACAGATTTTCACATGATATAACTTGATATTGCTGCTGAGGCTGAATTAAAATTTACCTTGAATTTAGTTGTGCTAGAAACCTCTAAAAGATCACTGAGATAAGACCACATAGAGTGGTAGAGTAATTTAGTAGTGCATAAATGATCATAGAGGACAATTCTGAACAACTCTGAATTTGATAAAATCATCTCATCCAGCAACATCACTGTTTCTCGGTCACTGTTTATAAGTCAGTTGAATAAATGCACTTCAATACACTTGGTTCTTATTGGCTTTTCAAATGAGGTGATACTGATCTTGTTATCCTTTTTTTTTTTTTCTTTTTTTTTCCTTTCCTTTTTATTTATTTATTAATTTATTTATTTTTGGAAGAGATCACAAGTGTATGATTGGAATTAAAATCCATTACGGAACTTCAGGAAGCAGAAAAAAAAATGGTGGTAAGACAAAGTCAAGTGTTGCTTCCTTCATTGAAATATTCCTGGGAACTAGTGAAAAGAAACATGCTTTACAAGATGCAGGAGAGAAATCAATACAACAAGTGCCAGCGTGGAAAACCAACAACATTTTTTTTTTTTTTACTGAGCTATCTAAGCAAAGTTAACAATAATGTTTGAAAGACTATGTGTTGTATGAACAGTGCATGAAGAAATTGGATTTTCCACCCAATGAAATCAAATTGTGCTGTTCCTGCCTACAGCTGAATTTCTACACTCACAAACAAAAAAGTTGTACTGGTAGGAGAATGCAGAATCAAGTCCCTTTATAGCATCTTAGAAGAAAATGGGCTTAGGATCAGGTCATTGAAAACAGTAACTATGGAGTAAGAAGAACTTCTTAGCATGCTAGGAGCAATGGAGCAAAATGGGTCTTGATCTTATCATAGGTACTTCCCCTTTGGGGCCCAATGCCCAGTAACTACTGTTGTAAGTTCAGTTGCAGAGCTCTGCTCAAACACAGTATAATTATTTCATTTGTGATTCATTTAGTTTTGTCGTTCAGACTAATCATCTTTACAGCTATTTATAGGCTGCAGCTGCCAACTGGAAAGCCAGCAAACATGGGAACAGTAGAGAAAAAACAGTGTTTGTTAAGTGACTACAGGCTGCAACTGAATGCTTTGACCAATCTTGAGGCAGAGCTAATTGTTCCTCTAAAGAATAGTTTCCTTGCTGAAAAAGATGTTGCAGTAACACCACAATAATCACCACCCCAAAATACCAGTGCCAGGCAAGAATTTAAGTTATTGCTCTTCTGCTACTATATATGTCCTTACATTGTCTTGTGTAAATCTTTATCTAAGAAGAATCTTTACTGATATGAAAAGAATCATGAAGAGGAGAAGTAACAAAATCTTTTGCCTCTATCAATGGAGTTGATGGGAAATTGCAAACACAAAGATGGTTTTTCCTTTCATTAGTCTCAAGATTACTCACTGTTTTTAGAAGAAAGATAATGGGATTTGTACAGAGGTATTACTTCAAAATACTTTGCATGTTATATGTTCTTAAAGAAATAGGAAGAGAATGCTTGTGGGAATACAGTTTCAGGACCAGGGCCTGAAAATTACAGCTTTTACCTGCTTAGCTTCAGAAGCATGATGGTGCTGGTGATCATCTTCACTGGTGAGTCTAAGAAGTTCTGCCCTATGCACTTACTTATCACAGGACCTTCATATTTTTTCCTTTGCTTCCACAATTCGGACAAACAATTTTATTTTTATTGTTTGCACTTGTGGTTAAATATCCAGTAAAGTAATTGGATTGTCCCCTTTCTTTATTGGACTTTCCATTTCTATATTGCAATGTGACAAGGAAAGGCAAGAAATAGCTATATTTGCACCTAATTGCAGTTAGTAAATCAGTTGCATAGTATTTTAACATCTGCTAGGAACTTTTTTTTTTCTCCTTACTGGTGCAATTGGTTGGTACTAGGGTTTAAATCCTTATATGTTTGACAGATGAGGTGGGATAATGGGATAAGACTGAGACTCTGGGACAAAGTTTTCTTTGCAAAATCCTTGTAAAGATGACTGCAGAATGGAGGCATACCTGCAAGAGATTAACTTTAATTAATTAATTTATTCATCTGAGGTGATGCTCTACTGAAAGCATAAATAAGGTTTCAGGCTTCTGGTGAGTGGAGAACTGTCCTCTGATTCTCCTGTATATTTGCCATGGCAGTAGGCAGTACTTATTTATTACCAGTCAATGTGCACAGCTTCAGGTATCTGGTGACATCACCACTGTTTCTATTTCTACTTTGAGATACTACCACTAGGCTGATGAGTAAAATCAGTAGAGAGGTGAACTATATTCAGCTGAAATCCTGTGAAAGGTAAAGTCTTTAACTGAGCCCGATAACCTGGTCTTTCTCACTATTGTTATTCTCGTTTCTGCCTGTACAAGGTGCTTGTTGATGACTGACTGAATCAGTCGATGGCTTTCTAGTCACTGACTAATGACTTCCTGCCTCACTTCCAGGCTGAGAGCCAATTGCTTTGTTAACTGAAAATTCAATGTTGTGTTACAATATCTTCTATGCTTCTCCTTCACTCAGAAGCTGCTTGGAAGTTGTTACCAGTCTTGAGCTTGGTGTCCTGAATATGGGACATGTAGGGCAGAATCTGAGTTTAGACTTGAAAGGTAAACATCTACTTTTGAGCCCTCCTTCTCTCCTTCCTCTCTGCCTCACTTCCTGTTGAAAGAGAGGACAGTTTCTCTTATTAAAGACAGGTAGTTTTGAAGTAATCATACAAATAGGTTCTACAAGCAGCTATTTTTTCCCAATGACTGTAAGTCTTTAGGGAATAACTTAATAAAAAAAAAAAATATATAAATCAGCTATAAATTTAGCTGATTTATAAAGTTATAAATCAGCTAGTTTTCCATGTTAGCCCTGCCTGAATCTTTCAGGAAAGACACAAATCAAGATATCGTCCTGTGTATGAAATAGATTTTTTCCTTAAACTCTGTTTGGTAGACAACAAAGATGCACATGCTTGTTGTTCTTCCATTTTCCACTGACCAAGAGCAGTCACAGTTTTACCTAGTCCTTCTGCTGACCAATAGCCTGTAGGGAATAGAATAGTAGACGAAGGTAGTAAATTTGATCATCTTTCCTCTGTGTGTATAAACACCAAATAAGATCTACAAGATCTAATGATGCTCTCAAGTTTCTCTTCCAATAGAGTTGCTCAGAAGCTTGCTGCTTCATTGCTTATTCATGGCAAGAAGCTGTTCAAGATGAGAGATAAAAATAAATCAACAGTGTTTATTACAAACTGTGCATTTATTTTTAAAAGTACTGTAGATGAACAGCTTTCGCTCAGTCATGTTGTTGCTGTGCCAACTTATCAGGCTGTTGAAGATGATGATAAGCATACTTTAAAAAACATTTTTTGAGTTTCTATTAATAATTGTACTCATCAGAGATCACTAACACAGCCAAGAGTTGGCTCTTGTGCAATGAAACCTGGAGATTAGATGAGCATACACATTTTTCCTAGGTTTTAAAAAAAAAAAAAAAAAAAAAAAAGTCTATTTCTTTGCATGTCACACAAGTAAGAGATGCTTTCTAAATAAATGAAACAACTGTTGTTGGCAAACTAAATAGCAGACTGAAATAACAGCCCATCCAACTTGCTGTCTCTGAACACTTATACTTTTAAAGATAGCAACTAAATCCAAAGGATATACAAGAAAGAGCAGGGAAATGTATGATCAAAATTGAGAATCCAGATACTTATAACACTTATTTTGAGTCTGCAGAAGGTTGCTCTTATTTTGCCAAAGTACTGAGATTGCCACTCTTCACAAGGCTGGGAATTTTCCATCCATGGTATTGTGAAGGATGTGCCAACTTTCTAGTTTGCCTCTGTTTATTGATGAAGATTCGGGTTATCTATTGCTTCTATGAGATCATGTCATGCCTGAATTAACTTGACTATGTAGATGTTTCTGTATATCAGATTGCTCAACAATTGGTAAAGGACTGGTCAGCATAATCAATGATTTCCAGGGTACAACTTTTTTCATTGCAGTGTAGATGAAGAAAAGAGTTAAACAAAATCACTCTCTAAATATTTCACTGTAAACTCACTAGCTGCCCAGTTAGCTGCTCAACATGCTGTGAAAGAGCAGGTGACATGTATGTTTATTGCAGAGGAGCTGGGGAAAAGTAGACCTTTACATGTGTCCCATGTGTCCCTCAGCTGGACAAAACAAAACAAACCTAAACTAAACTAAACTAAACAAAAAAAAAGGGAAGCAAAGGAAGCAAACAAAGATTATGATCGAGGAAAGAGAGGTAGGGTAGTTAAGGGTTTAATTACCATTGGGGACAAAGACTAATATATGAAAAATTGGAAAATTATGAGTTAGATGCTAATTTGAGTAATCAGTCCACGTATTCTGTGGTAGATGGTGATTGCTGCCACATTGGATCTTTAACATAATGATTCTTGCAAGTTCACAGTCTTCCTGTTGGCTTTCCAAAATGTGATTTTTACTAACATCATTGTCAATGGTTTCTGTGGTGTTTTTGTGCTCTTCTCCCTTCATTTTGATCTCTTTAGAGGCCAGCAGTATGCCTGCCTCCAGGCATGTTGAGAAACTGCAAGGAAATTTTTTAAAAAAGAAGCTGTACTGACAAAAGCTTTCTGAGGAATTACATGTCTTGGTAGTAATTTCTAGTCTGTATGGGACATGCAGGAAGGTTTACAAATAGAAAGCATTGATAGGAAACCTCTGCAGAACTCCTGTGAGAGCAAAAGAGTCCGTGCCTGGGTTAACCAAGTACAATTGAATCATCACCCAGAGATTTATAGGGAGAAAAAATGAAAAAAAAATGGGGGAGGGGGTCACATTTGAATCTCAGTATCCTCCAGCTAGTTATTTTCAACAACAACCTGTAAGTCGTCAGTGCAACCTGGGGCTTAAAACCTTCAGAGCCACTGCTGACTGGGAGTACCTTCAGCTATAGTCTGATTTCATTCACCTCTGACCTCTGACTTCACTTGCTTCTGTTTACTGATCCTCACTGATCATACAGGCACTTTGTAGCATTCCCACTGCTAGCAAGTGTCAATCTCTTTAGATTTGGGGTCCTTTACTGTTGTTATTTTTGTTTGTTTGTTTGTTTGTTTTAATGTACACAGTCTGTTTATTCTCGAAAAATCATACTAGTGCGTCTTCCACACAGAAGAAGCAAGTGATGTGCTTCTACTCTGAGGGTGGTGAGGCACTGACAGAGTTTACCCAGACGAGCTGTGGATGCCCCATCCCTGGCGGTGCCCAAGGCCAGGCTGGATGAGGCTTTCAGCAGCCTGATTTGGTGGGAGGTGTCCGTGCCCACAGCAGGTGGGTGGAACTGGATTATCTTTAAGGTCCCTTCCAACCAAAATCATTCTATGATTCTAACTAACCACTCATTCTAGACACTCACCCCCAAATCTCTTCATCACAAATAACATAAAATTTTGAATGCATTTTTCTTCCTTTTCACTCATTTTTACCTCCTTGACTTGTATGTAATGAAACAAAGCCCTTTAAAATGTCTGCTTCCTTAGCGTATCAAAGATGATGTAGGAGAATGAGATGACAGCTGTCATGCTTAGAAAAGGCTTAACGACTTCTTGCATCTGTACACATAGTCCTTGGCATCATTATGTATTATCCCAGAAGTTTGTCTTATTTTGGATTGAAGTTAACTGGCAAGTCATACTCTAGGAACAGAATATTTCTTTTCAGGACAAAACTATTATTCATCCTATTGTGACAAGTGACTACAAATTGTTTCACACAGTAAGACAGTAAGATACTTTTTTTTTTTTTTTTCCCAAAGTTTTTATTTGTTTGTTTGTTTGTTTTCCTAAAAAGAAGACTGAAAACTGAGGTGAGGCATTATCCAGAAAAATCTACAGCCCAATTGTTCCAGACTGCTGACCTCTGATATGTTTGGTGTCCTGTGTCTTTCCAAGGTTTTTATTTAGCAATGGAAATAAGGTGAGCTAAGCATTCTGAACATGCAAAAGGAATGAATGTCTCACAAAAAATACAGCTATGAATCATACAACAAAAAATGGAGCAGAATCCAAAATTTTATCTTCAATAAGGCAATAAGTGATAGGCTGAGATCCGTAGATGATTTTTTTATTATCATTTTAATGATTAGCTTTTGACCATGATCACTGATAAATGATTATTTAGAAGAACTGATTAATTTAGTAGAGACTTCTGATTTTCATCTCCTGAGTAGATTAATTACATATATATATGTATATATATACAAACATTTGTTGTATCAATACAGTAGGTGAGGTAGTTTTTTGAATAAGCTTTGCTTTCCAAAGGAAATGATGCATAAAGAAACTGGAGGGTTGAGTTTCTACTACATTTGGAGAATAATTTAGAATTGATATATAGTTGCATATTCTTAATACATTTGTGTTCATCTGACCAGGAAGAATAACTCAGTTGACAAGAAGAAGCTAATGGTGTTATTGCTTACTGTCTGTATCATAGCGCACATTTTCATTTTGTGAGATTATCAGTAACACAAAGTTGCTTCTTGCACACTCATAGGTCTCATGTGACATGGCTTTTAGTGCATATTTGGCCACCATTTGAAGTACTCACTTAAGCTAGCAGACTCCAAGGGGTTATTATTATAGATTTCTTTTTTTTTTTTTCTTTCTTTTTTTTTTTTTCTTTAAGGAGCCAAAAAATTGTCATAGATTTAGCTGTAAAGCCTATTTCCTGCACTACTGAATTTAACCAAATTGTTTTAGAAATTGAATTTATCTCATTTTAGATGTTCAAAAATTACTCCTCTGTTTCTTAACTGGTCCATCACTCACAGGCAGTAGAGAGAAATAGGTACCTTCCAGATGGTTGATCATCTCATTTCAGAACTTCTGAAATGAGATCAGGTAAGCTTATCTCCAGAAATGCTTGTTTCATTCCTTTGACCTCAACAGTGTGGGGTTTCTACGGTCTGTCACCAATACCTAAATACCTAGTTTAAGAGAGTAGAATACTTTTCTAAACTCTCTAATCATGTATAATGGATAACTTAGCTGCAGACATGCATAAAAATAATACTAATTTTAAAAGTGTCTTAATATGTAAATGAATTCTACTGTTGAAATGTCAGATGAACCATACTCTAAAACTGCAAGTTTCTCTTGTGTTTTTATATCCCAGATTATATATTATAACCCCTCTTTTTTCACCATAAAAATATATAAGTAAATAAATAAATATTGTTGTGGTCCTGGAAACTAAAATCAAAGGTTTTATTTTAGAGAGTGAAATGGAAAGAATCACCTCACGCAGTAATTGTGGCATGGAACATATTTCAAATATCAGTCTCTGTGTTTCAGTGCTCTGATTACTTTTCTGTTAACACAGCATTGTGGTGGAAAAAGATTTAGGCTTTATTTGCCCTGGAAGCCTAAGACAGTCTGCTTATGCTGTTTAAACAGAAACTTGACTCATGTTCACTTTGATCTATAGATATCCTCTGATCATGAAATTTCAACACAATGCATGTCTTGCTAGTATTAGAGCAGGAGAATGCAGCCTATCTCTGTCTAAGAAACCATCAGACATCACAATTCAAGAAACCAGCAGCATAAAAAAGAACAAATAAACCTGGACAGACTAATCCCAGTTTACTCACTCAATGCTACTCCAAAAAGCACTTCCTGCTTCTCAGCTTGCCAGGGACAAGTAGAAAGTAAAAAACACTGTCCCAGGAATATAGAAGTCAAGTTGTTCCCTTCCCCTGCTTCTCCCCTTGCACATTGTTTGGAAGAGAAAACAAGTTGGAATATCGCCAGATGTCACCGCACGGAAGAGTTCTCAGCTGGCATGGAGCTGGCATAATGCTTGCTACAACCCTGTTTTTCTGATGGGATTTGTCTTGCCTAACCTTCACCATCTAATAATTAGGTATCTAATCTAAGCCATTCATTATGTTCTCTCTGGAGTCAACACAAAGAGAAAGGTTGGATGAATCGCCCTCTGGGGGTACTTGTCTCTGTGTGTTGACAACAAATGACTGGCTTAGAATAGACAGCTAACTTTTTGGCTGCTAAAATTAAATTAAATGAATCCTAGCATCAACTGCACTACTGTGAGTGGCAGACTGACTCAGAGTAAGTCACAGCTAGCTATGGTACTTTAAATGCTCAACAGAAGCCAGTATATTTCTGGTCCCAGGATCACTGTGTTCATCTTTAGCTCTGCAAAAAGTGTGTCTTCACATATTTTTTTCACTATGTAAGTGTTGTGGCAGCTAAGCAAATCCGCAAAGAGATCATGAAACATGGAAATGATCATTTGAACAGGAAAGATAAATGGGTTGTGAGATGGATTGAAAAATGGCTGAATTGCTGGGGTCATAGGATTGTAAACAGCAGCATGAAGTTCAGCAGGCGATAGGTCAATAGTGCTGTTATCCATATGTTGATATTAGGACCAATACCATTCACTATTTGCATTTACATGATGATGTGACAGAATGCACCCTTTGCATTTGCACATGACGAGAGGCTGAGAGAGCTGTGACTGTTCAGTTTAAAGAGAAATCTCAGGGTGATCTTATCAATGTGTTCAATACCTGACTGAAGGAGTGAGGAGGGGGCAGTAAAGAAGACGGATCCAAGGTCTTCTCAGTGGCACCCTGAGCTAAGGTAGTGGAAACAAAGTGAAGTAGAGGAAATCCCATTTGAACTTTTCTCCAAAACCTCATGAGTCTCAGAGTGATCAAATACTGGAACAATTTGCCTAAAGAAGCTGTGGAGTCTCCACCCTTGGAGACAGTCACAACCCAACTGCACACTATCCTGGGAAAACAACTGTAACTGAGCAGAGGATTTGGACTGGATGTTCTCTAGAAGTCCCTTGCAAAATTATTCATTCCATGTCATTCTCTGAATATCTCTTCTCCCTAGTACATGAAGCAACAGACAAATCTGATATAATGGAGATGTCTTTGTTTCCCAGTTTGTAAAACAATAAATGTCTTTGATGTCAGTTTTACAAAAGGAGAATGATATTGACTGTTTCCTTGAGACACCTTTTGATCATTTTCAATTGTTCAAAACCAGTGCAGAATTGGAGTACAAAACCCTGATGCATGTCAATAAAGCCAGTGAATCATATTCAGATCATAATGCAAAAGAGATCATGGATATTAGTTACAGCTTTTCAACACATTTGCTGCAATATTCATAGCCATTACTGTTTCTCAAATAGCAGAAGAAATCAGTGTGGTGATTAAAATCTTCATAAGTTTTAGAGTACAACAGTGTCATTGTATGGCAGAAGTACTTAAGCACTTGTACAGTTAAGGGCCAGAAACAAAAGCTTTGGCAAATCATTTAATTTAACAGTAACCTTCCAAAAGTTCAGTGTCTAGCCTGAGACATTTGTCTGTAGAGAGAGTAAGGTGTACCTAGAGGACAATTTAATGCATTTGTCTGTAGTCTAACAAAGAGAGAAATAAATGCATTAAATTGTCCTCTAGGTACACCTTACTCTCTGCGTCAGTTATAGATGAAGCCAGGATTCAGTTTTTCAGATAGAGGTTTTTAATACAACTCAAGATGCCCTGGAATATCCAGCTGGGGTTCCTGATGAAGCATCATAAAGGTAGATATGTCATATTTGCTATGGCTTGAAATCCGGTTGATATCTCAAACAGAAATATATAAGTCCTTATATATATAATATATAAGTCCTACAACATGTATCTCTCAGATGTCTCAGATGGAGGGAGCTCCTCAAAATGTTTGGATAAGACCTTAAATTATTTGAAAGATCTATATACTATCAAGAATCAAATACTGTGTTCTTACAAAGAGGAAGAGAGTGAAAATTGTTTGAAAAAATCTGGAATTTCCTAACATATGAGTCTTAATACAGAACTTATTTACAGAATTTAATAGTTCTGTAAAATATACTGTTATGGATTACAAAATTCATATAAATCAGAAGTAGTCTATTTGATGAACTATCTTCTCTTTTAATTTACCTTCTCTTACATATTTATTTAACTGTATTTAACAAATATTGTTGATCCTATGACAATTCCAGGTGTTGTTTTCCAGTTGTTTATTTTTTCCAAGTAAATCATAGCATCACTTTACTTCTGCTCAGGAAAACAAACAAACAAAAAACAACCAACCAACCAAAGACATACAAACAACAACAACAACACTATAAATTCTGAAAGATCTTCATTCATATTGTTTTTTTATTTTTTTTTTCTTTGAGATCTAGAGCTTATGATCTAGAAATTCCTTTTTGAGTTTAGTCATGCTTCTAGAACACTATTCAAAAAAATTTAAGCTTCTCCAGATTTTTTTTTTTTTTTTTTTTTTTTAAATCTCAGTTACTCAGGTACTTGGACAGTACATTTAAGTGTAGCTACCTTATATATTTGTTGTAAATGGATGGTCAGTTAGGTCTACAAATATTCTAGCCAATACAGGACATTTAAAGGGGATGTCAACATTAACTATATGCATTCTCCCTAGGACTTTTTGTATGAAACATAGGATGCTGGGTACCTGCTTTGATCATAGCTATGCTGAATAACATTTTGAGACACGTTTCTCTTTCTGTTGGGGGTAGATTGTACCCTAATATAGTACCGGAGTACGTATCTACAGTTCACATAATTCAGTGACTTAATTAAGACTTCAAAATAAGTCCTAAGGGAGTTTTCCTCAATATGCTTTAGGTCCAGACTCAAAAATACTTGCTTTTCTAGTACAGTGCTTAAGCATTATGTTAAATTTACTAGTCAGTAGAAACAAAACATATTTTCTATTCTAAGGATAGCTGTGATTCTAATATTTGAATTCCTGTTTTTAAACTGTAAGAATAGTTTTAATTTCATATTGCTGCATGTGTAATTTTAAGGTAATTATATAGCAACTAGATTTAGCTCTTATTTACTTATCAAGCCTGAAGAGCTCATTTAGCAATTACTTAATATTCACCTAATGTAAAACTGTCCTATTAAGTCTGTGTTAAATAGCAAAGACCTTTCTTTCAGTTTTCATTTAAGAAATACAGAAATCTGTAAGATTATTATTATTATTATTATTATTATTATTATTATTATTATTTTAAATAGAATTTTAGGACACTGATAAAATACCCACTTCTTGGCTGTTACAAGTTTAGGTTTTCCTAAAAACAACTAAAAAATAATAATAAAAAAAAGAGATGCATTCAGACAAAAGAAGGTGGCCAACTTGTAGCACAGGACATCAATCAAAAGTAAAGCTGACCACCATTTCTGTTCTGCTGATCCACAGATATGCCAATATCAATGTCTTTGCACCTTCAAGTCATCATCCTGCAGGCTGTGCCTGAAAAATGCTTTTAAGTCTCCATACAATTGAAAGAAAATGTATTAAAATAGCTAAACGATATAAATGTCTATTTATTTATCCCTGCAGAATTAGTGCCTACTATGAAAAATAAAAGCTGGCATCTTTGGGTCATCAAGTGAAGACCAGCATTCATTATACTCCTTGGAAGCTTTAAGCCACATGATCTAGTGAGAAATAAAAGTTCACTGGGATTAATAGAGTGCACATAGGTTTCCTAGTAGTTACAGCTGGGTTCTATTTTGACAAGTGCATTTATACTTGATTTGGAAGAGAAAATTGTATGTTCCCTAAAACAGACATATCTCTACAAATTACATACTTCCCCACAACTAAGTATTTCTGTCTGTTGCATATGGATTAAGTCATAGACTCCTTATCACCTAAGAACATGTACAGCATTTGTAAATTGTTATTTATGTGGTTAAGGTCTTTGATCTCAGAGTTTTAGAATTTCACTGATGTATATTAAGCTTCCTAAGATTTCTGCAAAACAGGGAGTGTTTATATTATCATTATTATTATTATTATTAACATCAGCTACATGTGTCAGGGAATTCAAGTAAATATATCAGTACTACAAATTTAATCATTGGCATAAATGTGATGCAGATTTTGCATCTTGCTACTGTTTTGACTCTAGTCAATCCCAGATGTGACACAATTTTTATTCATAGAATCAGAATCTAGGTTGGAAAAGACTCAAGATCAGCAAGTATAACCATCAATGTGATCTACTGACTCCCATCACTAAACCATGTCCCTTACTACTACGTCCACATTTCTTAAGTACTTCCAGGGATGATGGCTCCATCACCTCCCTGGGCAGCCTGTTACAATGCCTAACCACTCTTTTCTGTGAATAAATTCTTCCTAATGTCTGATCTATACCCCCCATCACCACCTACCACGACCACCCCCAGTGCAACTTGAGACCGTTTCCTTGCATCCTATCACTTGTTACCTGAGGAAAATGACCAATACTCTCCTTGCTGCAACATCCTTTCAGGTAGTTGTGGAGAATAAGTCTCTCCTCAGCCTTCTCTTCTGCAGTTTAAACAACTATAATTCCCTCAGTGACTCCTCATATGTCTTATTTTTCTGTCACTTGGCTTTGTTGCTTTTCTCTGCATACGTTCAAGCAACTCAAAATTCTTCTTGCAGTGAGGGGCCCAAAATTGAACGCAATATTCAAGATGTAGTCTCACCAGTGCTGTGTACAAGAGTACAATCTCCTCCCTAGTCTTGCTGTCCACGTTATTTCTGATGCCAGCCAAGATTCTTATGGATCATTTGTTTTTGCTGCATATTGGGTGACATTTTTATTTAGACACATGTATAAATACATTATAGAGGTAAGATCCATGAGAATCAGAACTGATTTTATTAGACTGGATTCCACCGTTCTGATATATATTTTACAAACAGCTAATCTCCTAAACCATGATTCACTGGTAGATGCTAAAGATGAACAACTTAATCAACCAATTAATTGAAGGTTTACCTTTTTAGGGAGAAATCCACATTCTGGTGATTGATGATCCTATCTTTAAATCATGAATAAATAACTATGAATCAGTACCAGAGATGTCCTCTTTCTTTCCTGCAGCCACAGGACTTATTGACTCAGTTGTTTGTGCTGGCTAAGCTTTCCAAATGATGTTTTCTAGAAACAAAGAGGGTAGCCCAAGCATTCAGAGCAGGAAGCACAAACTAATTCATAATAGGATTAACTGTGCTCCACCGCCCCCCCTGTAGCTTTTCTGGGTTTTCTGTAGTAAGACCTCTGCTACAGCTGCTCTGTTTTATTACAATTCTGTCCATGTCTCCCCTCTGCTGCAAGGCAGGGACTGGTTTTGTGTTTGTTTGGGTTGTTTTGTTTACCCCAGTCACCATACATAGCCACCTCCATAATAGATGTCTCTTAGCAGTGCCGTAGAAAATGGCTGATACTCACACAGATTTCTTTGGAAGGCTCAAGTATTGCCTCTCTTATTTTTCATGCATGGCTTTGAAATTACAAAGTTGCTTTATGCAAAATAAATAAATAAATATATAGAAATCCAAAAAGCTTGGATCTGCCTTTTCAAATCTACCTGCAGGTGCAATAGGTGGTGTGGGACTCAACCAAAGTATAAAACAACTAAATGTAATTAAACACTCAAAGATTTGGATATGTGTTTTCCAGTTCTCTCTGTACTTCATAGATAACTAGTTATATTTTAATTGCCCACAGCTTGGCTTCTTATGCTGTTTTCAAGACCATAGGTTATCCTACCTGAACTTTATTACACTTTCACAAGGATGAGGATTTTTAGCAGTGGTGTCATACCTGGCAGCTGTGTGTGGATATCTCAAATGACGTTCCCTATCATGAGGTCAAAGAATTAAAGAAAATTCTCATGTCAAGGTTTTACTGACAATATTTTTTTCCTTGCAAAATAAGTTAACAACTAAGCCTGTCACTAGTTGGTTATCATAGAATCATAGTTATTTTCATTATACATATATTAACATTATAATCATGATTCAACATACACTTCGTTCTTTCAGAGTTTCTAATTAAAGTGTAGTGTGAATGAATCTTTAGTAACCTTTCCACTTTTTTTTTTTTTTCTAATACTGGTGTTAGAAACCATAATCAAACATTGTACTGAAAGACTTAAAACCACATGGGCTCATCTCCTAGCGATACACTTACTCTGCTCTAAGACATGATACTGGGTTAGGATGTTAGGATTTTGATCATCTTATCTAAAAGTTAAACATTTCATTTAGTTATGATAGGCTCATTTTACAGTTAGTTACAAGCAGATAATTCAAGTCATACTAACCTAAGCACCCAGGATAGTAATCACTACAGATGGTGTTCTAGATATCTTATGTATACCCTTCTATTGATTAAAAGGGTGCCAAGAACAATCAGCTCTGAATGAAATGCCTAGCTTTTAGGTGTCCATATTACAATAGACAGGTATCATGTTTGGTAACTTAGCAACAGGTAATTAAAAGGGCACTTTGACCACCTAAGGCGGTTAATCAGGAAGTCAGGTACCTGAGTGTATGATTAGAAATCATAAAAGGAAAGGTCTCATCAGCCACTCTTCAGAAAGCACTATGTGAAAAAAAAAAAAAAAAAAAGGCTTAAAAGAGAATATTTTTAAGGCATGTGGAGAAAAAAAAAAAAAAAATGATTCGAAACAGGCGAAAAGAGAGGGGAGAGAATGAGAAAGGTTGGCTCAGAGAAAAAAGCTGACTGAAATTTGCTTGAAGAACTGTCCATAGCAGTCACAAATCTAAGGCAGTAAAATGCCATTTTCAGTGTCTGAAGTAAATTAGCATATCTATTACTCTAGATATATGAAAGGTAAACACCCTTTGTAGAAATTGTGAAGTCCTTTGAGTGCACATCCTTGCAGTATCTCCTACTGAACTTTTGGGGATGAAAAATCTATATATGTTTAAACTTCATAGCCATGTGGCAAGCTTTGAGGGAGGTGGGCCTTTGAAACAACAAGAATAAAGTGTGGATCCTGTGGATCAAGAATCAGGATAATAGTTGATAACTGATATAGGGAAGCTTTATTAGAGTTAAGTCCACTATTTGGGCAGCTGCAGCTGAAGAACAGAGTTATGTAACTGTGACCACACCATTAACTCTCTGCTGGTGACAGTGATATTTGTAAAATCACACCTATTATTTTGAGAAAAGAAAGCTTGCAAAACTCTCTGGCTCCAGCTGAATGTTTTCCCTCTTTGAGAATCATGGTCTCAGTGATTGACTGTGCCGCCTCCATTCTTCAGCCAAATTGATCCCTGATGTGTTTAAAAAACACACTTTAACATTTTGAAACTTTACAATCTGTGATGAGTGGGAGACTCATGGAATTTATTCGTATGGCCAATATACCAAGTGGGGCCACAGTGGAGATAGCTAATCTTTTTGTACAGCAGAGAGACTGTCTTTGTAAAACATATTCTTTGCTGTGTTTCTAGGGCAACGTTTCTGCTGCTGAGGCAAGGCATGAAGTACACTCCTCCTCCTGCTCCGCAAAATTTTCTATTTAAAAAGATTTTCTGTTTAGTGCCCTAAGGGCAATCTTGGTGTATTTAAAATAAGTTATTTGTTAAAAAGAGTTCTTTTTAATTGTGTCTTATTCATTGTTGCTGTCTGTCAATAAAACAGCAGACTGTCTAGATTCAGCCTACCTGCAGTGTCAGAACTGCAGTGGTCAAAAACGGATGATCATACCCAACATATCACATATCGTATTATCAAAATATGATAATGAATAATGAAGCAAACAGAGATCTGCAATTATAATAGTTCTTTGAGGTAAACTAAACAGCCTATTATCTTAAATTATCATATTCAGTGGGCCACATTTTCCAGTATTGCTTCAAGTTATTCTCCTTCAGTACAATCTTGCATGATGTGGTTTTGTACTCATACAAATAAACAAATTCATTTTAAATATCATTTCAGTCTTCATGGCTGGTCCAATGAATTTTGGAGCAACCAGTTCTGTTCTAGAACACAAATCTGATGTAAAATAAGTAACTTGTTTGGCTTAAACTGCAACAGGAAACATATATTTTCCTGATCAATGAGGTATTTCAGAAACAGCTATGCCTAGAGCTCTGAAGTTAGAGTTGAGAAATTTACTTCTGGGTTTATTCCTGGATTATTTTGAATACATCACTTTTCTTACCATTTGTAAAATGGCGGATGATAATACAGGTATGTTCATATGCAGATCTCAAGACTTTTTGTAAGGTCTTATTTTAATTTGTGTTATCTATGAGACTAAGTAATATAATGACTCAAGATATATATCTATATTTTCATTGAAGTTAAGAAGGGACACCAACTTTCTTTGATATTGAAGGCAAAAAGGAAATCAGCCCTCCACAGAATCAGACCCTTCAAATTATCTAACTCTCTAAGTAAGAATGATTAACTAAGACTCATTTGCTTCAGAGGGATTTTAATGAATTTTATTATTTGTAAATTACATTGAGACAATCACGGGATCAGAGTATCTGTAGACAAGTAACACTTTTATTTTTCCATTTTTCTTTTCTTTGCTCTTGTCTAACCAAGTGGACATTTGGAATAATTTCTAAGAATAAAATGATACAGGGAGTGTCATTAATATCTCAATATTTGCTGTTCCCAGTAATTACATTTAGCAGAGTATTCAAAGCAATCTTGTTTCTAAACACAGTAAGTGCAGGGGGTCAGGTAAATGTCATGATTTATTAATTAACATTGAAGGTCTCATGGTACCTATGGTAACATGAGGAGCACATGAGGAGACAGGCATTAAAAATCTCAGTATTTCTACTAAGTATGTAAACAAGGGCTTGTTTTCCTTTTTGGCTCAGGTTCCCTCATCTCTCCTATCAATAGGGCATAAGAAAAATAAGAAAAGGCAGATTTTTAATCCTAAAATATTCTCAGAAACAGCTGTTTACCAACAGAACTCAGCATGAGAAAGATGTCCACAAAGAAAGTTCTGGTCAGAATGATTAATGGATTGTCACAATTATGAGCATCTGACAAGAGGGACTAATAGTAGGATCTGCTTGACAAGTCAAGTCTGATGTTCACCTTCTAGCCACTGAAAGATTATCCCTTTACTGAGAGATATGGACTGCTTTGCTTTATCATGAAACACCACAAAGTGGACTGGGAAAAAAAATAAGCAGAAAAATAATCAAAAACATGTTGATAGATGGTGAGAGTTTTCCCGGCAAATTCAAAGTTATCAGGGTTGTATACCTGATAACCTGATAACCTTGGGTCTGGAGTTTGCAGACTGGCAAGGTTCTAACTTTTGATGCTGAACGTATGCAAAGAACCTTCCGTGGTGATTTCCTTATCTGGAAAACAGGTTTAATGATACTTTTCCTCTCTCTTCGCTTTCAGCTTTGTTAATGAAATGGATTATGTGGTGGTTAATATTAAATAATTGGGAGAGGATCAGGCCTCTTGAGAGGCAAATAATAAGTCTTACATATTTACTAAGTGACCATGTCAGAGTGTTATCTTTCCTCATGAATGATCTTCTAATTATAGATATTTTTAATAGTGTACTTAATGGAAAAGAGGAACAAATATTTCAGCCTTGGGACTTCATTTCAAGGTTGCACATTGTACAAAAGTGCATTATGAACAAATCTTTTATACCAACCATAATTAGAGATAATTGTCAGAGCTCTAGCTGTCCATTTTCAGGAACCAGGCACAGGAGGTTATCTCTTCTTAAAATTCCCATCATATTCATGCCTACTTGCATATTTTTATAGCAAGGACCTCTACAATTTTTCTTAAGGATATGAAAGGATAATCTACAGCATGTCTGAGTACAAAGTACCTGCAAATATGCAGAGTGGAAAGCCGACTTGGAGATGCTTGATGCTTGGAGAGTAAGAGTGTTGCATAAATTTAGATTGTGCCTGCTCAAATAAATTCAGATATTGATTCTACTTTATGAGACCTTAAGAAAGTAACTTTTGTCCCCATGTCTTGATCAAAGCTACTCTATTTTTAGATGAACAATTTACAGTGAGTGGAAGAGTCATATTGTATGTTCTAGACAGCTTGTGAAGGTAAGACTCTAGGATTTTGAGTTTGGTGATGTTTAGGAGATGACGTCAACTCTCATGTATCTGTAACATCTACAATAGAACATAAACTCTTTTTCCTGTCAGTTACTAGGTATCATATGAAAGCAAAACTTGTAACATATCCTGCAATTTTATATAAAAACTATATTTTTAAATTTATGAATAGAAGTTTACATGTATTCTGTACCTATTTGTGTATATGTGTATATTTATAAGCACATAGGTATGCTTTATATTTTTGCATTCACTGACTCTTCAAGTAGTGGCCAGTCAAATAAGTCTCTTCCAGGTGTGAAAATAAAAGATTATTTTTTATCTTAGATAGGAATTTCATCATACAGCTTTTGATACGTTATGTTCACAACTTTCTCAGTCATCTCAGGCTCTCATCTCAGGTGAAATAATTCATGTTACCTTTTATAGGCTTTATTTGTACCCAAACTGCCTTTTCCTTCAATTACAGAGGGACCCAAGATTCAATAGGTCAAAGGTAGACACTTGCACTGAATATCTGCATTTTACTAGATGAGTCCCATCATTTGTTATTTTAAGATGTGAGTGGTGCCAGGTATCAGGCAATGGGGCAGACAGATACACAGAATGCAAATCAAGGGTTGTGAAATGTTATCGTATATTGTAGCCAAAATATAGAACTCAACTTGGAAGATTTGATATACTTAACAGGAAGTTACAGGCAGAACCAAGAGCAACTCAAGATTTTGCTGATTCACCCTAAAAGGTCTGATTTACAAACAACACTTACTGCCAGCATAATTAAAGTAGCAATTAATACCAAAGGAGCAACAATAAATAACTTGACCTAGGCAAATATTTGAGTCATCGTTCTGTTTTGATATTCGTTTTGCTTACGTTGGAGGAGGAATTACTTAGATGCCATCTGTTTTCTGTTAGCTGAATCTTAAGAAAAAAAAAATCAAAATGCATTGCAATTAAAAATGCAAATCTACTACAAATAAATGTCCAGGAAATGTACAGGAGAGGGCATTGCAAAATAAATGGAGCCACAGCCTGTGACTTACTAGGTGTTGGTAACAATAAGTTGAAGTTTCCGTTACCTTTATGAGTATATTTTATCTTTGCACAGAGGAAAGATCAAAGGGAGTTCATGTGTTTTTTTTGTTGTTTGTTTGTGTTTTTTTTTTTGTTTGTTTGTTTGTTTTAATTTCTGCTCAGTGCTTTGCAGTTGTGGAAATATTTTGCTTAATTTGTTACAGTCCTTTGGGAACTGGACTGAGTCCACTGAACACATTGCTCATGATCATTTTGCCAATGTTTATTAATCTCTTTGTAAAACAGTTGTCAGTCATAAGGACAAGTTCCCTAACCTGTTACTATGCAGAGTCATAAGACCAAAACCAAAATAAAAACAAAACAAACAAAAACAAAACAAAACAAAACAAAACAAACAAACCAAAAACTTAAATAAGAAATGAGTAAACATATTTGGAATGCTTTTACCTATGATTTTTAAGAAGTAAGAGCCTAAGATTAAGCCTAAAGCTTCATGACTTGACTACTGCGTGAGCCCTTACTATTGTGAATTTCAGACATTTAGAGCATGACACTTATGGAAGCTTGTCAGACAGGTCAGTCCTGATTCTTACCTTTAAGATACTTAATTGTACTTCCTCTGCTGGGAATGACATTTACATTGATGCTATTTTAATATTGGTAGTGGATATGTTCAGATCTTTATAAAGTATTGCACAGTAAGGAAAGAAATGCAACCTGAACATTACAGTTCTTGCAGTCAAAGAGAGTAAGTAATATTAGTGTAGAGAGTCTGAAGAATTGTGATCATTTAATGTGACAGTCATGGTAAATTCTGATACCTGTCTGTATCCAGCCCCCTGATCAAATGGTGAGCCTATGCCAATCAGAGGGTGACCAAATTACTGCTCAGTTATTTGTCATGCATCCCAGTTACACAGCCATTAATTTGAGCTTTGAAAGGACTATTTTTGTGCATTAACCTCCTATATCTCCATGAGTGAGGCATCAAATACTGAAGTAACAACCACCATTGATATATAAAGGGTTTCTTAATGAAAGCTTATAAGGCTTTAATTATCTAGTTGGGTTTCTAAGTGGAAACTGTGTTGTGTTTGAAGCTCAGCTGCTAGAACAGTTTGAAGCCCATGCAGAACAGAGTATATGGCTCTAGTTCAAATAAATAAATAAATAAATCTTGAACATGTGCTTCAAGTCTAGTTATGCATATGTTTAAAGTGGAACATGGTCTGATGAATCATGGGTATGAAACATTCCTTTCATTTTTAAATGTATTGATTCAGCCAAGTGAAATATTTGCTGTATTCTTGTCACTGGAAAGAGCAGTTTAAAAAGTCTACTGTCTTCTACCTTTTAAAATGAAGAAATTACTTTCTTAACAAAGAATTCCTTTATTATGTTAGGATACTAAGGGAATTATGTTCATTAAATTTATGGTATTTTTTGTTTAAATAAATATCATCATTATCTCTCAAACTAAAATACAAATTCAGGGAAGAAAGAGCTCATAAAATTTTGAAAATTACTTATTTTTTACTGCAAATGTCTTTGTAAACATGTTTAGCATCTTTTTATCAAGCTTGTTTTTGGATATTAGTTTTTAAATGTAGTTTTAAATATTCTGTAACACTAATAGATTACTTAATCTTACACTGTAAAGAAACCAAACCCTACTTAGTGTTTGAAAGAGGGTGAGCTCTTCAGTTCATTCTGATTTCTGTATGTTTGCTGGAGTCACTTCATCCAGCTGAAAATGAAGACGTGAATGTGCATATCACATACATTAACTGCTTCATTTTAATGAAATGCAGAATGTAATACACTGAGAATTGAAGAGTTCCTTGAGGTACTTTCAACAACTGCAGGGAGTTGAATAATTAAACAAATAATCTTCATATTTATACAGCATGAGCAGCAACACAAAGGATATCTATACAAGTGTTCACCAGACTTCCCTGGTTGCCAAAGGAATTCAGAAAGGAAAGAATGAGGATCTTCTAGCAGAAGGTCTTGTAAAATCTCATTTCCTTTCCATTCTGTTGATCCTCTGGTGTCAAATATTGACACTGAGTTCCTGAACATCTTATTCCTGTACTTTCAATACCAGCTGTGGTCTGTCTACTCTTTCTCCATTGCTATTTTTAGCATAATTCATATCTTTGCAACATCTTGCCTAATTATAGTTGAAAATAGTCAATAAATTCAGTGAATAGTAGGGACTGGCAGACATAACACAGGTTTGCAAAAACTTCCTTTCCTTAGGAAACCAGTTTTAAAATGATTAAGACTATTTTAATGTCTTGCATTTTTTAAGTTATTAGTGGAGTGGGCAGGTCAAAATGGTACTGAGAGCAGATTTTGGTGCAGCAATTAAGGGAGAAGAGGTGGATAATTAGGCTAATATTCTAATGCTGTATTTCTAAGGAAAAAGAAAATAGACATGTAGAAGTCCAGGGGCTTGCTGTATCGTGTATGTGTGTATAAGAATAGCTCACCTGAGCAAGAACTGTTGTCGAAAGGTCAAGCAAGGGGATGCCTAAGAAATAAGACAGATTTTGCAATTCTGCCAACTCTTTTCAGCCATGTGAGCTTTGTAAAAAAATAGCTTTTCTCTTCTCAATACTGGACATTTCAGAACACCACGAAGCCTCAGTGCTGGTCAGCCTCTGAGCAAACATTCTGCCTGACCTCCCCAGGGACATGACGACCTGTAGAAGATACTGCTCAATTGGTATGAAACCAACATGGGAGAATCAGAACCAAAAGGGAAGAATCAGAACCTGGCAGCCTCTTCTGCTGTTCCTTCTTCCTCCTCAGCTACTCAACATCTCTGCAAAGTTTTATCTCATTGAAATAGGCAGGTCAACATAAATGTACCAATTTAATAACTGAGGAAAGTTTTAAAGTACTGTGTGATAGTCAGATGGTTCCCATACTTTGAATGGGTAAACAAACATCCTGGGGTGTGTGTGGACCAATGCTTCTTAGTAGGTAATGGCACAGGGACACCATTAGCTTAAAGTGGCCAAATAGATCAACTATTTGCTTCTCTTTTCTGTGAAAGAATGAAAGATATATTAAGAATATTCCTTTTCATCTTAGATATATCTTGTTGATTGAGAAAAGTGCCCTCTGGAGATATTATTATGTTTCTAATTACAACTAAATTGGAGAGCTACTGAAGGCACCTAAGTGATTTTTTTTTTCCTTTTGTCCCTTCCCTTCCCTTCCCTTCCCTTCCCTTCCCTTCCCTTCCCTTCCCTTCCCTTCCCTTCCCTTCCCTTCCCTTCCCTTCCCTTCCCATGCCTCTCTTTCTTGCCTGCAAAAGAACATGGAAAATCACCCTTAGCTCTGAGGAACTACCTGATGAATCAGAAACATGTGACAAAAATCAGGCATGAGATGCTGCTCCAAGCAGGTGTACCCCATATCATAATTGGACTAAGAGATGACTTAGAAGGGGGAAATATATTTTCAAATTAATTTCACTAAGTTCTTATTTTTAACATTTGTAACACCTCCTGATTTGTTAAGGTGGTGTTTTGAAAACTGAATGCATGGCTGGAAAATGACACCTATTTACTTGGTGGGCTAATACCATCAAGGGATTATGAAAAAAGAGATGCACTTGTTTGGTGCAGTCTAGATGCACCACTTACCACCCTAGCCATGTTTCATCCTGAACTGTTGTGATATTGCCTTGTTTGTTTTAAAACCATTAATTTTTCATTTACAGGAAATAATGATCTGACAAAACAGATCAGCAGAGATTTAGGCTGTATGAAGGTACCACACCATGTGCTGTATGAAGGAACCACAAAGTACAACTTTGGTGTTTGTGTGTTCTATAATAAATTACTATAGTAGTACCTTCTGGCTTTAAATTCAGTATGTATGTCATTGCTTCAGCAACAGAAAACTGAGTCCCTCTCCCAGTATCTTTCCATTAAAATTTCTATATTACTGTTTTGCATTTCTTAGGGAGACACATTTATGTTTCACCACTTAGTCCATTTCTCAGTTATGGATACATCTTCCATACAAAAGAATGGATACAAAATAAAATATCAAAAAAGAATAGAGATTTTCTTTCACGTTACAGCCAGAAATAAAGCTTTCTAGACATCTGAGACTCTTTTTGTTACCTGCATGTAAACAACTGTAATGATCTTGAAGGGCTGATAGCTTAATCTCTAAGGAATAGTAAAGGTGAAAGGAAAATGTCATACTCTGACAGTAATTGCATAAGTATGATTAAGCTAAACTACCAAATGGATGCCTACAAACTTTGATTGTGGTACAGCTAAGGAAAAATACATATATATTTCCTGCTTCAGAGGAGCACACAGGAAAAAATATATTCTAATTTTTGATATATCAAATGACAGGAATGATACCTCAGTATTTAATTAATACGTTTGGGAATTTAGAATCATAGCTCAAGGAGAGTATTTTCATTGTGCATTATCCAGAGTCATCAAGGCTATAATTTAATTTGCGATAATGGAGAGAAATGAAAAAATGCAGATAAAAATGATGCTATGTGCAGGCGTGTGTGTGTGTGTGTACATAAATACATCAGGATGTAATGCTAAAATAGAGCAGTCTGTAGCAGTAAATCATGATTATTTTGGAAGCTGTGCAAAGGCAGCAGAGACGTGACCTGTTTTTTCCTTTCTTCTGTATTCTGGAGGGAGATAGGAATACTTAGTTCAGTTTAGCAGTGTTTTCATCCATCTTTGATTCAGTAATGCTATCACATACCTATCCTCTTGGGTCCAGATACACTACTAGTATAATTTGACCCAGCACCATTGATTTTACTGGAATCATACCAATTGACTCCATTTGAGAGCCGAGCCTGCACAGATCTTCTTACTGCAGCAGATTTTCATCTGCTTCTGCCTTGGCTTTTATTACTATTATTATTATTATTATTATTATTAAATATGTTCTTTCACAGCTTATTAAACCTTGTTGTTTGCACATAGTCAATGCAACAAAGGTTAATGTGTCAACTTTTTTTTCCTGATATAAGTGTTTAGGCTTGACAGAGGCCATCAGGGAATGACTTTACAGAGTTACAAACAGCTCATTGAAATCCCTGAAAAAACTAATGACTTCAGAAGAATTCAACTAATACCATATCAGCTAAAGCTCCAATGACTGACAAAAGCCAGAACACATTCTCTCCAACTGAAAGATCGTAACAGTTCATAGTTTACCCTGGTCTGATCAACTAGGTATGTGTTGTAATGGTCAGAATCAAGTATCTCATAGAAAAGTGCAAGTAAATCTGAAGCTGACAGATGAAAAATCATTTCAATGGTCCAAGGAAGTCTTGACAATTTTCCTGGAACACTCTTATCCATTAAATTGTTCTCATCTTTCTCAGCTCTCACTTATCCCACACAAATGCTGCAAAGCAGATAGAGAGTTGGGAAAGTGGAGAATCATTTGTTAATTTGGGTCTAATCTATCCCAAAGTCTCTTTTTCATTTGTTTTCACAAGAAATTAACCAGTGTTTTCCAGAAAGAAAGCTGTAAAAAAACTGTGAAAATAAATCCAATATATATTTATCACAAACTGTGACTCAAGAAGAAAATGTTAAAGGTCCTATTTGAAGAAGAGGGAAAGGAAGGAAGAAGCTAGTCATGACCTGGGATGGAAAGGTCTTTCTCCTTTCCCCTCATTTCCTCTTCCTCCCCTTCCCTCCCCTCCCCTCCCCCCAGTTTGTGATAAATATATATTGGATTTATTTTCACAGTTTTTTTA
>CM021732.1:3933677-3988359 GCA_011075105.1 Heteronetta atricapilla | reverse complement strand
AAGAAAAGAAAAGAAAAGAAAAGAAAAGAAAAGAAAAGAAAAGAAAAGAAAACTCCTTTCAACCTCCTGGCTATGATATTGCTAACTCAGTTCAGGTTGTAGTTGGCTTTTGTAAAGGTTCACTCCTGGCTCATGTTGAAATAGTTGTCCACCATTACCCCAAGTCCTCTCCTGCATAACTGTTTTCTATCCTGTTGGCTCCGAGCATATAAAGTTGCATTAAGTTATTCCATCCCATCAGCTGGGCTTCTCATTTGTCTTCTTTGAACTTCATGAAGTTCTTACGAACCCACTTGTCCAAACTGGCAAGATATGTCTAAACAGCACACCTGTTCTCCAGCAGTTTGACTGTTCCCCACAATTTTCTGTCATCCTCTAATATGCTTAGGGTGCATTCTTGCTCATTGTCCAAGATATTGACAATTATATTAAACACAACTTAATGCTGAGAACCTCAGTCATAACTGATGTCAGTTAGAATTGAAACTGCCCTTTGAGAGGAGCCAGCTGTCTACCTACCTTGAAATCTAGCCTCTACCTCTCAAACTTGTTCAAAGAACACTATAGAAGACCATATTGAAAACTTAAGTCATGATAAACATAATCCACAGCCCAACACCTACCAACAGAGCCAGTCATGTTCTCGGAACACAATCAGGCTGACCAATTACAGTTTGCCCTTAGAAATTCATGTTACCTGTTTCTGGTCATTCTCTTCTCATCTGAATGCCTTTAAAATGTTTTTTATGGGACTTGATGCACTCCCCAGGGCTGAAGTAGTAATTGGCATGTAGTTCTCTGTACCCTTCTCCTTACCCTATTTTAAGGATTATTATAGCTTTTTTTTCATTTTTTATTGTTAATATTTATTTTTTAATTATATATATATATATATATAATATATATATGTGACCCATTGGGGTTCTCTCTTGAGCACTGAAATCCTTGAAAGAAGTAAGAGAGTGACAGCATTTTGTTAGCCATCTCCCTGTTGGATTCATCCCAACTAGATCCAAGACTTGTAATTGTCTAATTTACAAGGTCCTTGTAAATTATATTGTCCTTGTTGGTTCAGAAGTTTAGAAGATTCTCAGATTCCCAGCCCAGTGCTTGACTTGCCTTCTGTCTGTGAATATATTTATTTATTTTTGTTCTCTGAATCCTTCATACTAACTATTATGAGCAGCCACAGCTGAGGCAAACAGTATCTACAACATTTCAATTAATGCTCTATTGAAAACACTTAGGGCTACATGTGTTCACTCCACCCCTGCCACCCATTCTCTTTTTCCCTCCCACTCTTAAAACAAACCAGACAGAAGAGAAACTGTGTGCAGTAAACCATACAATTCTTTCAGGTCACCACAACAAGGCACGTTAAATGGATTGACATTGTGCATAGCATGACAGAAACTAAATTTACTTGACTTGACTGAGCATCTGAACCTGTGCTTGACAGAAAGAGGCTTACAGTGAAAGTGGCTTTGTCTGTCAGTGTGGAAGCTCATTAAGCCCACCTTTTCTCATTCAAATACTTACCTGAAACCAGCATAGATTGTAGATACAATCATCTGCAAATGCTTCCATCTAAAGCTGCCAGGGTAGATTAAAGCATTTGCAGGTGTGTTCTCCCCATTTGACAGCCCTCAAAGACTGTTGGACACCCAACAAAAGCTCTACTTACAGTCAAGGAAGATGTAGTGCAGAATTCTGATTTCTGACAAACAGAATTGTCTATTGGTGTCCTGCTGGCTTCATGGCCCGCGGGCACAAACTTCCCCTATATCCTGCCATGGTAGCTATGCCTGTGTCACGTCTGGTACCCTCAACATATGACAACGGGACCCTCTGTGTAGGTAAATAGGCATCTCCCATGAAGTTTGGGGTGGTAAATCTTACCCATGTGGGCTAATTCATTCCCATTTCTGACTGCATCTTTAATTCAACCCCAGATGGCTAGAATAAGATTCCTATTTTATCATAAAGAAAACAAAAATTGCTCCTTAATTAAGATACTATTTTATTCCTTTTTCAAAAGACTCCCTGAATGGCATGGGAAAAAAACTGAAATTTTAACAACAAATAGGATGAATGTGTTGGAAAAGCTGGTAATTTTATTTTTCCAGTGAAAAGACTTTATAGTCCAAATAATGGAATACATTTTAAAATAGATTTGTTTGGGCTTAAAAATAAAAAGAACAATAATTTAAACCGACTTCTTTTTCCTTTCTTGAAACATTTATTTCAAAATAATAATAATAATGGGGAAATGGGAGAATTATTTGTTATTTGCCTTTCTGGGCCATCATTGTTTTCATATTGTTAAATAACTCCTATCACACTGAATTATGTCCATCTCATGCAAATTAGATATTGTATTTCATGAAATAAATCTACAAACATTATTTTAGGATTCAGAAATTAAAGTGTTTTTTTTTTTTTTTTTCTGTAAAGAAACTTAGTAATTTGCTGAACACCTTAGGATAATATCAACAGAATATTAAATAATAATAATTTCTCCCGAAATTGTTCTCCTAGATGGAATAGAACCTATACACTATTTCACTTAAGAACTCATATTTTAGGGCGTTATCTGGATTCATTTTATTCTTATAGATCTTGTTAGTGACTTCTGTCTATGCCAGAAGATGCAGATATAATAAGAAGATGCACATTAATGAACCTCATCCATTTGCTGGGACGAAGTTATCCCATTATGCACCATGGCTTCTTTTGGGTGGAAGTCCAAGTGTGCAGATAAGAATAAAAAAGGAAGATCTTAAGTCACTTCAGGAAGTCAGGGTAGTCAGGATGACTTACTAATCTAAGATGATGACCTTCCTAGCAATTTAGATAAAGTTATCCCCCAAAAACCAGCAAGATAAATAAAAATACAGGGGTGAAAATCAGTCTTTACTTGAGAATCCTCTAGATTTTACCCCCCAAAAATGACTGGGGTGTCATTTTATTATTATTATTATTATTATTATTATTATTATTTTTTTTTCTCTCTGCAATTATTTCATGAATTATCATGACATTATTAATATTTATTATTATTTTTATTGTTAGTAGTAGTAGTATTAAGATGCACTACTAATAGTGGTGAAAAGACCCTGAAAAGCATGGCTAGGCGCTCTTTGAAGACAGCTATGAAAGAAATTACCTCTTTCCCCATCTCAGCTGGGAGCTGCATCTCTCAACAAAGCTGCAGTTTCACAGTCAGGTTACATCGCTCTAACTGTAGGCTACTGATGAAAAATTTAGCCTTTGATGTCAGCTGGTTGTTAGGTAATATGTCCTATCACATTTGCTTATGCAAGTTTGTGTTGAGTTTTGTCTAAATAGACTGTATGAATGTCACTTTGGAAAATCTACTACTTTTAAGTGGGAAGGGAATCTAAGGTGGGTATCTTGAGGCTGGACAGTTAGTCATAAGACACCAGGGACAGGACGGGAGACTGTTGCCTAAATACTGTCATCATAGACACCTACCATGCCTGTGTGGGGAAGTTACTCTTGCCACAGGACCCATCGGAAACCTCTATGTTTATATTCACATAGATGACAGCCATCAAGAGACCATAAATGTTACTATTTTTTAAGAAACTAATTCTTCCCTTGATGTATTTTTGTTGTCCTAAGGAGTATTCTGATGTTCTCCAACTGCTTATCTAGAAGGCATCAGTTTCCTGTATATTCTGTGTTGTATCTGCAATCTCATATGGATGTTCTCTGTAACCTAAGATGGCTGAAAAAAACATTAAACACTGCATTAGCAATAAAGCTCTGAAAAGGACATGGAACAAACTTTTAGCAAAGATTGTGCTCATTGATTGTTTAACTGTGAGTTCAATTGGAAGGGATTAAGAAAAAAAAAATCTAACTGGAAAATGAAAACCAAAGAGGAAGTGATTAAGTTCTCTGTGTATTATCCAGATCTTTCAAAAACCTTATTGTGTGAACAAGACTTCAGTTTGCAGAGAGAAATCAGAGAAAATTCTGCATAGGAAAGGAATAAAACTGTTAACTTGTCAGGAGGTAGAGATGACACACAAGGGAATTAGGATGATGACAATAAAATAATTTCTGTGCATGTGTAAAATGTGGTAATATAAATATTACTTACAGAGCACAGAGGTGTCTAGAGTACAAACCATTCCTAAGTACTGTGCTGTCAGCACTCATTGATTTCATTGTAATATTTTTGTAGTGACTATTCAACTGCACAGAAGTAGGAAGCTGTAAGATTTTCTAAGCAAAAGCATGAGCTTGCCCTGGCATCACTAGTGTTAATGAGGCATTAAATTCAAGGTGTTTCCAGGAAAATCCAGTTACCCATAAGGTAAACAACAGCAACATTTGGTATAGAGCAAGTTCTCCCCTTGTGCATGTGTCTGCTAACATGCTTAAAAGATGGAAGATTACTTAAAATAAGACTATCTTCTGCTTGACAACATCTTTTGATATCCTATTTATCAGCCATGTGTTCCAAATAAAGATTTTATGCCTAGTATGGGCCAAATAAAACCACTTACTTATGGATGATATTTATACATTTATATATTTTTTTGTTTAAAACCTCACATTTTTGTGAAGATAAGCTTATATATCAGAAAATATTTTGGAGTATGTTTTTGTTTTGTACAGAAATAGAGTTGACAGCTACAATCAGATTTATTTTTTTTTATGAAAGAAAAACATGACATTAAAATTGTTCCACAAGTGTATGATATTTTTTTTTTTTTTTTTTTTTTTTTTCTGGACCATGGGGAAATAGATCAAGGAGTGGAGAAGGGGAATAGGAGAAAGAATGTGAGTTGGAGCTCTTATTGCATGATGGTAATTACAAATCAATCTAGGACTGAAAAGTCACGAGATCTGTTCATTCATTCTGCAAAGGGAGGTCAAAAGTCTGGTTTTTGGAGAAAAAGAAAGATCCTATTTTTTTTAATCCTAATCTCCAAAATACACATTGGAAGACCATCTTGAGGTGAAGAACATTGTCAAAGCTTTACAAGGATGTTCCTCTCTGATTTTTTGGTTGGGCTCTCCCTTCTGCTTGGAAAGAAGTTCCCATAAACACCCACACAATCTAATCATCTTCGTATAACTATGTTATTTTCTTAAATATATTAAAAATATTAACATAGCTGGAGAATGTAGTTTATGCTATTGCATAATAATTTGAATCAATAGTTTCTTCAGAAATTTAATTACAATTTAATTTACATCTAGTGTATTCTTTGTGTTTCATTTTGCATCATGTGGTCTTCCTTCTTGCAAGGATATTCTAAGTAAAATAATGTTAGTTTGATATGTCTAGAAGAACATTTTGGTCAATGGACAGATGCTTTTCTGGAAAAAAAAAAAATGGAAGGAAGGCAGGAAGGTAGGAAGGAAGGAAGGAAGGAAAGAAGAGTTCAAATCAGACAAGATAACTTCTTGGTAGTCCATCACAAACCAGTAATGTTTGTTACTGATCTGCAGAGAGGTCAGTTTTTGAGCAACCTAAAACATCAGCATCTAGACAATACAGAGGACAAGGAAGGGAGAACCAACATAAGCATTGCTTATTCTTATAAGACTTTTATGAAAATCTCAGCTACACTCATCAATGAAGAAAATATATATATATTCCTACAGGCAAAAGACAGACCATTTATTTATTTATTTATTTGTACAGTAACATTGAGGTTGTTTGGTGGATGATGAAGCAAAACAATTGAATGCCTCAAGCAAGGTGTATGCATTTGACAATATTGTAAAACCAGTCTTATAAAATGTAATATTTTTATTAATTAATGATTTATAACATAATTATAATACTTATAATTATAATGTTTATGTCACAGATAAAGTCCTTTTGTATAAATAATTCATAAGACAATGATCAAAATTCAGACGTAGCTGGTAATATGAGATTTCGTAACACTAGTTAGGGACATAAGTCAGAATCTGACCTACAGGCGTTGGATGTGTAGCTGAGATGTTTAAGAAGTTGTATAACCCAAACAAATTATTTAATTACTCTAAGATTATTTTCGAAGCTTTTTATGCAGTTTTTGAGGATACACAGGCAATGTTTAGTTGTGTGCACTATCTAAGCTCCTCTCCTCAAGTTCATGGAAGACATTGAGTATGACCTTCTTCTCCAGACCTAGACTTGGCATTCTTCATCTGAGGGAAAATGTTGATCTGAGCAGAACTCATTTACTGTTGGCCTTCTTTTCATATAGTAGCCATATTATCATAATACCCCAGCTAGCAAGGAAGGTTTTAGTTCTTTTCTCTCTTGGACAGACAGGACTTGGATGCACCACTCCTTTAAGGTTTTCATAATTGGAAGACCATAAGTTATTTTAGGAGGTCTAGGATAGGTTATGTAGGACCAGAAGATGAGGGATGCAATGGTAAATATCTATCCACACATAATTGGACATTACTGAACAAACAGAAATCAACTCAGAGAATGAGAAATAATGGCATTGGTGATAGACCTGAATGACAGAAGTTTGCAGGTGAATGGAGAAAATGTTACAAGCACAGGAGTTAAATTCTGACAAGTAGCCACTTAGACTATGGGACATTAAAATGTAGCAAGGTTACTTAGACCATGGGACTCATTTTGAGAAAGCTGGTCTGCTGGGGGATGATGGGTCCCATCTGTCAGAGAAGGGGAAAAGATCTACAGGAAATCTGGGGAAGGACTTATTTTTTCAGAGCATGTGGTGATAGGACAAGGGGTAATGGTTTTATACTAAAAGAGCCAGGGATGTTCTGTAAATATTAATGACATTACAAGCAAAAGTGCAAAGTTTTCAGGACTCCACTGGTGAAATTCAAACCTTCCTGAGCTTGTGCTCAAAAGTTTCTGTCTACCTGAAACATCTCCTCCAGAAAAGAACATGTATTTTGATTTGAAAGTATCAGAAAGGAAGAATGGCAAACTTGTGTTTTTCTTTGGAGTTGTTTACTACTTTAAATAATAAAAACATGTTTTATTTCTAATATGAAGTAACCTAACTTCCAGCCAGTCCTCCTATGCCTTTTAACATTAAAGACCTGATCAGTAGAACTTATTTCCTTCCAATACAGTCTATTTATATTAGTCTGGTGTCAGTCATCTAAGTCATCTTTATGTCAGCCAAAACAGACATTTGTCCTTCAAATTTGGATAATGATTTTTATTTTTTTTCCCAATAGGAATATCTCTGCTGAAGATAGTCCGGCTTGATTTTGTGGTCACTGGAAAGCCAGTGAAAAGTCACCAGAAACCAGAACATGGTTTATCTCACCCTAAAACAAATATCTCAAATATGCTATGTGACTTGCACCAAAACAGTGCCTATTTCTTCCCACTGACTATAAAATGAGCCTGGTATGACATGCTCAGCAACAGGTGTCTATATTGCAGATAAATACAGACATTTCTATAAGCTTTAGTCTTTTATTCTATTTATTTAGTTATATATTAAGCAGCACTCCATAAAGACAGGTAGTTTTTCTAATGAATTCTGCAGAAACAGTATAAAATGGGAAAATGACACATTATTCTCCTCTTCCTATATCCAATAACTGCTTTCCCTTTATTTATTTTTTTTTTCACAGACAGACAAAGAGGATCACAGGATATCTTATCTTCTCTCCCTATAAAACATTTTTAAAATCAGTGCTTGCCAATACACACCCCCCACACCCTGTGTTGTATCTTTTGTTCCTAATTGTCAACTGTATAATTCCAATTCACTAGAAATCATTGCACTGGTCTTTCTGGATTTAAGTACCCCTTTTGTTGTCATTGAGTTATTTGCTGCAAAATAAACCACATATAGAAGTAATCTTTCCCCACCACCACCATGAAAGCACAGATTTAATAATAGTCAGCATCCTCGTTAATGTTAGTCATTAGAGCTATCTTGCATCTGAGCCTACATTTCATCTTGCATCTAGGCCTTATCAGGATGCTGCAATTGTCAATTAGTCTTATTGTCTGTAAAAAGAAAGAGACTAAGAAGCACTGGTTCCTGTGATACCTTTAGTGGTGATAGAAAGGAGATTTGTCCATCTGAAAATGGTTGTATTTCAAGTGAAGTGTCTGTATTTTTTTTTATACAGTCCTGAGCTCCCTTCCTGATTAATTCCTTTGTGTGAGACAGAAAAGGTTGCTTCTGCACTGTATGAAATCATTTTTACATTTATCACGAGCAAGCTCGATAGAAATCTTACAGTCAGCTTCTAACCTTCCCTCTTAAAGCTCTTAACATTTGTTGGCTCATGACTAAAATGCTTTCCACATCTTTAATCTCCTTTAATAGATTTTTAAGACTGCCTGTATCTTCTGTTGCCAGTTAGGATCGGCAGTGCAATATTTTAATATTACCCTTTATTGTATTTAGAAAAACCTCCCCATTTTGCTGTAATGGGAATGAGGTGTTTGATGCCTCCCAGACCTCACCTTTACACCACTGAACACAGCAAGGAAGTGCTGCTACAGCTGCTGAGTGATGTGTGGTGTTAAAAACACCCTGTCTGGGGCTTGGGGATCCCAGGCAGCACTTCTGTGCCATCATTGCTCTGTTCTTCTGTGTTTGCATCTGCACAGGCACATGATATGCAGCTCAGGGACACAGCAAGGTAGAGATAACAAGCCCAGCTATAAAACTGCCAGAAATGAGAAAAGCAAAACACTCTGTAACAAATCCAAGGCACTCAGGGGCAGTCCGGCTTCGATTTTCTGTGTGTCGTAATTGTTTGCTATTCCAGGCTGACCACAGGGATAATTCCCTGATCCTTCATCTTCCAGTCATCCACTGCTGGAGATAAAACAAGACTCTCAGGATTTGGAGCATGTTACAGGGTTCATGGAAGACAACTGGATGTTTTTTCTTCCTCCTGAAGGAGACAGAGATACACATATGTATCCTTCCCTTACAGTCTCACCACTACCCACTTCACGATAGGTTTATTTGTGAATGAGTAATTATTGTCTATCAAGACACAACTAGATGTAAGGTATGGTTCTGTGAAGTGAAATCTTACTGGGAAGCTGGGGGGCTTCTCAGGCCATGACTGGAAATCTTTGGCTAAGAGACAAACAGAAGCTGTCACCCACACCTTGGAAAAGTACCTGCCAGAGTGAGATTGAGTTTATTTACAAGCTAGGAAATTAAGCCTGCTTAACTGACATTACTTTGAGATCAGAAGTGTTCTAGAACAACATGGAAAGTGGCAGAAATGTACCTCTATCTCAGAAAGAGGGGATTGTAACAAAATAAGATTAGACATAGCTGTTTTACTGATGAAAAGTTGGGCCTCTATGTTACACCACTGAGTAAGTCTTGCATGATAAATTTCTTGCCCAAAGAAAGAAAGTTAGTTATATTCAGAAGCTTTCTCAAACTTCGTCAAATCCCCTCAATGGCTTGTGTTTGTTGTTGTTGTTTGTATTGCTACTGTTTTTATTTTAGCTAATATTCAGATTATGCTACTCCCTTCTCACAATCTGAGTGAGATTCACCTGATATTACAGATTAATTTCCCCATGGACACCCTGACCATTAAGATTATATTATGCAGAATGTTTCAACACTCTGCATTTGCTAACATAGACCCAGTATGAACATAGTGACATTTCCTTTAGGGTCAGCTCCAATCTGGGAGCAGATTATTGGCTTTCCCACAGCATGCAACTCAAACATGTACCCTTTGAGGATCAAAGCTGGCTACAGGCTGAGTACTACAAGCCTAGTGCAGAGACCCCCTTTTTTCAGCAGAATCCTGCAGACCAAGTAGAGTGACTCTACACTGAGTCCCTCAATACTACTTTTCTTTGACCAGAAAAATAAATAATAATAATAATTAAAAAGTCACGTATTTTCCCTCCTTCCTGTCCTGCTGTCTCCTCCCCTCTTTTCACTTGAAAAAAATATGGTTGACTGCATAGCACCACACTGAGATAATAAGAGAAAAACAATGTTGTGTATGGTACTGCAGAAACCCTTAAGGGCAACAATCCGAAGAGCATCACAAGAGCTAAAGGCACACTTTCACAGATGTTTCTCTGTGTCAAGCGTATCAAACCACAATTCTCCAGCTCAAGGTGTGATTGCCAGGCACATGGACCTAAGGTAACTTCAAAGGAGTTGGCTGAGGGGCTGCCAGCATCATGTTTTGGTCTAGTCTGTGTCTCTTACAAATGTTCCACTTTCTAAATTACTTCCTCCATTGTTTGCTCTGTCCTATCCCACAGCCATGAATACACAGCTACAAAGCCTCACCCAAGGGTGATCGTATTTTTGGAAAGGGCTAAAGCGAGTTCTACTTAATTGTCATCCAAAACCTTCCTGGCCTGAAGTTGGGGCTGGTGTCATTGTGCTCCTCCTTCCCTGCCTACTTGGGTTTTCTGTGCTTGGAGAGTAATAATTTTCAATTATTCTAGAATGACATTTGACCCGTTGTCCCTAATGGTCTGTAGTAAATAAGATAGCTGACATGTTTGTAGGCTCAAATTTTCTATACATCACTGTAAGAAAAAAAAATGTGGAAAAAAAAATATGGCTTCACAGATAAGAAGATATTGCAAAAGAGATATTAAATAACACTTGCTTTATAGTTACACTGAAGGAAACAAGGCAACTGGCAAAAATCTGGCTCTGATTTCTGGACTCATTCTAGATAAAAACTGTACAGACAGCAGTGCTTCTACTTTCCAAGTAGCTACTGTATGAATTATTACGTATCTAAAAGTCTTTAAAATGCTTTTCTGTTTGTCAGCAATCTCAATTTGTTAAATGGTTTGCTTTTTTTTTTTTTTTTTTTTTTTTTTTTTTTCTTTCTCCCTCATTTCTACATAAATTTTATACTCACCTGTGCTGAAGTATTTTTGTGTTGGGAAAGCATCTAATTAAAATCAGGATAAGGCATGAGTCTATGTAAGCATCACTGTGAACGTCTGTCCCTATAATAACACTGAATTACCAGGGGGGTGATGCACTGTTAGCAGGTACCATGCTTTCCTTCAGAGACAGGGTTTTCCAGTGACGCAGAATACAAACCCTGTATAGACTGCCAGAGGGCTTTGCAGGGCTTTGTGATTAACCATATTGCAAGCACAGAGGATAATTATTATTTCACCATCACTTTTTTCGTTATTCAGGAATCTCTGGGCTGTTCGGTTCCCCCATACAGCTACTTCTGATTCATATTGCAAATTTCTGCCTATGATTTCCTCATAGATGTTGTGAAGTGCTTCAGATCAGAATGATCATTGGCAATTTTACTCGGAGACAATTCTGTGCAATGTGAAATGATTGTGTTAAGCCAGTCTGCTTGTCTGTCATGATTTGGAAAGCTTTTCAGGGGAAAGAAAAAAAAAAAAAAAAAAAAAAACAAAAAAAACTGAAAGAGATGTCCACAGAAATTGCAGCTCTACAGCTTATGAAGTCTCTACTGCAAGTGGTGATTTTTTTTTCCTCCTAGATTTCCAATCCATGTTCATTCAGAGCATTTCATTACAGTCCTAAGCGTACAAGAGCGATAGAATGATGTATTTTTTATTACTCGTTAAAAAAAAAAAAAAAAAAAATAGAAATGAATAAAGGGAACATTTAGTGTTCAAAAGCAGTGCTGCTGGAGTGTATTTTCATGCTCACTGAAGAAAACTGCATAATGCTATAATATTATTGCCTCTGTGGTTCATTGCAATATTTATCAGCAGAATAGGTGCTTCAAAATTACCTGTGATAGTCACAGATATAGAGAGAACCAACTTTCATTTTGGCCTCTGCATGCTGGTGGCAAAGCTTTAATAGTTTGTGGGCTAACACAAACTGAAGTGCTAGTCAACAGTCCTGGAGGAAAGAGCAACATCCAGGAGTTGTGCAGTTATAATTCCTGTGTGTGTTTTATCATGTGTTTTCTTAAGAAGGAGAAAAAAACTACCTATTTCATAGTTATTTTGTCAGTGCCCTCAAGGGGAAAACAGTACAACAATCATCATTTTTCACATGGAAAACTGAGGAAGTAGAAGAGAAATACAATCTTTCAGGCCACTGTCACAGTTTTAACTCAGCATAGTCACTACTCTAGAAAAAGAAAAGCATCTGCCTTGGCTTGATTCTTAATGCATTTGCTGAACATCTATGTTTTGTTTTGTAGATATGTTTTTTGTTTTTGTTTTTGTTTTACTTAAAAGGGGTATGTTCATGGGGAAGTTATTTCAGAAAATTAAATTATACTATAGCAATTTTGCAATATGTAAATTCATAATGGATGTAGATGTAATAGTATGAAGCATGCAAATACTTGGTGAAAAGCCAAGGATATCATGGGAGACATCTGAGAGATGTATTAAATCTCTGGCTGTTAAATGCACTCAAAAGCAGCATGAGCAATGTGTAGTATAACAGGAGTTATTGACCTTAGTTGTACTGAGTATGTGTACATATGGAGGAGAAGGCTGTAGTGATAGTCCCTCCACATTTATACGTGTAAACATTTATACTGTAGACAGATTCACTTAGTGGAACAAACACATCTTACATTTTTACTTTCAGCAGAGACAAACTATCTTAAGAATTACTTCACTCAGAGAAAATTGGTTGAATCTTAGATTTTTGTCTATGCCAGAATTTCTAAAATTTTTCATTCACTGCTCCGTGTAAGGATGGCAGTAAATCATTCCTGAAGGTTGAGGAATACTCAGATATAGCAATGCAGAGTGTTGCAGAAGCAAGGAAGGAATCTGATGAAAAGGAATCTGATGAACGCCTGACTAAGCCTCTTCTTTGTAAAGGTCCACAGAAGAATGAGACAATGAAAGGAAGATGAGAAATAATATAAAGGCAGATGAAATTAATGTATTTAAAGCGGCAGCACAGGTGGATGGAAGCCAGAAGGATGAGAAATAGAAGAGAGATGTAAACAGCTACAATTAGATAAAGTGCAAATTTCTGAACAGGTTGAAGAGAGGATGCTATAGCTTTTATGCAAGGTTTTAGACAAAAATAAGTAAGGAAAAAATCAGATTGTAAGGTAGAGATTTAGTGAATGAATGAAATGCTGATTAAAAAATATATATTTACCTGAGCATAGGTGGTATTTGATTCTTGCTAATCTTGTTATTGCAGGGCAATAAACTTCATAAACTGATATTTTTATTTTTATTTTTTCGGATCGGATAGTGTTACATCTACCTTATGCTGTGTCAATCTGCTGGTATCAAACTGTACAAACTGGTATCAAACCAGAGAGCAGAAACAAAGCTAGTATTAAATACGTGAGGAACTCTTTATTTCAAATGTAGAATACATGTAGAGCTAAACTAAATTATGAGATAATATTGCTGTGAGAAAAACCAACCAACCAACCAAAAAAGTTAAACCTATTGACTTTTATTTTAAGATTATGCACTGCTTATTTTAAAATTATGTAAAAAAAAAAAAAAAAAAAAAAAAAAGAACATAAAACAAAAAAAAAAAAAAAAAAAACAATAAAAAAAAAAAAAAAATGGAGAGTGCTAAAAAAATCGGTTTTGGGAGCTTTTTCGCAAAATGACACTCTGGTGTGTTTTCTTTCTGCTATACTAAAGCACAAAGTTATGAGGTCTTTTGTTCTTCATAACTGATTATACCGATTAAGTAACTCACTTTCTCTCTCTGCAACATGTATTCCTTTATGTAACTCTGATAACTTTCCTTCGTAATGTTAAAAGAGATCTGACAAATTCAAGAAATTCTTAATGTATATAAACAAATCTTCAATAACAACTTCAATAAACAAAGTGGTAAATCTCAGCACAGAAGTTTTAAAGGACAAAGGCCCTATTGTTTTCTTTCTTCTTCCTTTTTCTTTTTCCTTTTTCAGTTTTTCCTTTTTTTTTCCTTCTTCCTTTTTTCTTTTCTCACTTTTTTTTTTTTTTTTTTTTTTTTTTATTTAAGAAAAAAAAAACATTTTTTTTTTTTCATTTATCTCTATGTGACATGTCTAGGAAGTTTTGAGAATATAAGGATCTTCTGGTTCCATCAGTTTCTTTGCCCATTTAATCCAGTCTTCAGTTTCCCTGAGACAAGATATATTATATGAAAGTGTAAGATTATTACTCAGGGTACAAAGTGTGCTGTGTTTAGTAAAAAGTTTTAGTTTATAAGTCTATATAAGTAAGTTTATTAAAGTTTTCAAGACATAGATTTACCATCTCAAAATACATTTATTTTTTAATTATTTGTATATTTCTTATTTTCCGATATATTTTATTCTGAATTCCCTTGATCTCTTCCTTCTATCTGTTTTTTGCTCTCTGCTGATTTTTTTATTCTTCTGACCACCATAAACTACTAAATTTTGCCCAGTTACTGAGAGCAATGATTTATATTTGGATAAAGTATTACATTCAAGTAATAAATAGACTTGTTTTGAAGACATCTAGATTGGGATGTATTTCAGATATCTTTAGATGCTGACTACATAGTATCTTTTTCTGATCTGAGGTTCCTGTAAAGTTAATGGAAACAAGTAACACTTTTAAGATGTGATTTTTCTTTTATTTTACATGCTTCCCTTAGGTTGAGGTGAATCATGCACTGATTCTCTTTGACTGTATGGACTAGTTTCCTTTGACTAGAAAGGAAGCCAGAGATTACCTCAACTATAGACATCTACATTGTACATGTTCACCTAATTTTGGATTAGATTAATCCCTTAAAAATTAAGAACCTTTCCCATCCTCTAGTATATTATTCCATTGGTTGCTTTTCCTCCATATTTAAGAAAGTGTTTGTTTCTATGAATTGTGAATTTCTAATTCATTTCTATGAATGGTGAATTTGTCTGGTTTTTGCTTCCAACCACTAGCTTTTATTTTTCTTTTCTCTGCAGGGTTTGACAGACCTCTAGTAAGTATCCTGTTGTGAAGATGTAATCTAATTTAATGTTTTCATATGTTCACATTACAACAAAGGAAGACAGAAATTTTGTATGAACTTGCCTTTGATTGTTTGCATAGTATTTTCATGGTTAGAGAAGGGCTTTGTCATATTTGATTTAAGACAATTGACTTCCAGTTGAACATAGAGGAAGACAATTTAAATAGAAAAGGAAAAAAAAAAATAATAAAAAAAAAAATATACAGTTTAAAAGCAGGGGGAAACAAAAATAAATAATAATAAAAAAAAGTGTCTGAATTTAATTACCAGTTCTCGTCCAGCAACAAAACATTTTAGTTGTTAGAGTTTGTCTTATGAAATGACGAAAATCTGCTACTAACAGCAGTCACAATTGTTCCTTTGATACAAGTGCAAGTAGGGCAGATTCTACAATGGTTAAAGTCCTGTCTTTGTTCACTGTTAATGAGTCACATTATAGAAGGTACTATCTCAAACAATGAATGCTATGTAGCACCTAAGACCTGAAATAGCATATAAAGAAAAAGAAATATATGTAATAAAAAGAGTAAGAAAAAGAGTTGAAGAGTTTTTAATAATAATAATAATAATAATAATAATGAAATGAACAAATTTAATTATCCAAATAAAAGATTATTTGATTGTGCCAAATAAATAATTGTCTCAGGTAAAACAACTATGTGAAAAAAATCCATAAACTGCATTTATAGATGTAGTAGTGACCTGCTTCCATTTATGCCTTTCTTTATGTTCATACTAATCACACACATTCTATAGCCCACACTAGAGTTCTATTTGCTTTCAGCATCTCCTCTTCTGAAGGAAAAGAGGTTTCCTATTCTTCTTCTATAGCTGAGATATTTTTCAGCTGTTGGAAGACTGCTTTCCTTCAGCAGAAGAGAATAATCTCCCTCCAAAGGTCTTTCATGCAAGAAGAGAACACCAGATGTTAGACTTAGGTAATTTTAAGTGCTAGAATCAGGGACTCTGACCACAACATTGGACTATTCTCACCTTAAAAAGAGGAGTGCAGTAAAAGGTTTAACTCAAGACATCATGTCAGACAAATTAGAGGAAAACCATTTGACTGCAGGGTTAGGAGAGCCATCTGTCTATGCCTACAGATAAGGAAGGCAGACTGATCCAAAGTGACAAAAACAGCTTATAAATCAAGATAGTTCAGATGGGAAGTGAGACCTTTGAATTTTGCCACAAGCTGGTCATTAATAACTCTTGTAAGATCTGTCTAAGGAGGATGTAATGCATCTTTCAGCCACTGCAAAAGACCCTGTCTGAAAGATGAAGGAAGGTGTGTAACAGTTGGAAGCTGGATAGATCTGTGACTTCTTCCTCAGAAGTGCTCACTAGTGCCTTTATTATACTTTAATTAAGGAGAAATTGTCAGGGTCAGGGTTTAGGCCACAAATTCTCAAGACATCAATCTACAGGGCAAGAAGACTTGTGTAAACTTTCAACCACCTTTTAGGTCTGAAGGTTGAGCTAAAAACTTTGTACCGTGGGTCTAATTTTAAGAAAAGTATTGAGAAATTCTAATAGGTATCCATACTCTGCAGATGGGATTAGAATCTGTAAAAGGAGCTTTTCAGTCACATCCTGATAGATGTCTGTGAAGGTTTGTGGTCTTGTGGAGGGCTTTTTCCATACTTGTTGGCAGCAGCAATCAACATTCAGTCTTCAGTGAACATATATTTCTTCTTACATTTTGGTTTGTGTGGTTAATCTAGTATGATATCCATTATCTCAAGATAACATTGAGAATACTCCTTACAGATGTTCTTATCTATAGTTTCATGATTTCTTTCAAAACAATCATAAAATTGTATTAAAAACAAACAAAAATATACTAATCTTAAAAGCTTAAAAGCTTTATTCTTAAAAGTATGTTAAAATTCCTTAAATTTGGAGGTAGAAATTCAGAGAGTTATCAACAAATCTTTCTGTAGATTGATTAATAAATAAACCAGATTTATTGATTTATTTATTGTTATCTACTAATCTGATTAGTAGAATAAATCTACTGAGCTACTGATATTTTGATTATCAAGGTATATTAGGTGAGGACTTCAATAACATTATTCTGAAAGATGTCAAATGAAGTCCATGAAACAGATACCGAAATGTCTAAAATGGAGGTCCCTAAATCCCTAAAATAAAACCCTGAAATAAATAAATAGATAAGCAATGTTCCATAAAGCCTGGAATGTTCTGTCTATTCACATTCAGGATTGGAAAGAAGTTACTACACTGTAAATGTCTACCTGAACCTTCTGCTAGAAATAACTGTCCTCCAGAGTTGGCAGAAACAAATGTGTCTCAGCTTCCCAGCTACCTGTGTAGATGTGTGAGCTGTGTAGATCACAGTCTGATGAATGGACTCAAAAAATCTGCAGTTTTGGCTAGTGGATTTTATGGAAATGTATGAAAGAAAATACAAAAATATTTGCACTAAGTTAGACCAGAAATCCATATGTACACTTGCAAATCACTAGAAAAAATATAAACAATGGGCAGGTATTAAGTGCCCTAAATTATCTCCCAGCACTGATTGAAATGTGTCTGAGAGACAGTCTGAGCCAGAAGTGGTTTTCTGGTATTGAATTGCCTTTATGGAATTCTCTATAAATTGCTTTGAAACACTTGGAATCTTCTGCCAGGTCATAAGTCATATAACATTTAAGTGAAGACTTTGAATACTTTTTTTCTTTTTTTTTAACTTTTTTTTTTTTTTTTTTTTTTTTTTTTTCCTAGGGCTCCCTGGTTTTTGTTTGGTATCTTCTCATTCTTGTGTAAGGAAGGACATTGTACATTTTTTTCCTTATTCACCTTCTCAAAGTTATTTTTTTTATAAACTTCCACTGTTTTCTTCCACTGTAGTCTCTGTTGAAAACTGAAGAATCCTCATCTAGCTGGTTCTTATAGATGATTCATTCCATATATTTAATCCCCTTGCCGACCTCCTGTTGTATTTTGTTCATTGCTATTTTGCCCATTTTTTTTTCTACCAAAGATGCTCATATATATTTCCTTCTGTTGATTCCCCTTAGTGGGGATGTAACTTTCACTGGAGAGATGATTCACACAATTTAATTTCTTTAACCAGCTGATCGTGAATCACAAGAGTTTGTCAGAGGACCAAATCTTCAGCTTATTTACCTGAGAAGAGGAATGAACAAATTCTGCCTTCATGCCAAGTGGTGTGAGGACTCCTGAAAGAAGAGGTAGATCTGATAGGAAAAATAATGCTGATAGGAAAAATAGTAACAGTACTTTTGACTTCAAGAAAGGTACAATACAGGAGCTTTGCATTGACCACCTGAACTAAACTCTTTCTCAGCAAAGTTAAATAAATAAATAGTCCCTTGAGACTGGCAGATATAATAATACAAGAGATGTAGGAGCAGGTGGTGCTAGTAAAGGTTTTCTAGTGCATCTCAAAAGGCAATGCACACTTTTTCTAAGGCAACAGATACTTAAGCTGCAGATATTAAAAGAGCCCAACAGTGTCTGGGGAGCTCTTCAGCTGGTACAGTATGTTGAAGTGAGCTGCCCATACCCCTAGGTTTCACTGACTGTAATGACTAGGTCTCTGTTGACTGTGACAGTAGTGCAGTTACCTAGCTCATATACAGATACCTACCTTCACATGTCAATTTTCAAGATGACTCCCATCCTCCTGTCCATGAGATGTCATCCCTTGTTATGTGGCAGCTTATGGAGGCTGATCGAGGTAAGGTATGGCTACCACCATTTGAATAAACATGCTTTATAGCCAGCTTGCAAGCTGGCTATAGCAGAGCATTTTTCCTGTCATGCCCAGCTTCTGGTGGGTGATTTCTGCATATGCAAAAGCTGAGTCAGAGGCAGGTTAGTAACACCTCCATGCACCACATGCACTGATGTGTCCTCCTTCCCCTATTTTTTAGAGTATTAAGTCAAATACAGCATCTTCTGCAGCAGAGCAAGCATGAGAAAAATGCGGAATTGATGAAAGAAAGTGCAGTTGTTTTCCAGTAAAATTTGTTACGGAGATGGAGGACAAAGACAAAGGGAGGAAGGCTGGATAAAGGAATCAAGAGCTTTGGTTCAATTTAATTCCCTTTGACGATGGCCAGATCAATAGACTTCTGTCCAGACAGCTAGGAGTGAATTTACTGCACCTCAGCTTCTCACTGATGACTGCTTCACACCCTCTGCTACTTTCCAGCATCCTGAGATAAGCATGGCTGTATGTCTGTGGGCTGAGCTGCCTTATATTTACTATAGGGTAAAAGTAGGCATACAATTAGATACCTTCTGTTCTTTATATTCACACTTTGAGTTGCCTCCTCTTAAGACAATGATGTAGACCTTTGCCCACACACCACATATGTCCCAGTTAATCTTACCTGGTGGGGAATTTGGCATACTGTGCTCTCCCTGGTTGTGGATGAAGTTCTGCTAGTAGAAATGTCTTAAAACAGTACAGCTCATGTCCATAGCTAGAAAGGGAATAAATTACTGCCTGTCCTTGTGTAAGTAGCTGTTTTTGCCCCACTCTCTACCTCCACCAGATCTTGCCTTCAGGAGCTAGGACATATCTATTTCTGACTGTTAGCAGTCTCCTAATTGGTAGGAAGTGACTGGGCAATATGCAGACCAGAACACCGCCCTGGGGTAGTTCTTATCCTTGTAGAGGAGAACAGGCCAACTGGGTGTGTCTCAGCAGTTGAGGCTTGTCAAACCTCATAACGAAAGAGTGATTTATCTCTTCAAACACTAGAAGCTTACATTGTGAGTGTCGACAAGCTGGGCTTGTGTTCGCAGTCTGTCTAATGTCAGTGGAGAGAAACAGGCACATTTAGGACACAGTTCCTTTGAGCTGTTTTCAGTATTTCCCTGGGCTGAGATGGACCGTGCCTTATGTTCCAGTAACTGTGTTGATAAGAACTGACTCTGATATGAAAGAAGTGATGGTGGACTAGCTGAGACCTAGTTGTTCGATCAACTAAATCACCAGTGATTTCAAAATAAAATAAAAGAGTGAGGACCTTCCAACAATATCCTTAACCCAATCCCAGCAAGCACTCTTACAGCCAGCTTGCCAGTGTCTTAACCCTGTGTAGGATGACAGATGGAAGGCTGTCTAGGTCATTTAGCAGCATGCCACACTTTTCTCTCAGGAAGCCTTCTCCTGCCCCTGCCAGTCCCTCATGTTGGCCAAAATAATTGTTATCACGCTTCACACACACTTAAATAATGAAGAGCTATTTAATAGGCTGCTGGTGAGGGTAACAAACAAGCACCGTTTGCCTGAAAATGACTAAATTGTTTTATCCTAAAGAAAATTCTCCTTTTCAGAGAGCAAAGTTCTTAGATAGACTCTCCTGACTTTTCCTAAAGGAAACCTGAGATGGGTATCAGCTGAGATCATCTAAGGCAGTCCAACAGAGGCTGGATGTGGGCCACTAGATGATTCTTTTGGCCTGTTGCCTTTCTCCTGGGAAAGACAGGGAGCAGATGTTGTAGCAGCACATAATAATTGAACAGCTGGGAACCTTCTTCCACATTTAGCATTCCAATGGGACATTTCATAGTGATGCTTCTGTTTTTTGATGTAGGGCTATCATAAATTTTGGAAGTTTTGAGGGCCCAAGGCAGCTGTTTTGTTTTGTATTGTTTGGGGAAGTTATTTATTTCTACAGGATGAACAGAGATCCTTTTATTGGGAAGAACATTTAGCTGTGGAGGTTACTTTGTTCTGCATCTTATCCTTTAGGATTCAGATATAATGAGGTTTGCTGAGATCCTTCTAAGCAATAAATAGGTATCTACATCTGACCGAGTTACTTACTGTTGGATTCCTTTATGCTTTAGGGAAATCTAGCCTGGGGTCTTATCCTAGGTAGGCATTGAAGTAGGTGCGATAGATGATATCCTAAAAGTGCTTCTCTCCCTTTAATGTCTATAAACATTACACAGAGTGATTAAAGATTTTTTTTTATATATATTCTTTTTTCCCTCATGTTTAGCAAAGCTACTAAAAGCTAAGAGATGTGGCTAGAGAAGTTGGTAAAACTGGAGAAGGAGAAAATACAAAGGAAATCTTTGAAAAGTCTAACTGATTATTTGGACTGCTCCATGATGCTGAAATTAATAATAATAATAATAATAAGTAAATTAAAAAAAAAAAAAAAAAAAAGCAGAGCTGAATGCATTCACAGTGTGTCTGGGCCTTCTTTCCTCAGGAGAAGGCCCCGATGCAGCCACGGGGCTGTTAGGGCACCAAGGGACCAGGAGCAATGCTGCCTCAGTCAGTGCTTCTGTTGTGGAGCTACATCCCCCTCAGGCCACAGGGACTATAATATACAAATGAGTAATTGGGCCAGGGATTTTCACACTGGAGACGCAATAGATTTAGTTGCTCTTTGGAATGCATTGCTTTGTTTTTCTTTTATTTAATCTGGGCAAAGGGTAAAGGCAAGGAGGATATGAAATGAGTTTGCATTCTAAGGGAAATGGGAGATGCAGAAAATGAAGGGGGGAGTGATAAAAGAGAAGCAGAGGGAAATGTTTTCACATCGGCAACAGTGTTGGTATCCCAGGTGTGAAATCTGGGGGTGATTGGAAGAACCTCATCAGCAGGCAGCACAGGTCTCAGGGAATTTGGGGATGGATGCAGGCATCCAGCATCTCCAGTTTCTGACATGGATCTGCAGGGCCTGAGATCATTATGCTTGACAGCAACAAAAACAGCATGGAACCAAGTGCTTTCATGGGATGCCCGGGTCTGGACATGCTTTACCCTTGAGTGCTACTCTCTGTGGAAGGGAGCAGGGACTGGATGCTTCTGTGCCATTCCCTGCCAGGGAACACGTGCCACCCTGCTCTTTTCCAGGCACACATCAAAAGAACCAGTGGGACATCTTTGCCCTTTACATTGAGTACCTCAACTTTGTCTACAGCTCCATGCCCGTTCCAGCAACAGGTATGACTCCTGCTCTGCTGTTGTGGGCAGCTTGGTGCTGTGCAGCTATAAGGCAGGGCAGGGCAGGGCAGGGCAGCTGCGTGTTCCTGTGCAGTCATTTCCTTTCCTGGGTGTGAGTGGCTCTGCTGCAGGAGGGGAGGACGTACTTTCCACCCGCTCACGGGGCTTGTCCTGGACACAGGCCACATGCCCATCTGCAAATACCATCTGCAAAATGCTGCTTCTAGGTGAAATTCCTGCTCTGCTTCCGCTCAGGTCCCTTCCCTGCCAACTCCAGCTACTTTATGGCTTTTCTTTGCTATCAATTCTTCTGCAGCTCAGGGAAAAACTGCCTCCCCTCACCCTCCCTCCCACAACCTCTTTCCCATCTAGCAGTGATGCCATCCTCACTCCCATCACCATGTTTTGCTGACCCAGTCATGACAGTTAAAAATAAATAAATAAATGAATCGGTGGGGCAGCAGAGACGGTGCTCAGGGGACAGGCGAGAAGGAGCAGTTGGGGAACGTAGGAAGAGGAAAAAAAAAAAAAAAAAAAAACGGGTGGGGAGAAAGTGTTTGATTTAAGAAACTTAATTTGAATAAACCCCTCCTCCCCGTGGTCCTCATTGGCTTACTTCTTTCTCCTCCATATTAATGAACTAGCCAAGGAGAAGCGATTGGCTCCATATCCCCTTTCCTTTCCTCAGGCACTTGGGGGAGGAGGTGTTTGCATTTCTCCGCAGGACCAGCTCGCTTTGCAGAGCATTGTCTGGGTATGAGAATCACACAGACACACAGACACACACACAGACATACAGAAATACCGGGGCGAGCATACCACAGTCTTGACTTGCATGCAGAGCATCTGATCCAACCTGAATCCCCTTCTCCTCCTTTGCTCTAACCCCCACTTCCCAAGCTAGAATAACCCCCCTTAAAAATAAAAATATAAATAAAAAGGGGGGAAAAAATCAGACACCAGGAAAAAAAGAATAATAATAAAAAAAAAAGTTTGCAACAAATATCCTCCCTCCCTTTTTGCCTTTTTCTTTTCTTTTCTTTTTTTTTTTTTTTTTTTTTTTTTTTTTTTGGATTTAGCGATGGCAAATTCCTTCACGGCCAGGACCTGGCCCATCCCCTGAGCAAAGGCAGCCTGGACATGACCGGCAGGCGAGGGAGGAGGAATTTGGATTCCCTTCGGAAGCGCCGACCCCTCCTCCGGCCGGTAGGAGTGAGGCGGGGGGAGCCCGGCTCCGGCCGCTCAGTGTCCCTGCGGGCAGCCGGGGCTGGTCCCCTCCGTGTCCCCCCGCCGCTGGCTCCGAGCCCGCCGGCACCCGCCCCGCCCCGGCACCCGGCGGGGATGCAGCATCTCCAGCACCGGGACGGATCTCTGCTGCAATGGTAAGTCCCTTCCCCCGGCCGGGCAGCGGGATTCGGGTTCTGCCCCGCTTCGGCCCCAGCCCGGAGATGCTCCAGAGCCGCTGATTGCAGCCGGCGGGGGATTAGGAACCGCCGGCTTGTCTCGGAGTGACATTGATTTACCGGCTTTTACCCCAGGTCCTGGGGATACTTCTTTTGGGGGGAATTGCACGCAGGCTTTCAGCCTCCAGACACAACTGCAGGCTCTGAGGATGCGTCCGCAAGATAGATTTGTTGCTTGTCAAACAGATAAAGCTCCCTTTGCAAGTGGTGACAGGTTAACGTGCTTGGTATGGGAATCACGTCTGATTTTAACACAATATGGCTGGTAAATAAAACCTGATTGCTAACAGACCCGGTGCTGCTGTTGGCATTTTCGAGCTCTAGGCTACCTTTGCAGTTCTGCATCTTCACCTGCCGCAGAAACTCCGATTCACCCTTCAACCAGTGCACCCGGACTCCTCTATTTTTTCTGTGGGGCAGTAATAGAAATTGCTGTTAATGTGCCTTTGACCTCTGCTTGCATGCCTCTGGGCACTTCTTATCAGTATTTGAACATCTGGCTCTAATAATACCATCTTTATGCAGAGCACATCCTAAGTCAGAGGGATAGCACACAGGACAGACTTTTTGCCGCTATGCTGTGGTTTTAACATGTGAACGGTTCAGGTATGTATTGGAATTTGAAGAGTTTACTGTCAGGGAGAGAAAGATAATGCAGCATGGTGTTCGGGAGTGGAAAATGCATGAAAAAAAGAGAGAGATTTGTTTTGAGATATGCTGGTGTCTATGGCAAGATGATCACTTACATAGAAGTACGTCTGGAAGAACTCCCTGAAGTCAGTGGCTTGCCTCTGTATCTAGTCTGCTGGTAAACAGAATCTGGCCTTTAGCTTGAAGCAGGTATTGGAGTAGCACCGGAGATAATTATAAGAGTAACAAATAATAAGAACCAAAATGAATAAGGTGGCAAAGTGACCTGGTTCTTTCCTAGGGTATTATGGATTACTATCCATCTTGTGTACGTTAATTACAGTGCATGTGTTGGACTGATATTGCAATATACAGTGTAATTGAAGAATATATATTTTTTTCCCTCTCTCTCTTTTTAATCTCTTGGAGTCAACAAACAAAAAATAGATTTTCATTTGATATTACTTTGGTACACTGCCATCTCACTTCTGTATTCTGCGTATGCAACACTGGTCAGGTACGGTGGGAAAATATTTCTATGGCTAGCATATGTTAATCAAAGTGAATGTATGATTATTTAATATTACTCTTAAAGATAACAGGAAAGCAAAATCCTTAAAGTGTTGTTATTATAGCTATAGAGAAAGAATGCATTATACAAGCATCTTTACTTGGCTAATGCAACACGCTGGAGCTGCCTTGAACGAAGTTGTCCTAAAGGAAAGGTAAAGCAGCGCTGCTCCGATTTGATGAATAATTCAGGAATATTATTCAGTACAATAACAGCAGTTGGATTAAAGTTGATATCTCTGCTTGTATCTTGGTTATAGCTCTGTGTTATAATTTATATATATATATATATTCAGATTTCTATGTGCTGAGAGCAGTGGTGGCTGCTTTGTTGTTCATGCAGGGCAGCTACAATTGATCTGTTATTGTAGTGGCAATCTATTGTGGACATTGAGGAGCAGAAGGTTTCTGTTGCTTTGTTTTCTCCAATCTAAGGCATGTGTGCAGTGACTGGAAGGATAACCATTGGCACTGAACAGACTCCAAGGTCATGGGGGGCTTCTCGGAATGCCAGAAGGAAAGCCAGTTGTCCCAATGTATTTATCTTTAAAGAGGGACTAGTTTTGTGATTGCTCCATGGCTCTAGCCTTCCATTGGGGTTCCTGCTAGAAAGCAAGAGGGCTTCTTCCTCCCTGTAGATTTAAGATGTCTGCTGTTCTCATGGTGGTGCCACAGCCGCCTGTAGCTCTCCAGATCTGCTGTTGTCAGTGTATATGTGAAGCTCATAAACATGAAGGCAGAAGCTTTGTTGTAGGATGCTACCGGGGAGAGAAAAACAGAGATCTCTGAGATTGTGGGCTGTGTTGTTGATCACGTTCAGACCTTTGTTCATTGCATCTCTCTTGATTTGGCTGACTGAGCCGGCATCCTGGAGATATTTTTGCTGGGGTTGAGTTCCATATGTGCCTACGCCTTTGATCAGTTGCGACCCATGTCCCCAGGCTGATTCATTTTAATATAGCAGATTTTGTTTTTCTTTCCTTCCTTCTGAGCACACTCGGTACAAACAGTCTAATTCTTAAATTAGCTCAGATTATCTTCTAATGAAACCAGAGTATGTGAGTTAAGAAGCACAGACAAAAAGTAAACTGAGGACAGGATCATACTGTAACTCATATGCAGAAATATCGCATCTTATAGTCTCTCCCAATTTAGTAGAGAAGAATTGTAGAATTGAAGAATCCTTTTTATCCTTTTTTTTTTTTTCTTTTTCTTTTCATGATTCTCAGGAGATGTAAACTGAGATCAGGATTTCAGGATTTAGAAGTCAGTGGAGATACTGGATGTTATTTTACTTGGCTCAGAAACCACAGTATCGACCTTAAGTCAGCACACTATGTTTTTGCATTGGGTTATGCTCCCTTGTTTCCATTCCCTGTTCTCCTCTCATGTCTGACAGCCAACCATCCTGTATCACCTGTGAAGACAGCAGGTGCACAATTTCATACACATTGAACTCAACGGGATTTTTGGAGTGGGTCTTCCACAACACTGCAAAAGTGGAATAACTCTATTGAAAGGGGTGTAAATGCTCCAGTGAGAAAGGTATATGGTTGTCTACAATCACTAAAAAGTACTAGAATTCATTTGTCTGTGGTGGCTGTTGAAACACTTCAGATTGTAGTTGAGTGGGCACAAATATATGGGAAAAAAGTCGAAAAAAGAAAAAAGTCAGATTTGCAAAATGCTTTGCTGTGTTGTTGGGGGGGGCGGGGCCGCTTTGCATGTATTTTATTCTCTGGTATCACCTTTTGCTCTCAGTTTGTTTATCCACCTTCTTCAGCTTGAACTTTTATCTCCACAAGACAAACTAGGAAATCATGTAAAACAAGAAAGATTCTTTGAGTCTTGTTCACATAATTCACTTCGATTTGTTGATTGTATTCCTGTGCAAAATGTTGGGCTGTTCTGTAGAGTAGCCAGATTAATGCTTTCAGGGTAGAACTTCTTAGGAAGCACTACATCATTACATTTCCTGAAGCAAAAGTACAAGCTTTGTCACACAGAACATTTAAAGCTAACATGGCTATTGTACTGGGAAATATCCCATTGGAAAGAACCCTGCATAAACATAAAGACCCGGTTGCAGGGACTCTTGTTTCCTCATCTGGTTCTATACTATTGTTGAATTCAAATTATCTTGACATAATTGTCCCATGAAATGAGCTGATTTGCATTTGACATCAGAATTTATCTGCCCTGTGGATATCCTGATGATCTCATTCCCGCTCATTCAGGTGTAATGGTTGGATGGGTAAAGGTATAAGGGTGTATGGTAGGAGTATGATCTGAAACAGCTCTGATTATTCATTTGGCAATTTTTTTTTTAAGATGTTTTAAAAGGTGTAAAAACCTCCACTTAAATTATATATATTTTTAACAAATTAAATTAACAATTATAGTTTACATTAGTTTAACTTGTAATTCACCCTACAGCCAGCAAAATAATAATAATATTAATTATTATTATTATTATATGGTTTAATTCTTCTTCTTAAAATAGTTATGGCAACAACAATAAATAACAATAACAACAATATAAACTTCTGTTTATAACATGTTGGGAATTTTAAAGTCTAAGAGCTCCTTACTGAGCATAGAACATCACACTTCTGCCACATCTCTTTGAGGGTTTGTCTGTCTGCTGTTGAGATATTTCACAAAAAGTCTTAACCACAATGGCTTTTGCACTCCATTACAGATTATTGGGTCACAATTGTTCAGGAGCTGCAAATGGAAGGATAATTATAGACTGTTATCTGTGATTTGTTGGGCCTGCTAAATGGAGCTGAGGGTTAAGGCAGGAAAAGTCCTTTTAATCTGCATAGTGGGTTAATAGCTAAGATTTTTATTCCTCAGTTCCTCAGAATAAAGCAAATTGTGCTATTTCTTTTCTCTCCAAGGACAGCATATTGCCCTATCTGATTCATTGGGAAATTGTAAGGAAAGTGTCTTGTTGAATAGAAACACGACAATATCACATTCTTTTCTTTCAGGGAGTAGACATATCATAAGTTCTGTCTCTGATGCAGAGACGAGGTGTAAATTGCCCCACTATCAAGGTGAGTACTTGGCCCCAAGAGATCCCCTGCAAAACTGTCATTCATTTCATGTGGATGAAGGCTTTCTCTCAGAAGTGTCTGGCAGTCTGGGGTGACTTCCATCTACTCTCACTTAAGCATCTGAAAATTAGAAGGTTACAACCGGGCTAATTCCAATCTCCTATATCATTATATAAGGTGCATCATCTCAACCTGAAGATGAATAACTCTACGGGGTAGGGGTTCTTGCTGCTCCTGTCTCAGAGCTGCACATCCAAAATCTGAGATGAATTGTTCCATGATATCTCAGACATGTCCCTGTGAAGTGTGTAATTCGTCTCTTGCCCCCATCTTTGTTCAGGGGTAAAATATATTGATCTTTTATTTATATATATATATATTGGTAATTATTATTATTCCTCTCTATATTTTTTCCTAGCTCTTAGCAATAGCAGATCCTGAAAAATATTTAGTTTTCTGAAAAGCCCAAACCTGCTGTGTTTTTCTTTCTTCACCCCCCCTTTTCCCTTTATCCAACTGGCAGCAGATGCAGTCTGTCCCTGGCAGGTAGAATTCTTGCCGCATGTCCCAGGCAACACCTTTTCTATTTGCAGCTGGGATTTTTTGGTTGTTTTTGTTTTGAATTCATTAATTATTTTTGATATCATAGCCTTCTTTGGTGTATTGACACTTTCTGTCTTCAAAGCAGATCCAATTAGTAGGAGGGATTTGCCAACTGATGCCTGTATGTCATTTCGTGAACAGGTGGAGATGCATCAACACAGAGGAACATCCAGGGTGGCTACATGATTTTCTGTAGGCAGATGCAAGCTCACTCTGCCTGTTCTCTGAGCCAGCCAGCAGCTTTGCAATGCAACAAGCCTCATCTAATGTACCATACTTGTGAATAGCTAGACTATATGTTGTAAGTAGATGCAGATGAATGCTGATCAGACCTTATTGGCTTAGGGTTGGCACCTTGTGAAAAATGTTCTGGCCACCGTGGGGCACATAACATGCTTAGATTTAGGAGACCTGAAAGCCAGCTATTTGCCATAAATCAATAAGTTAATGCTTCTTATTATAATGCATCCACCCCCGTCTTAAGCTAACCCACTCCAACTGTCTGTTGATAAATGAATTTAACTTACACCTTCCTCCATAACTATGGCCTTTAAAAATATTTACTGTAGTGCAAATAATTAATATATATATATATACATGAACTTCACACAGCACAATGATATGTAGACAAATTAAAGTTGCAGTACTAACAGATACTTCTCCACAGCAGAAATGCCTCATATTTATTTGGAAAGGCAGTTTAAAATAGCTAAGCTATCCTTAATTGTCAATTTATTTTCCAGGAATCATAAGTCTTTTTTAAATCATAACATTTCTATTTTTGCTCTTACTTTTTTTTTTTTTTCTTTTTTGGAAGTAAGTTTATAAAAGATTTTTTATTATTATTATTATTATTAGGAAAATAATAGAATGGTATTCATGCTCTTAGGTAAAAAGTATTTCCTTTTAAAAAGTGATTGTCATAATAGTGATATTTATATATGTATGTAAATTGTTAAAGAGATCTAAACTGAGCACCAAAAGCTGGTGTTAGTATGGGGTTAGTACACGGTATGCTCATTTCTAAGATGTTAGACATACAACAAAACTTTCTCTCTTCATGTTGGCCTAGAAACAAATTATATAAAGAAGCCAGCACAAGTATATTATATAAAAGCCCAAGTTAAAGTTAGTAAAGTTACTCATTTCCTGTGTTTTAGAGAACTGGATCTTTGGATTTCTTCCAACAGTTTTGTGCTCTAACTTAAGATGCAGAGGAGAGGAGAGAGCATCAGAAATACCGCAGATGCTTAAGCTCATCATGACTAAGGCTGTGAATGTGTCACAGCTGTCACTGGAGCCTTGAATTCCACAATCCACACTCATTCATTCGAGTTGCATGAAGTTTGACAGCTTGGATGGTGTTTTTGTGCTAGTGAATGGGTTAGTTAACCAAGATGATTATGTACAGTAGGTGAACAGCTGGAATAAATTTCATTTGAGAGCATAGTGTGTGGTGGCTGCAGAAGGAGAGAAGAGCATGAAAAGCCATTATTAGACATCTTGAAGCTGCTTCTCTCACCACTCATCTCTGGACACTGATCTATATTTTCTAGCTTGTTGTTCTTTAACCTGGTCTTTGTACCACAGCTGGGTAATGATGGTGATAGAAAATAGCTTTCACAGACTACCAAAATCTGAATGTTACTCAGCAGATATGAGTATCATAACCTTTTTGGTCCCCCTAGCAGCTGTAGCCCTGACAGATTTTCACTTCTGGCCTTCAACTCATTCATTTTCCTTTGCATGGAAGACATGATCTCTTTTACTATAATAGTTTCTATAATACTGGCCAGAAATGAGATTGAGAGATGTAAAGATAGACATGATTAAGACACGTAAAAATAGGTATGTATTTTTAAGTGTCTACATGCATCAAAGTTAAGCTCCTATTACAGCCAAAGGGGATTTATGGCATGGTTCTGTCACCCACACATAAGTGTCAAGTGCCATCTGAGGTCCCCTGGGATATCTGACATCCTCTCGGGACAAGGAAGTGTGATGCTGATCTACTCCAGAACTTTTGCCTTCTGTATGAGGGCAGGTAAAATACCCTGGGACAATGGTGACACAAACAGCAGTGTTTAGTTTACTATTTCTGGCCAATACCCAGTCAATGCAAATAAATAGAGGTACGTACTACAGAGTGAACTTGTAACTATTGTGGTGGTTTTACCGTGGTAGGCAGCTGAACACCACAACCGCTCTCTCACTCCCCCTCCTCAGATGAGGAGGGGAAGAAGTAAAGGAAAGAACAACTCAGGGGTTGAGACAAGGATAATTTAATTAAAGAGAAAAAAATATTATTAAGGAAATATTATCATTAATTAAACAATTCAACTAAAGGGAAAAAAGGGAAAGGGGAAAAGGGAGGGGGTAAGGGAATAACAAAACGAAACAAGTAAAGGCTATGTGGAAGTGCAGAGGAACGAAATTACTCTATACTTCCCATAAATGAGTGGTGCTTGACCACGTCCTTGAAGTAGGGCCTCAACACATGTAGCCGGGGTTTGAGAGGAGGACAGACGTTTTTGCAGTGAGAGGCCCCCCGCCCCACCGCCCCCCCCCCTCCATTCTTCCTGTTTCCACCTTTTATTCCTGACTGTGACAGCACATGGTACGGAATATCCCTTTGGTTGGTTTAGGTCAGCTGCGCTGATGATGTTTCTTTCTCACTGTTTTGCCCACCCCCTAGGAGGGTTAGAGAAAGTCCTGATGCTGTGCCAGCACTTCTCAGCAGCAGACACAACACTGGTGTGACACCACTGCTGTTCTAGCTACAAGTGCAGAGCGCAGCACTGGATGGGCTGCTGCAGGGAAAGTTAACATCCCAGTCAGACCCAGTACAAATATTAAGCCTGAAAACTCTTGAATAAATGCCAGTTAGGTGTTTTAATCTGCAGCCCAAACCCTGCCCTGGGTTTCTGATCCCTTCTGATGATTTAGAATGAGACTGATCTATTGTGGCCTTATTGTTCTTACCGCAAACATTAAGTGTACACTTTACATTCAGATGTTCTCACACAGGGCTTGGGAATGCCCTTTGCTATTGTTACTTCAGAAGATCACAGTTAAGATGCTGTTCCACAAATGAATTGCTACATTGCCGTTGTCTCCACTTAGCTCCAGATTGCTCCTGGAATTATTTTTCCTGGGACATCACAGAAGCTGAATTTGCCTTTCTCCAGATTTAACTGCCACAAGCAGTTCCTGGTCATCCTGTGACTGACTAATCCAAAAGGTCCTTTTCCCTCTGTGTCAGTTTCAGCTGAAGTATTATCATCTTGTGCTTCAGGAATGTGACCTTTTACTGCTCACTGTCCATGTTGGCTCTATATTGCTACCTTCGCCTTTCCCCCTCATTCACATACCTTTGATGCAAAAAGATCTTTGTGTTGAAGTTTCCCATCTGCTTAATGCTGCTGACTTCACTACATGGTTATCTCAGTTTCTCCAGACTCTCCTGTTTGGAATGGAGAATATAAGCTACACACCTACTTTGCTGAAGACTTCTATTGCTTTTCTTTGCTTTATTTATTTATTTATTTATTTTTCCCCAGCAAGTTCTCTGTCTTCAGATGACATGGAGCTGTGTCCAAGGCTATTAAAGCAAAGCATGACATATTTAAAGCAAAACACTTCAAAGTATCAAGCTTTAATATTATTCTCATCAGCCCAACTTCTTCAAGGTCTTCTGAAAGAAAAAAAACTCTCCCTGAAAGGGAAAAGGGTTTTTTTTTTTGACTTTTCAAGAATCATTTGAACTGTAGCTTGGTAATCTGGTAAAACAAGCCTCACATCATCCTAAAAGAAACAATAAAGGATTCTCCAGACTAAGAGCTTCCCTTTTGACTCTATTGCCTTGATTATTATTTTTTTTTATTTTTTTTTTCCCTGATAGAACATTAAGTTGACCTCCTGTTTTGCTTTCCAGTGTCCCTACTAAATTAGAGCAATGAGGGCACAATTTAGCTACTCTCCCAAATTGATTCTGAGACAAACCTCAATGGGTAGAATATTCTGAGGCTATTATGCAGTAGTTCCATGTGAATCACTAGTACATTATGCAATACAATAGATCTGACCTGTTGCCAAATGTATTCACAGCCACAGAAATTTAGTAAGTGAAATATGTTTAAGAATATGTTTAAGAATATGGATATGAAGGCAACAGTGTGATAGCTCAACCACACAGCTTAGATCAGATAATTTGTAACATGTGGTTATATTCTTGAAAGTTGGAAAGGAATCTCACTTGAATGTTAACATGAGATCTATTTCTTTGCTATCTAGATGGTGAAATTCTTACCTGATATTCTGCCTAATGAATTGCCAGACCATTCTGCATTCTATGTCACACATTGCAACATTACAATTTCAAAATTCCTTCATTGGAATCAGAAATTGTTTGAATTTTCAAACATTCATATAATCTTTTGTAACTTCAATTTTGCTTCTCTTATGTTCTCTTGTTCTATATGTATTTTTTTGTGTGTTTGGAGATTTCTATGTAGAAGTTAATGGCTGTTTGTCATATGCTGTCTTTTTAGGCAGTGGAGTCACAAAGTAGATTTCTAAGATTTTTCATGTTTGAAAGGGCCAGGTAAGCCAAGCAAGATGATTTTTAAAAGCCAAATGAGACCTACTGGCCAAATTCAAAAGAATATGCAGGCATTTCTCTCTGCCTGTCCAAGCTGATCCGTATCACTCTCTTTAGCAGCATGTTCTAACTTGCATTTTATAAATCGTTTTTGCAAGCTTTAAACCAAAATATTACAGCTTGTGATTCATGGGCTGGTTCAAACCTGCAAAATATTTGTACAGTTTCTTTGGTGTGCTTGCCATTTTCAAAATGCATCACCCTTGTGCACTACTACTTCTATGCAACTCTGAACAATGGCAAACTTTAGTGCTTCAGTATTTACATTTAGCCTTTAACAGGTAAAAGATCAGACCACAGAATATAGCCTGTACTACAGAAAACAATGTACATTTGTATTACTACTGGCAAAGATGAAGAAGACATACATGGAGATTGCTGAACCTGTCTTGTTGCCTCTGAACATATAATGATCTCCATCTTTTCTCAAAGTACATCTCAATGCCTGCTTTTCATGGCTCATGGAGCAACTTAGCTCAGAATGCCTCCCATCACATTCCTACCTTGACTTCCCACAATTCTAAATATTATATTAACCTTTGTAGCATACTTTTTCTCAAGTAAGATCAACAAGGCTAAGAAAAATTGCAGATATAAGAGAACATGAAGTAGGAAAAAAAAAGAAAAAAAGAAAAAAAGAAAAGAAAAAAGCTCCTCCATACTCAGCAACCTGGAACTTTCTGATTTGCCAGCCCATTAGATAATCAAATGAGCAAAGGAATAAACAAATATGAATTCCTTTGATTACTTTTTGTTCCCCAATGTGCCATGCTTGTTCAAGACCATTTTCGCTCACTATATGCTGTCTTTGTTCAGTTGGGATTCAGACACTTCTTACCAATACCATGACTCCAGCCAACATTAAGACAAGATCCATCTCATACCTATATTTTCCTGCCTGGCTTTACAAAATGTTCTATATGATTCCACACGTTATTCTTCATCATCTATATCAGCAGACTGCTGCCTTTAGTGACCCATAAGTAATAATAAAAATCAGGCTAAGTAGAGTATGACTTATACTTTGTTCCACCTGTTGTTTTGAGTTTCCCCTTCGTAGTTTGTCATGAGCAGTTTTGGAAGAACTCCTGTGTTTCGCAATGAGCTATGAGAAGGAACCAGCGTCATTAAAGTGAACAATGCTGAAATGTTTGTCAAACAAAATTCTTCCTGCTTGTTGAAACTTGGCCTTACTACAAAACCACTGAATCAACAAAAGGTGACCCTGATTTCTTAACATGTCTCCTGCTTAATATTCTACCATTATTTTTAAAATTATTTTAAAATAAATAATTTAGTTGAATCAGTCCATATATTGAAACTTCTTTGTTTATTTGTTAATTTCTTCAACATGCTGTTGCAATAGTGATGAGAGCACTATTGGAAAAGCTCAACATCTTGCACAAGACATCTGGAGAGATTACCATTCAAACACATAACTACAAGTTAACCATATCTGAGATAGGTCATAAGTATATAGGGTTCAATTCCTTCCTTCCTTCCTTCCTTCCTTCCTTCCTTCCTTCCTTCCTTCCCTGCTTCCTTCCTTCCTTCGTTCCTTCTTTCTTTCCTTCCACAGGAATTTAAAATAAATCAGAATACCTCTGCCCCAAAAGAGCCTATTTTTTTTTGTACTGTCCATTACAGGAATCTGGGTTATCTGTAAACATCCACAAAGAATATGCCTGAAGTTACTGGAGAGAAGTCCACTTTGATTTGCATAAAGATATACTAAAAAAATTGAAGGAAATCTAGCAGTTTAATGCAATTTCCCTGAGGTTCCTTCTAATGTTGCTATCACAACATTCTCTTAACTCTGAGAGTGTTTATAAAACAAAGGCTTTCCAAGCCAAGGATGGGGTTAATTTAGGGTTAATAGATACACCGTTTAAAATAAATAAATAAATAAATAAATATTTATATAATTATAAAATTTAAGAGTGAATACTTTTCTTCCCCCAGAGGATTTCTTCATAGTATTTTCATTATCCCAAATTGATATTTAATAAGGAATGATCTATGGAAAACTCAAAACCTCAGAGCTCTTAAATGCTCAGAAAAGAAAAATATCATCCTTAAACTGTTATCAATAGGTTTTGCAATATGTCTTTTAATGATATGTAACGACACAAATTTCTGTTGTCTTTTAAAGATAAAATAAATCTCCCTTGATGTGGAAGAAACTGCCTTCAGTAAGATCTGTTCAGCAGTGGTGCATTTGCTTGATTCAGCTCTGGCATGAATAGCAATTAGACTGGAAATCGTTGGGAAAATAGATAATAATTTACACTGCCGTAATGGGAGTAAAACAGGAAGAAGCTGCAGTAACCCAGGAGAATCTGATTTCCACATGAGTTGCTCTCTATACAACATAAAATAAATAAGATATTTAACAAAGGCTCTCAGCAACTTTTCAAACAACGGTCAGGCAAAATCATGAATGAGAGACTGTTCCCATAGGCAGCTTGGATGAGGCCATTCCAATTTTGGGCGTCAATCAGTTTATAAGAGTGGATATAAATGATGACATATTACTTGACCTTAGGGCCAAAGTCCCAGACATGATTTATATAGAAGTGTATTTGTAACATTAAAGTCCATTTCTTTTCCTTGTCACTGTTGTGAAATTCCATTGGTGGTTGTTAGCTACTCACTTCACTTTGTTTTGCACCTTCTTATTCACAAACTAGTAGGTGACAAAATACAAAGCAAACCTGTCTTTGGTGAGGTGTTTTTTCTGTTGGATAAACACAGTAGTACATAAGCCCTTCCGACATTGCCAAGGAGCTAGGATCTGACATGGATGCCTGTCAGCAGTAACAAGAAAGTATTTGCAAAGCTTATATGTACTGAAATTATTTCATATTGGTGGAGTCTTTCCATTTATTCCATTTGGCCCACTGTCTGAAATTTTTAGATGAGTCCTCACTGATTAAAATAAATAATTCTGATCCTTGGTTTCTACCTGTTTGTTGTGGTTTAACCCGGCCGGCAGCTAAACACCACACAGCCGTTCGCTCACCCTCCCCCCTCCCTCTCTGGGATGGGGGAGAGAAACGGGAAATTGAAGCTTGTGGGTTGAGATAAAGACAGTTTATTTAAGAGAGAAAATAATAATAATAATAATAATAATAATAGTAATATGTACAAACAAGTGATGCACAATGCAATTGCTCACCACCCGCTGACCGATGCCCAGCCCAACCCCGAGCAGCCGGCCCCCCACCCTGGCTAGCCACCCCTATATATTGTTCAGCATGACGTCAGATGGTATGGAATACCCCTTTGGCCAGTTTGGGTCAGCTGTCCTGGGGCTGTCCCCTCCCAGCTCTTGCTGCCCCCCCAGCCTGCCCGCTGGCAGGACAGAGCGAGGAGCTGAAAAGTCCTTGGCTTAGTGTAAGCACTGCTCTGCAGCAATTAAAACACCAGCATGTTATCAGCACTCTTCTCATCCCAATCCAAAACATAGTACCTCACCAGCCATTAGGAGGAAAAACAACTCTGTCCCAACTGAAACCAGGACACTGTTACAAACTTTATCTCTTTTCAATGAATTCAGCCACAATTTGCTTCTGAGTCTGCAGAAGAACTGGTGATGGAATATCTACATGCATTCTCCTATTTGAATGCATTTCAGCAGAACACATTATTTATCAAGTCCTTTGGGATATAAGGGACTAAGACTGTGGAATACATTGTCAGTGCCCCTGCTGAGAAACTACAGAGCACCAGAGAACATCCTGGAGCTCTGCAATTTGGTCACTACACTCTTACTAATTTGTTATTAAATTTATGTTAAAGTATATTGCATGGAATGTTGCATTGCTTTGGGGTCAAGTGTATTAAGATTATTCTTGACAATGCTTGGGCAAAATTCAAAGATTATCAAAGTACACAAATCATTCCCAATAGAAATTTCACATGTGACCAGACAATCTGAAAGGCTGAAGACAGTAAGCAAACTATAGATAGTATGTTCTGTGCCAGTTGGCCTCAATGCCAAAAAAAAAAAAAAAAAAAAAAGTTACAGACACCTTACTGATATTTATATAAATTATGGTGGGGGGCAGGGGAAGTATGGCTGATAACAACACAAGTGAATAGACAGAAAACCTTGTATCTGTCTTGTGCCTCCCTCATTCCCTAGCTCCTGTGCTATTCTAGGTCTCCTGGCAGTGCTGTTGGATTGTAGAGGGAGTATCCTAAGGCATTATTCCCAGGCTGAGTCATGATTCTACTTTGATATCTCATGCTGTGGCTAGGCTAGTCTGAACTATGGCTTTTCTGGAGCATCAGAGTTCAGTCTCCACATGAAGTAATGACTCAGCTGAGATAGAGGAGGAAAGACCTCTCTTGGTGGGCAGATGCGGTTCTCTGCAGAGCTAGGAAATTTGTTGGAAGAGAGAGCTGGCTGAACATCGGAGTTTATACTCGACTTGCAGATTCCTAAGAAGTTGTTTCTCTAGTGACCATATCAACAAGAATGATTTTAGAGTACTTTCTCCATGTCTGCTTTTAGTGTTTAGATATTGGCAAAAGTCAAAGAGTACAACGAGCATTTTCCAGCAGAAAGGATTTTTGTTTGTTTGTTTGATTGATTGATTTATAGGCCACACTGGCAGAAGGGAGAGCTTATTTGTAACATGGGTCTCCCTGTCTTGCAAATGCTGGCATTTTTAAATCCACAGGTCCTGTGGGAGCTGAAGGAACATGTCCTGTGGGATCCTTAGTGTGTCTTGTAAATGGTAGTGAGTTGGGAATTTATCTCTGCACCTTGAGGTCTGTGGGCCATATAAGGTACACACAGCGTAAGGCCTACTCAACTCCAATGAGCACTCACAATCTCCCCAGATTAGGCTCATAATGGGAAAACTGAAACAGCACAAACAGAAGAAAATTGTTTATAAGAAATAAATTTGATAATAGATAGCACCCTTCATATTTGCTATTATAAACAGTAGATTTTGAAATCAAAATATGGAACCTGATTCTGGGGAGAAAAAATATAGGGTTGTTCTAGCAATAAAACTTTTTTTTTTTTTTTTTTTTTTTTTTTTTTTTTTAATGGTTTTTTTAAGAAACCCTACAGAATAAACACCCACTCTGTTTCCTGACAGTTAAGGACCCTGAGCACAATCAGGAGATTTTTTTTTTTTTTTTTTTTTTAATAATTTCTAAGAAAACAAGACTGACTGAAACAACTATAAAAATGTGCAGTTTGAAAGTCTGGACAACTCTGAGATATTACAAAGTACTAGTGAAACAGACAAGTAACAAGGGAAAAAGGGAAAAAACTTTTGAGCTTTGGTAGTAGGAAGCTCTAAGATGCAAAGCCCTGAAGGTGGTGCTAAAAACCCAACTCTATTATCATGTCTGAACTGGGAGTGCCAGCAGTATAGGCTTCTTTTACCAGAGAAGGGAGCGAAGCATCTCCCAAGAGGGACTGAAGTAAAAATATGATTCATACAATGGAGGTGTTTGGCTCTCTTCACTAAATGTAGAAGGAGATTAAAATTTCTCTGCTTATAATTTAAATGTTAATATTTAAGTGGGGAAAACCCAAGGCCTGGTGACCCAGAGCAATACAGGCAGTTCACTAATACCACGCGATACTTGCTTTGTTTAGGACATCACGTAATTATAACTAACACCGAATGTCAGGAAGAACTTCATTTTTCCTTTTTTAGTCAGAGTAGCGATTTTCAAAATGTTGGGGATGGGGTTGTGCATTTTCAAATGTGTTTCAAATCTATTTTCAATTATGACAGAGTAAATCATGATTAATTTGTTTATAAAGTAAATCAAAATGCATCACATGGCATGTTCTGTAATATAGCGAAATGGATTAAAAATAATAGCTAAAATATACATCCACTTAAAATCTTTTTAAAATACTTTCCCCAGCTATCAAAAAGAATTTCGAAATTGTGTGTCCCAAATCAGTTAGCATCAACATTTCCCTTGGCAAAAAAAGCTAGACATGTAAATGATGGACAGAAATAGTACTTATGATTAATATATAAATTGCCCATTTGCTATTTTAACATTTTGATTTGAACCATTAATTTAAATGGAAATCAGTGATAACTAAGCAGGAAGGTTAATTAAACTTAACGTCCTGCTTTGGACTGCTTGCTGATATCTATATTTCACATCAGTGGTTTGGGTCTGAATTTCAATCTCTTCAGTGAACTGTTCCTTGCTTTTATACAACCACATTTTATTATTATTATTATTTTTATTTCCCCCCCCCCCTCTCCCCCCCGTAACTCATCATTGTTAAGCAGTTCCAGCCTAGACCTGAATCTTTATCCTTTCATCAAAAAGCTGATCAAGATTGACTCAGCTCTGAAATGTATGGGTGATAAAATCTGAGATCACAAACTGTGCACTGCATGTGTATTTTACATTAAACCACTCAGTAGTGGCTAAGAAAATGAAAGTGATTTTTCTTAGTTTCAGCCTTCTGGGCTCTTTCGTGGGTGAATGTATTAGAGCAGAATACCAAATTAGGAATTAAAAGATTTACCAGGTTAAATCACAGAAATCCCACATGGGATGCAAAATGATATGTTGGTTATGTATTGAGAAAGGGGGAAGTAAGGAGAATGAAAAAAGAACCACAATAAGGGTTTAACGAATTAAACTGACAATGCACCGTTTAATGTGCATGATAAGAATGCATTGATTAAATGGCAAACGAAATAGCAAGAGAATTCACTGCTTCTTTTCTTACTGAAATATGTTTCTTGTCATAAGATTAGAATATGGGCATTACTGAGATCCATTTTCACCTTTTCTGTCAAGAATGGTGGGATGAATTGACCAGTTAATTGTTAAAATTATGAGCATCAAGAGTGAGGAATAGTACAACAAATATATATATATATATATTCAGTCATATGAGTACGTGGGGTTAATAAATTATCTGATGTATATGCAATGACTGTGAAGTCCTGTAGCTGTCACCACTACCACCAGCCATGCCCACCACCATCCACCACCACCACCACCTCCAGCCAGCCATGCCCACCACCTTGTCACCACCCATTGAATCTGCCAGCTGAGCTGCTTGCGAAAGCATTCCCTAATGTGATTGAATCAAATTGCTAACCTTGCTTGGTTAGCAAAGCCTTATTATTTGAGCTAACCCAATTTAGTGGGGGTGAATTAGTTTAAGCAATGCTTGCATGACCAGCTCAGCAGGCAGATCGGTGGCAGTGTGGCATGGATTGGAGATGCTAACCTGATCTAGAGTAATGGTTTTTTCATCATGGTTACAGCTGGAGAGAAAGAGAGATGTACACAGCCTAAGGTAGGTGTCAGGAACTGATGGAAGCTTTTGTATGGGATGTAGACACAATGGTGTGCCATCTAACAGAATGGAATCTCTAAAGAGGGTCAGGAGGAAAGAAATTGTGTTTTTATGAAGGAATCTCAGCTATCTTTCAGCTAATGCACACAAGTTCTATTAGCTTGCTGGAAAATAGCTAAAAATGAAAACATTGTGAAAGAATAATGAAGATAATTTTGTGTTACTGTCTACACTGGTGATCAGAGAAGATATAGTTGGTACTCAGAGCTAAAGGAATCCTATGTTTACCTGTAATACCAAAGCTATCTATATACAAAGTACCAAATGCCCTTATTTCTCACTCCAGTCACTCAGAGCAGAAGTTACTGCTTATCTCTTCAGAAATTTGTCCTTTTCATTTGCTTCATGGTTGCATTGATATGCCAAGTAAGAGTGGTAACCTCAGCAAAAATAGGCATTATACAACAGGGTAGATTTCTTTGTAGGTAAAATAACCCTAAAAGTCAAGGATTGTCTGTAGGGCTTGTTTATACATGTGAGCAAACTGGGATGTTTTGTTTGCTCTGGAAAAGAGATTAAAAAGAAAGAGGGGGAAATGGCATTATTTTTCTTTGCATGGACATGCTGATCTGCTTTAGAATACAAGGAGGATTCTGGCCTTTTGGACTGGAGTTAGATGACTAACACTGAATAATGGATTGCTGTACTTAGGGTTTATTCACCTACATCTTTATGACCTTTAAGTTTTAATATCCTGTTTTATTTTGGTTTGGATTGGACTTTCTTCTTGGCAGAGTTGTTTTATTGTAATTCCACATATTTTTCAATTTTCATAACTGGCTTGAAGATAACACAGAATACAGCCACTCCCACACAAAAGATGAGTCAGAATTATTTCTGCAAAGCCTGTGGCCATTGCCCATCAAGGAAACAGAAAGTATTCTGTGAAGACTTTGTGACCAATTAGAGCCAAACAATGCTGGATCAAATTAAACAATCAGAAGGGCATATAAATCCATGTAACAAAATATTGTTTTCATCTATGTGGCAGACAGGAACACATACAAAATGTGCAAAATATTATTTAAAAATTTCTTCTCTGCCTCAAATACCTTCTTCATTTCAGGGCTGTTTCAGGAATAAGGCAGTCTTAGATAAAATATGTAGTTCTTTGGGCAGGTCTAACAGCTTCACCCATGCTCTGGAATCCTCTAGTCCATTCCACCGTGCCTATGTCCCATTCTATCCAGACACCATCACAAAGTTTGTTCTCTTTTTTCTTTTTTCTTTTTTTTTTTTTTTTTTTTTTTTTCCAAAAGAGACTCACATTGTGCTGACTTCAGGTTATCAGATGTTTAGTTTTATCTGCCGAAAGAGGAGCTTTTCCTCCTTTTCCCTTATGTGCCTCTACCCTGGTCTCCCCAGCAAATGACACATTTCAGAACAACATACAGACTCGTCCTATGCTTCATTTACTCCATCTGGCTGCAAACTCTAGGGACAGAAGTGAACTTTGGGACGTGATGAAAGGAATACCATAAAATGTGAACTTACCTTTTCTGTATGTTCAGGTAGAGTGTCTTTTTTTGTTTGTTTGTTAATTTGTTTTTTTGTTGGTTTTGTTTGCCTGGTGCCTCAGATGAGATCTGGTCTTTGCTGCAGAATACACTCCCAGGGGACAGCAATAAAAGAGCCTGAGATCTGCCAGAGCATGCTGAGCCAATATATATATATATATATATATAAAGGTAACTCAGAGTTTCTCTGTGTTACAACTATTCAGTCCCTGAGATTTCTATCATGTTTAAAATCATGGATGTCTCAGAGGTTATTAGGCTATTAGCCAATGCACAAATGAACCATTAAACTTTGGCCTATGCATTGCTAACTGGCTGTCATGGTGTCTCTCCTTCAATTTGCTCTCCTGCCCCTCCTTTAATTTTCCACCTTCCTGGGGACAGAAAAATCCAAGAAGGCTACTTTTACGTAGCTCTCTGCCATCTGCAGGCGTGAGGGTCATTAATAATGCAGCAGGTGGAAATGAGGGCTTTGGGACAAGTTTATTTTTCATCTTAATAAATTGCATCCTTTGGAGGCTGCTGAAGTGGATCTCCCAGTGCTGGAGATCAATAAAGCTTTCTCTTTCTTAGGTTGTTTTTCTTTATAAAATGTTTTTGTCAAACACTGAGTAGGATGGGAAGGTACTGTGTTTCTGTGAGAAACCATCCTGTGGAGCACTGCTGCCTCCAGCAATTTTATTGTAGTTATTTTAAGAGATTAGAGGAAATACTCTCCATGGAGCATATAAAAAATAGGGGAATAAAGGAGAACTGCTCTATTGTACACTACCATGAAACTGCAAAATCTTTGGCTAAAACTCTTTGACCTAATGAGTTTCCAAAGGATCAAAGTTTCATCCCGGAAGTACTTGAAAGACACATGATGATGATCAGCATAGTAGAACCATATCAGTACTTCAAGATCTTGCCACAGATTTTAGTTAGTTTATTTTTCTGAGTAACTGACCTAAATAAACTTTGGTTTACATCACTGCTCTCAAACCGCTGTTTCTTTTGTGACTTTTCTGCTGAATACAAATTATGCTAAACTCAGAGTGAGTGCAGATAAAGACCTGAAGAGAATTTAGTCTTAATCGAATGTGAGGAAAGTAAAGGGAAGCTGGAATGACAAGCAAAGAAATCTGTTACTGGATGCTTCATGCTGTTTGACCTTAATTTGCTTCCCAATATAAAATGCTACTAATCAGATGAGTGTAGTTTTGGCAAACTTTTACTGTTTGGGCTGAAATTTTGTATGCTGTGGATCAGTCTCAAATCTCTCTTTCTCTCCTAGGGCGGCCGGCGCGCGGCGCGCTTTATTTCAAATAAAACAATTGGTTTTAAGGTAAAAGTAAAGCTTTTTTCTACACATTTTTTTTCATATTCACGTGACTCTTTGTTTGAGAATTTTTAATACCTCCACGTTTTGGAACTAGGAATTAAAAATTCACAGGAGTGAAGTAGTGAAAGGATGGTTTTTGTATCAGCAATGTGTTTTTTGTTGTCTGCCTCATGTCAGTATTTCTCTAGAGTGCATGCCTTGGGAAATGCTGAGAAAATTTTTACAGTATGTCCAGAATGTCAGAGCTATATGGACTCTGAACTTTCTATATGGGCAGAGCATGACTTATCTTGGGTGAGAGAAAGAATTTGGATGAACTTCAGGCATGTTGAATGCCCTTAAAGATCACTCTTTTTTTTGTACCCAAAATGAGTGAGAATGTTTAACATTAATATTACTGATTGGGATTAATCTCACCTGCTAAATATATGTATGGTATAGCCATCCACAGCTGAAATTTAGGGTCCTTTTGGTAATCAATGGAGAGAAACAGATAAGCTTTGAAGGTGCAGCAGGGAAGGTTCAGGCTGGATGTTAGTAAGAGGTTCTTCAGTTAGCGGGTGGTCAGGCACTGGAACAGGCTCTCCAGGGAGGTGGTCACAGCACTGAGTCTGTCAGCATTCAAGAAGCATTTGGACAATGCCCTCAGACACGTGGTCTCATTTCTGAGAGTCCATTTCTGGGTGGTCCTTTGGGGACCCAGGAGTTAGACTTGATGATCCTTGTGGGTCCCATCTAACTCAGAACATTCTATAATACTATGATACTAAACTGTACATAGGAGGCACAGTCTTGGACCATAACCTGTCAAGATTATGTTATACAGGTAGAAGAGTTCTGTGTCATGAAAAATAAGTAACTAATGAATGAATTCTGTGTTCTTAATCATGATTCCCTATTTAAGAAATATATACTCTGATAAAAAAAAAAAAAAATAATTTAGATGGAGGCTGCATTTTCAGCAAACATAAACCACTGACTTGAGTGGTCCTTTATCCATAAAGAATTTTGTCTTGCAGATTTTATTGATTATGATTCTGAAATACAGAGAACAGCTTACCTAAAATCACTCTTTGAATTAACATAAAGTTGCAGTAAATCAAACTGTTCTTTTCTTGATCAGCATTTGTGGATTACACAATGCAAATATTGAAATGAAATACTGATCTGAAAGTATGGGACAGATTTTATCTAAATGTAAATGGTCGTAATATAAAACTCTACTATTAGTCTACTCACAGCAGTCTTCCTTTATAGAAAATGTAGAGAAATAGGGGACAACTTAAGATACATAATTTTGGATGATCTCACTTTTAATCTGAACTCTACTGCCTGTACTGGATATGTCTCAGATACAATAGAATGAGTCTGTGGAAATTAGCTCAGATTTAGGTGTATACATTTTAATGAAATAACTCTCACCCAAGGTCCTGAAGGACCACCCATGAGGAAGAGGCATTTTCACTGTGCCATTGAAACATGACTCAACCTATTTCAAACTGAGCAGAGGGCATTTTGGTGAAAGGGTGATTTCAGCCTAATTGAATTTACATCCTTAAATTCTAGGTTTCGTTGGTATGACTGACAATAAATTTTAAAGCTATTCAGTAGAAAAGAATAACATTCTGCTGTCCTTCTGGACCACATCGAATATGCCAATTCCACATGTTTTCTAAACAAAAATTGAATTATATCAAGTTCCGTTGTGTATAATTTCATGACCATTCTGTCAATCTGAAACTCTAGCATCACACACCATACTATCCACAGTCAGGGTTTTTAGCTTTCCCTTCAATCACCACATTCAATAGAGAACAATAACCTAGTTTTATAGATTCTATTGACTCCTATTCACACAGATTTTAAGGTTTTCCACATCAGAAAAATTCTGCTGTAATACACTGGAGTTCCACTGAAATAAAAACAAAACAATAATGGATACAGCTGATCTCTGTTAGTTGCATTTTAGTTGGCTTATTTGCATATTGTTTATTTTGAAATTTCTTGAAACAATAAAAGAAGAGAGCATGTCAAATCTTGGCCAATATATTTTTCATTTGTGTATATTTTTACATGTCTAAGACAATGCTTATACTGTCTAGATTTTAGAGATTAAATGTAGTCCTCATAAGAATCTGTACTGCTGTAAGACATACTTATTTGCAACTCTTTAAGACACTGGACACTCTGAAATGGGACCTGAGCTAAGAGATTGTAAATGTTGTAAAGGATGGCTTGGAAAATCAGTTTTACAGCATGGAATAATCTTTCAATACTACCCAAGTTGTTGTTATTATTATTATTAATATTATTATTATTATTAACAGAAGCATTTGCAGTGCATTTTATGTCTGTTTTCTCCTTCTCCTCCTCCTTCTTCTTCTTCTTCTCCTTCTTCTCTTCTTCTTCTTTTCCCAAACAAATAAGCCAGAGAATAAAATGTCTTAAATGTACTTTACTGAAAGGTCTGGGATTGCCTGCAACATTCTCATCATTGTGTCATCTGATGTGCTCATGCTTTGTGAGACAGAGTGCAAAGTCCTTTATAACCTGCTGAAGTTAAGGGAAAAAAAAAAAAAAAAAAAAAAAAAAAAACTTAAAAATTTTCTCTTAACTCAGTTCCATTTCTTGCTATGTCAGACTGAAGGAAGGAGATTAGGACTCATCTCTGTATGAGCAGGAGCTCTTCTGCTGAGGCCTGAATGCCTCCTGCCTGTTCATCTGTATATACCATGATCACCTTCATCATCCAATACCAAAATACCTCAGCAGCCTTCATTGCCTCTATATTAATGGGAAAAGGAAAGACCATTGGAGTTTTCTCCTAGGACACGAATTCACTCCACGCTTTAAGGTGGCTGGATGGGAGCCAGTTCTGAGTCAGAGGTCAAGTGATTGGGAACTTATATGTATTAGTACTGCAGTAATCTTCATGTCAGAGAAAGTGTTTTACAAAATATTCAGATTATATAGAGACCTCTTAGAATTGGAATCATTTTTGACAATCCTCCTGCTTCTGGAAGGCACTTCCACAGCTTCTCTCTGTTGATGGTCTGAAGTTTTCTTCTAATTCCCAGCTTTACAATTTTCTGTCCCAGCACTGATTTTAATTTCAATTGCTTTTCTTTCTCCTTTGTTTATACTTCTACTATGCTCAGAGATGTCCCTATTCAACAGATTCTTCTAAGCTAATCAAGCTGGCTTTCTGCTTTATTAGCTCTCTGCTTACCAAGATGAATACATGTTGTTCCAGAGCAAGGCTAACCCATGTGCCACTGAGGTGAATTTTTCATCTTTTGTTCACTATAACGGTAGCCAAGAGAAACCAGTATGGATGTAGACATTTCAGTTTTAGACAGCTAGATTTATGTGACACAAATTCCATTCCTGGTGTTGCAAGACCACATGCTGTGGAAGTTCTTAATACTGTCTAAACATAATGAGTCCATTAACCACAAGATGGGATAAAGCTGGGCAAATCTTAGGCTACTTGAGGCACAGTAGAAAAGGAAGCCAATAAGAAATGTGGGTGGAAATCAAAGGAATTATGTAACTTGTTAGTGCTTATATTGTGACTTATCTTTATCTCTCAGTGTAGGAATGAAACTTCTTTGAAACAAGCAAATGTTTTTCATGTCTATTAAGACAGGGTTGCATTCCCAGACTTGTTCTGGGGTACATTTGCTTGATAACTGAACAATATATACTTGAGGAATCAAGAAAGTAAGGGATTCATTTTCTCTACACAGCAAGGAATCAGGAAACATGCTATATCTATTCTTTTTTTCATCATGATTGGTTGAACTTTGGCCTGTAAAAGCTTTCTATATTGTTGTTCATATCTGAGGCCAATGGGTATTCATCTAGGACATAACAATAGATTGCCAAATCAAAGTGCTCAATGAAGTACAAGCTGTTATCACAGAATCACACAGAATCAGAGAATCATCTAGGTTGGAAGACACCTCCAAGATCACCGAGTCCAACCTCTGACCTAATGCTAACAAGTCCTCCACTAAACCATATCACTAAGCTCTACATCTAAACATCTTTTAAAGACCTCCAGGGGTGGTGACTCAACCACTTGCCTGGGCAGCCTATTCCAATGTCTAACAACCCTTTCAGTAAAGAAGTTCTTCCTAATATCCAACCTAAACCTCCCCTGGCAATACATACTCAGAATGGCTCTGTTGTTTTTGTGGGAAAATAGCAATGAGGACTTGTAAATATAAGTCAAAAATGATTGTTTTGTTGTCCTTTCTGAACACCTTGGTGTTTTTTTACACTTACAAAAATCCTTGTGTCACTGCCTAAGTTCTGTCAGACAATTTTCTACACACCAAGGTCATGCATTTTCTTCTCTGGCATCAGGTAACTACTTATTGTATTTGCTACCTTCTGAAGTAACAGGTAACTCTCTTTCATTGCTTATTTTATTGCTTTGGTTCTGCTTTCCAACTTGTTTCCCAGAGACAGTGTAAGTTGGGTGTGCAGCTGCTGGGTCTTGCCTGTAGGTCCATCACTAACTGCAGGACCACCCCTCTGGAGCCTGCCTGTACTACTTGGTGAAGTTCCTTATCCAAGATACCTCACAGATTAGAGTACACACCACTTACACAGAGACTAGCTTGGGTCTGGAAAGGAGAAATAGGTTCATAATGACAGCTCTGTGCTCAAGATAATCACTTAAGCTCATCAGAAGAGCTAACTAAGGGTGCTAATGTTGGCTTTGCATTCACGCAATTATATTATTTCCAGTTCAGGAGTTGTTTTGCAGACAATGTATGAATATTGCACTTGGGATTATCTTCAAACACAATAGGAATAAAAGGCTCTGATCCAGAGCTATGCTTTCCTGCTCACACACTTTCCTCTAGCCTCTTCCTTACCTGTTTTAAGTATTAAGGACTTGACTTAGGTATATTACTGATGCATTGACAACTGGGTAAATTAGATAAGATTATACTTACAAAACAAGTAAGAAATAACAAGAGCTGTTTCCTTCACCCTTCTTTTAGGATTTTGATGCTGCAACCATCAGGGAGCATAAAGAAATTACTGGTTCTGTATGATTGCATGCATTGCAAGATCACATGCATCACCTGTTCACAGCTTTTCTGTTATATCAAGCAATAATATGAGAGTCTCCCCTGTGGTCTACCAGCAGTAAGCCATCCTCATCAACAGAAGTGGCTGAATGTACACACAGGAGGAGTCCCTTAGAATCATAGAATCATGGAATTGGTTGGGTTGGACGGAACCTTAAAGATAATTCAGTGCAAAAACCCCCTGCCATGGGCAGAGACACGTTTCACTAGATCAGGCTGTCCAAAGCCCCAATTATCCTGTCCTTGAGCACTGCCAGGGGTGGGGCATCCACAACTTTTCTTCTTATCCTTTAAGGCAGTACTGTGTGTTCACACATGATGATGAGCAACTTGCATTATAGTGAGGGAGAAACACATTGGTTCTGTTTCCAGAAGGGTGTTTACATGCATAGGTTCTGTCTTCATTTCATAGACTGTCGGGGGGTAGGAGTGGTTGGGAAATTCACAAATTCTCATCAATGCTTTTAAAATTTCATCATGTTTCCCATGAGAAATATGAAGGTCCTCAAGCTGTTCACAGCAGTCTCGGTAGGACTTGGGTCCTGCATAGTCCTTAGCTGTGTTTTGCCTAGTCGCTTGACCAATTTCATTAAGATACACTCAATTCTGGGTGAGGGTATATAAGTAATTGTCAGACACAGAGAAAGAAACTCAAAAGACAAAAGGAACAAAATAAGTCAGGCATATGAGCAGACATCTGGCTAGCTAGTTGGGTTCAAATCAGAGACCAATAGCAGTGTTGAATATGAGGTAAGAGTCCCTAAGAGCTTCCACGTGAAAAAAAGCAGTAGGTACACCTATGGTCAGGGAAGGAGATGCAGATGACCACTCAAGGAAATCAAATTAATCAAGTAGCTGTTGCAAAACTTTGTTATGCCAGCTGGAGAATGCATTTTGACTGGTTGTGGTGTCATCTTTTTACAGGACATTGAAAAACAGATCTTAAAGCTCTGCTCGAATGGAGCAGCATGCAGCATGTAGTTATCTTTATAATCTCCTATTAGATTCATATTAGCTCTGAAGTGCTGCATGCATCACAGATGCTTCACACAGGTAATCAACCTGCCTGTGAAGATAAAATTTCTTGTGCCATATTTTTACTTTGACTAATGCTTATTAAATAAAAGGTAGTTTAAAAACATTTAATCACAACTAATTATCTGTAGTCTTTAGTTAAAGAAATAATGCCGTTTTTCTAATTATTTGAGGAAGTCGACAAAATAAGTGCACAATAAAACCAACAGATAACAGAACAGGGAAAATAATCCAAATCAAGACAAGAATTGCTGGATGAGTTTTACAGGTGATGTTAAATGGGAAATCTGCCAAGAACAGCTATCCTGTACACAGTGAGTTATCAACTGCATTTCTTAGTCTGTGCTTTCATAACTCTGTAGCTGCTACAGTTGCAAAATAAGCTAGAAAAACTTGACCTATAGACAAATGATCCACTCATGTCCATATCAAACCCTGATGCAATAGTTCCAACAGAGACTTTCAAAGTCGTTCTAATGTGAAAATACTCAGATATCCAGAACAATCCTTTAAATGTCATAACCTTCAATATTTTACTGTTCATTCATATGGTTCAAGCATCATACTACGGAGAAGAAGAATTGTTATATCATGAAGAATCACTTATAAAAGCAAAGCATTTTAACTAGAGTTTTTTTAAGAACTAAATAAAGAAATATAATTTCACAGAATTAATAAATAGTGCCAGAAGGATCTATGATAAACAAATCTGATGTAAGGTTTGAAAGTGAATAACACTAGCAAAATTTGCAGATGATCAAGAATTGTTTCAGATCTTCACAAGGTGTAAATTGGGATACCTTTCTTGAACTGAATGAGTAATACTTAATATAAACCTGTTCTAGAGTAGTTCTGAGAGTTTTCTGTTAACGCTAGGAAAATTCTGTAAAGTTAAACAACTATGAAATACAAGAGCTGACAGGGCTATGGCAAGTATGGCAACTACATTTGTGTAAAATCTATTCTATGATTCTATTAATGACAAAGGTATATAGAAACGATAAGGACTGTACTTTGGAAGAACCGATTATAATAGTCTTACATCGTCAGGGCATTTCAATTTAATGGAAACCACTGAAAGGAAAAGAAAAGGAAAAAAAAAATGAAACCTCTACCAAATTTATAATTGGGGGCAGCTGAAGTAAAACATGCGTGGAAGCTATTAGGTTATGTTAAAAGAAGGAATAAAGATAGCACTGAAAGTAAGAAAAAGCTGTAACGTGGATGGAAATCAGTCCTCAGTTTTACTTACCATTAGTATTTTGACGTCTTAAACTTCAGAGATGGAATTTTCTCTGTTCATCCTAGTGTACAGAGAAAAAAACATATATATATCTACATATATACTGTTTCAAAGCAGAATCTTGCTTTGTCCAAAATTAGATATCTAGCATTTAGATATAGAAATTGTTCCTTGAGGATACTTACCTCTTCTCTATGGACTGTAAAGAGAGCCTAGATAGACTGACCTAAACTATAAGTGTCTAAGATGTAAATGGAGTGAATGCTGTTTAAGGTTTTCATTAATGACCTGTGTACAGTGCACTCTCTTCAAGTTTGGAGATGGTACAAATTTGGAAGGTATGATTGTGATATCAAATTGTTGGTTCTGCTGTCATTCAAAGGGAAGGAGAGGCTGAAGAAGTAGGCAGAGAAGAACTTCAAGCTCAACAAAGACAAATGCAAAGTCTGGCACCTGGGGAGGAAAAACCCAGTGTACCAGGATAGGCTGGGGACCAGATGGTTGGATAGCAGTTTTGCAGAAAAGGACCTGGGACTCTAGGTAAACACCAAGTTGATCCTGATCTACCAATGTGACTTTGTGGCTAAGAAGGCTAAAAGCATCTTGGGTATGAGGAAAAATATTGGAGCACTACGAGGCAGGTGGTGCTCTGTATTCAGCCTGGTGAGACATAGCTGGAGTGCTGTGTCCAGTGATCACCTGCCCAGTAGGAGATAGACATGAGCACGATGGAGTGAGTCCAGCAAAGAGTCGCAAAGATGATTAAGGAATTAAGGGGAGTCAGGGAGCTGGGGCTGTTTATCCAAGAGAAGAGATGGCTCAGGGGACTCTTATAAGTGTGCAGAAATATCTAACAGCAGCATGTAAAAAAGATGGAGCTAAACTCCTCTTTCTGGCAATCAAAAAGACAAGAGACAACAAACGTAAACCGAAATACTAGAAATTCAACTTAACATCAGAAAAGCCTTTTTATAGTTACAGTGGTCAAATACTGGAACAGATTGTCCAGGGAAGTTGTGAAGACTCAGTCCTTGGAGATTTTCAGAACCTGTTTGGACATGGGTTTTGAATAATCTATTTTACCTGCTCTAGCTGACCCTGCTTTGAGAGAAGTGGTTGGACTAGACAGTCTCCAGAGGTGCTTACCAATCCCTTTATCTTCAAACTTTATCTTACCAAACACCTTTATCTTCAGTTTAAAAATGGAGTTCTAGTAAAATTCATAGGTTTTTCCTCCATGTTATACAATAAGCAAATAATAGAGGGAAAAAAAAATCAAAGAACCTATTCCTCCAGGTGTAGAGATAAGTTTTGCTGTGTATTACTAACAGATTTGGATGATGGAACTGAGGAAAACTTCATTAAGTTTGGAGATGACACTAAGTTAGGGGGAAGTGTTGATCTGCTGGAGGGTAGGTAGGCCCTACAGAAGGACCTGGAGAGGTTGAGTCGATGGGCAGAGGCCAATGGGATGAAGTGCAACATGGCTCCATTCTGTGTCCTGCACCTTGGCCACAACAACCCCATGCTGTGATACACGCCTGGGGGAGAATGGCTGGAAAGTTGTGCAGAGGAAAATGATCTGGGGGATGCTCACCTGAACATGAGCCGGCATTGTGCCCAGGTGGCCAAGAAGACAAATGGCACCCTGGCTTGGGTCAGGAATGGTGTAGCCAGCAGGACCAGGGAGGTGATTGTCCCCCTGTACTCTGCTCTGGTGAGGCCACACCTCGAGTACTGTGTTCAACTTTAGGCCCCCCACTACAAGAAGGACATCAAGGCCTTGGAACATGTCCAGAGAAGGGCTACAAAGCTGGCAAAGGGCCTGGAACACAAGTCCTGTGAGGAGTGGCTGAGGGAACTGGGGTTGTTTATACTGGAGAAGAGGAGGCTCAGGGGAGACCTTATTGCTCTCTACAGCTATCTGAAAGGGAGTTGTAGGGAGCTGGGGCTCAGCCTCTTCTCACAGGTAACTAGTGATAGGACCAGAGGGAATGGCCTCAAGTTGTACCAGGGGAGGTTCTGGTTGGAAATGAGGAGACATTTCTTCTTAGGAAGAGCAGTCAGGCATTGGGATGGGTTGCCCAGGGAGGTAGTGGCGTCACCGTCCCTGGGGGTGGTCAAGGAAGGGTTGGACATGGTGCTTAGGGACATGGTTTAGTGGGTGACATTGGTAGTAGGGGGATGGTTGGACCAGATGATCTTGGAGGTCTTTTCCAACCTTAATGATTCTGTGATTCTATGATTACAACTATTTTCATGAAAAATTACTGTCAGCATTGTATCAGCTGCTTGTTTTAATTTTGTTCTCTGAAGTCAAAAATAATTCTCCTAAATAGTGAAAACGAAGGATGTTAGAAGAGACAATCTGATTGTACAACCAATGTAGATTTTGCAGTATATGACCCACATGTCAGTCCACACGTTGTAATATTGGCTAAATCTTTTCTTATGGACCATCCTCTTAGAAAGTCAAGGTTGATGGACCAAGTTGCTGGAAAAATTTGCTAAATTTTTCAGACAAAAGTGTAGCATTTCCACCTAGTTCTGTCAAGACATTCCTGTCTATCTGGAAATGGCTGGCTAAATTTACATATCCACAATGTAGATGTCAACATATGAGTTAGCTGTTAAAAATTCCTTTACACTCAAGGGAGAGATGTTGAATGTTTAAAGTAGACAGCTAAATAGGTCAGACAAATTGCCTTCTTCCTGTGTCTACTTCTCTCTTTATAACTTGACTATATAAAAAGAGACTTAACAATGAGCTCATATATGAGTAAATGTCTTCTATGCTTCTAAAATTAGGTGACAAGTCCTAGGTCACTGAAGGGTTGCTTCCTCAACTGTGCTTATTTCTCGCTAGCAAGAGTCTCAGTTGACATGAGAGAGATTCACCATGTCTTTTAATATACAATATGAAACTGGCATGCTATATTCAGGATGTTTTAGGGGGGAAATAATAAAATGCTCTGAATCATACACTTTACATTGAGAGCCTTAAAAAAAAGATAAATAGAGTATCAATTCCATAACTACCTGTTCATTTCTAAGCCAAAGATGTCCATCGAGCAAAATTTGTGCCAAAAACAGCCTTGGAGTCCCTCTTCCCTGGGCAGAACTTGGAAATGCTGAGGGAGTGTTCTGTGAGACAAACTGACTGGTAACAGCTGGAGCATTCTCCTTGGCTGCTTCTTTCTTTTGCACTCTTTCATTCTCCATCCATGTGTATTCTGCCTAAGAGAATTCTCTTCATGACAAGAAGCACTGAGATAACTGTGCAAGGAATGTGTGGTTTTGATGCAACATATAGTTTTCAGTTTGCAGAAGTGTGATTGATCTTGCATATTTTCAGAAGCTTTCAGATTTCTTCACCTGTGCAGTACCTCTGATATGCTGCATGGGAAGGATGTGGTAAACAGCCCTGACCAGACTCTGTATTAAGATTAATTAAGTAATGAACTCACAATTGATCACCTCTGGTCTAAGCATTTGTTGGTCAGCTTTGAAATTTATTGCTTTTCTTTCAAACCACTGGCACACATTCAGAGGACCACAACCAAGAGCCTTGCACATCATGTTTTCCTTTCTTTTGAGTGCAGTCTCAGTAACAACACGTAACTGCTTTATGCAGTCTCTAAAATCCTCTTTTGTTCATCCAAAATTGGTACAACTCTGAGTTACTGTATAACAATTCCATCCATTATTCAATATGGTGAGATTTGTTTTAAGTATCAATTCTTTTATACCTGCCTGGGAGCAGACATGTCCTGCTTGGAAGGGTCTCACTATCTATTTTTATTGGTCACTGACATCATATTGTACACTCTGCATTTATGGGCTTCTCACAGTGCGATCCTCTTCAGCAGGCCTTAGACTTGTGTAATATATATTTCACATATGACCTAGGTGCACCAGAGTCCTTTTTTAGATAGGAGAAAGAAATGGGCAACTGCAGCAGAAGATATTACCAGAGCTTTTCCAATCTGCCCTTGAAGGACCTATGATTCTCCACTAAGTAACACAAAGAATCTTCTGTGGCACTGAAAATGTCTGCAGTGGACAGATGAATCTCCTTTTATCAGTTGACCTAAACAAGTCATTTTTCTTCCCTTGTTTCAGCTGTGCTTGAAATTATTCCCTGAAGACCTTCACGGATTTATTTATTTATTTATTTATTTATTTATTTATTTATTTATTTATT
>CM021732.1:3905602-3933667 GCA_011075105.1 Heteronetta atricapilla | reverse complement strand
ATTTATTTATTTATTTATTTATTTATTTATTTATTTATTTATTTATTTTCCCTTGGAGAGTGTAACCTCTGTGCTGTTGGCTATTCTGGCTTCACCGATTTTAATTATGGTAGCAGATGCAGATAAAGCAACTGCATGAAGCACCAGCACCTCCAATTTACTAATAAAATTACAGGATGTGACTATAAATGACATCAGAAATCTATATGATAATTCAAACTTCCCTTCCAAGCCTTGTATTATTATTTTTGTTTCTTCTCCCAGTACTGAATAGAATTGGAAATGTTTTATAGATACTGTCTCTACTTTTAAAAAGTTTGTTTTTCTTGTAAAATATAGCTGATTTTTCCTAATTATTGGATAATTACCCTTTTATTGGTAATAAATGGACTCTGCACCTATATGTGTCATACACTCTAGGAATTGCTAAACTATATATATACAATTTTCTGCAGGTCCAAGAAACAGATTCATGGGCCTGGTAGCTGGTATTACCTAAAAAACACTTGGGCCTCTGTGGATGATATGAAGACCTCAGTCCATTTTTTGATGCAGGTTTCCATGACTACCTTGAAGGCAAAAATGAAGCTGATTCTTTTACTTGCTCTGCAAAATGTCGAAGAAAGTCAGTAAAATGGTTAGCATGTGTTCTCATATCTTTAGAAGTTTATTTGAACCTAGCATAAAACACAAAACCTCCACTGTTCACTCTTCAAACCTAGTGAATGCCAGATTAAAGTAAAACCCTACCTTCAAATATTGGAAAGAGTGTGTTCTGAAGGTTACCACTTTACCAAGGGTTATCTGTCCATACATTTAGTCAGCCATCTCCCACCCTTCTGTTGTATTTAAATCTTGTTTTTGATTCATTACAGTGGCACAATCCAAAGACAAAATTAGATCTCCATACCACTCTCTGGCCTTTCTGGCCAGGCCTGCCTGCGCACAGGAGTGCAAATTATCAAGGAATAATTTCCAATCCAATGTCTGCTGATGCGTCTGCATGGTTGTCTTTTGCTTCTGTTAATGGAGTAACTATTTTTTTTTTCCATCTTTTCGCTGCTGAATGTCACCATGGATGGTTTTGCTCCTCCTCAGTTGAGACCTTATCAGTCCCTCATTATTTGATAAACCATCAGAAATACAGTTAAGTAATTAAATTAAGTACCAGAGCAGAGCAAGAATGACTGATCGAGTGGGGATGGAAGAAGGCAGATCAGTTCAGAGAATTTTATGAATCGTTCTCCATTTAGTCAAGGTCTGGATAAAGAAGACAAAAATCTATCGAGAGCTTAATTTTATTTTTCTTTTCCTTATTTCTTTTTTTTGATTATTTTTTAATTGAAAGGCTCTCTAACTTGTAAATGCTGATATATTTGCAGTACGTGGCCGTAAATATAAAAATTGAGTGTCCAATGATTGTAAAGGTTCTTTCACATTTGCATTAACCTTCCTTTATTTACTTTTTTTTTCTTCCGTATGATTTCTTTTCAGCCTTTTCTCCTTTGCCACATTCTGATTTTTAAACTTTTTTTTTTTTTCCAATATGACCTTGTTTTATCCTTTCTATAACTATTTGCATGCTTTCTATCCCTGCATTTTTATTATTTATGACATTTTTTTCTCCTTTTCTCAAAAATTCATTTACATGTGTAAACATTTCTCTAGTCTGGGAGATGTATGTCAGTCGTGTTTATGCCTACATAGGAAATAAGTGGCATACAGAAAACCTGTATCACACAGTAAGATTTTAAAATGCACCTCTGCATTCAAAGTCTTCATTTACATTTGTGTGGTGGTTTTACCCTGCTAGGCAGCTGAACTCTATCAAAACCCTTCTATCACTCCCCCTCCTCAGAAGAGGCGGGGAAGAAGAAAAGGAAAAAAAAAACAACTCATGGGTTGAGATAAGGATAGTTTTATTAAAGTGAAAATAATTATTAAGGAAAAAATATTATTAATTAAATAATTTAACTAAAGGGAAAAGAAAAAGGGGGAAAGGAGAAGAAGAGAAAGGAAAAGGGAAAGGAAAAGAAAGGAAAGGAAAAGAAAAACAATTAAAGGCCATGTGGAAGTGCAGAGGAAAGAAATTACTCTCTACTTCCCACCAATGAATGATGCTTGACCACATCCTTGAAGCAGGGTCTCAATGCATATAGTCATTGTTTGGGAGGACAGATGTTTTCACAAGAGCCCACCCTTCCTTTTTCCACCTTTTATTGCTGGAATATCCGTTTGGTTGGTTTAAGCTAGCTGTCTTCGTGACGTTCCCTCCCCACCTCCTGCCCACCCCCAGCCTGCTGGCTCTGGGGTGGTTAGAGTGTATCCTGATGAGGTGCCAGTATTGCTCAGCAGTAGACACAACACTGGTGTGATACCAGTGCTGTTCTAGTTACAAGTACAGAGCACAGCACTGCTGCTGCAGGGAAAGTTAAATCCTGCCCAGCCAGATCCGGTACAATCTGTAAACAAATAGATGAAATAAATTTCTCTGGCCTTGAGAGGGCTAAACCCTCATACCTTCCTAAGTAAAAAGGTTATGTATAAACTACTACAGACATAGCCAAAGACCACTAGCTGAGTTCATCTTGTAGGAATTTGGTCTAGAGTGTAGAGATAAATGGAAAGGGATTCATCTCAGGTGATGGACAAATAAATTGTAATGAATATCTCAGTGCTAAAAACCTGCCTGTAGGTAGGACATCAAGCTCAGACTTCTATCAGCAATACATGAATATCTGAGGCAGGACGGTGTTTTAAAAGGTAATGAGGTTTGGATCCAGCCAGAGATTCTAACAGAGAGGTTCTTGTCAATATTATGTAACTATTTTGAGAATCACAATGAATTGGACCGCATGTGAATTTTTGAACAGGCTATGACACAAGGTACTCGGATGTATTTAATGCAAGGGATACAATTCTGATGGTGTCCTGACCACATGTTTAGCTCCTTGGCACAGACAAAGTAGTGGAAGTCACAGATATGTATGGCACTGTCACCCATGTAAATCAATCCTGCCATGGATAAAACTTTAGCCTGTCTGAGAGTACAATTAATTTATTTCCATATCCATTGGTGTGTGCTTGAAAAACTACAGTTTATTAACAAATCTGGTCATGGATTTTGTTGTCTGGATAAGTAATCTCTAGGTATAAATCATCAAGTCATACAGTCTCTTAAAAAATCTTCACACAGTCATGATTTTGAGCCATTACTGAAATCAGGAAGGTCAAATACTTACTTCAGAAATGAGGCAGACAGGCCCTTTGGCTGGTTCAAAATGCTCCATTCTGCCTCTTCTTTAGGTACAATTGAGGCCTTTGTTGTTACGGAGTTTGTTTCAGTACTTTTTATGATGCAAGTGACTGATCTTACAGCCATATCCTTTGGCCTTATATTTATTGTCCAAGAAGGTCTATAATAGCTGCAATCCATAAGTAAGATTGACCTCTAATATATGCAACTCACAGGTCAATTGTTGTGCTTTCTGCCCATTTCTTTCTCATTTTCCACCATTCTATATATTTATAATCATTTTCTTCTTTCACTGCAGAAATTTGAGCCTTGACGTGAAGACATTGATAATAACATCTGCAGAGAGTGTGTGCTTCAGCCCCAGTAGCCGTGTTAAAAAAGCAAATCTCAACTAAAGATCAAAATCAAGCGACAAAATGGCCATCAACTGGAAGACCTGCTTCTTCACTCTCACATTGCTTCCCATGGTAAGGATAAATGTCTTTGTAAATACAATGTCATTATTTAAATACATGTTCCCAAGTCTAGCACTTGATAAGCATCAAGGCTCTACTATTAACATTCATTCTGTCTTTTTCTGTGTGGACCCATAAGTTATGTTATGTTAAGCCTTTTCCAACTTCCTTTGTAGTTGTAATAGAACTGTGACCACTGCTCATCCTGCACAAGGGCAAGTAATTTCTTTGAAGGGATTTGTTCACTGCTACTGTCTGAGATTAAAAATAACAATAAAATTAAAGTAATAATAAAACAACATAAATAAATAGTGGGACACCTATTTCCAATCCATTTAAGATTATTTTTTCCAGGAAAAAGTGATAAAATTAGAGGTTTCCTTCAGTCCTATGAAACCTAAGCCTCAAGATATTTCAGCCAGTGCTTTTGGTTACCTCCATTTTCAGAGGGTCATTTTTTCAGAAACCATACAGGAAAGCCATTAAAGATATAGGCATTCAAACTCTTTAGTCACTTTTATGAAGAACTTGGGCTTTTTATGAATAGTACCTGGATTTATTTGCATCACAATCCTTCACTTAGCAAATAATGTACTATCCCTTGAATCATTCAGTCTTAACACATTTTTGGGGATTTGTCATGTAAGTCTATTCTTGCTTGTTGTCCCCATTTGCATTGTGACTTTATCTAGTCTCACATAAAAGCTGTAAGAACATTGAATAAAGCTTTTTTTTTTTTTTTTTTTTTTTTCACTTTGAAACTGTAAGCAACACTATACAACCTCTATAACAAATTCATCATGCATTTCAGCTTAGCTCTTAGCTAGATCATTGATCATAACTGTGCCTTTCATCATGTCTCAGGAAGCATTGCACAAAGGGATACAAGAGAAATAGCATTGGTATTTAAATTCTCTATCTTTCACATTAATATTTTTCTATAACTTCCATAGAAGTACTTTATAAGTGCTTAATATTCTCTAATAGACAGACATTTTAAAACACTCCTGAAATATAGTTTGGTTTTATTTTTAAAGAAGAAATAGTTAATGTGGTTTTGATTATACTAGAACTGTCACTGTAAACTATATATTTTAACATTTTTTACATTTTCTTGCTTATTTATACTGACTGTGTAACTTGTCTTTTTCAATGCATAATGGTCAGCATACAGTACTCACCTTTTTTTTTTTGGCACACATAAATATGCATTCTTTCCTCTTAGGCCTTATTTAGAAACTACTGTAATTAAATGCATATCTGAAATGTAGCATTATTCAACTAAATTCTTTACAATGGCAATGTTCGTCCAAATAATTTAGCCCCTCACCATACAAATATCTGATTTTTGATTTATTTATTTATTTATTTTTTCTGGTGCATGATGCTTCTGACTATTCCTGTTCAGGTGTATTACTTACAAAGTTGGTATGTTTAATTTTTATGCTATATCTTTGAAATAGTTACACTAGACTTCCTCTAAGGTAATGGGGAGGGAAAAACCCATCAGTTAACCTATTTCAAATGATTATTTAGCATTACATTCCTGTCTTCCAGAGGTTCATGTATCTCTCCATTATAAATAGAGGTTAGCTCAAATTCAGGTGCTGTGGTTTTGTGCATAGATTAGATTACATAACGTCACCTTGATGTTTCTAGTTTGAGACCCAGAAATGACAACTGACATGTCTCAGTCTCTTAGGAGCTCCCATCTTACAGTTAAGCCTAGGTCAACCTCAATGTTTCCTCATCTTAAGAGATAGTGAGTTGTCTCCTACATCATGTGAAACTGGAAGGCGGATCTGTAGAGCTGCTGAATTCCTGGGTAAGAAAGCATATTTTTCAGACTGTAACAAAATTAGTTATGTGATCATGTGAACTGAAAATCAAAAAGAATTTTTTTAATGACCAGTGTGGAAAGTGAACCATTTTTAATTAAGGAAAATAACTGTGACTGAGTATATCTCTTGAGCTTTTAGATGGATGACCTTCCTGGCAAGTGTAAGAGGACAGAAAGTTTCCAATTCTTAGCATTTCAGGACATAATAGTGATCACTGAGCTGGATAATCAGTGATCTGCTCCCGCTCTTGGAAAGAACAGGTCTCTAATGAAATACTATGAAGCAAACCAGAGTTAATAAGAACAAATATGCTTTTTTTCTGTGTGGTTTCTGCAATGTTTATGAGCTTGTTTGTGAGTGCAAGTTTTAATCATAGTCTCCTGCAGGAATCCAGGTAGTAAAATTAGTGATTTTAATGCATGAACATGTGACTACACACACAAACTTCTTTGGTCAGTGAAGACACTTACGCCCATGGCAGAGATTGTACCATAATTTATGTATACTATTAATTCTTTATTACTTCATAACATTCATTTTCACAGAATAGAACTCAGGAATGCTGAATGTTATTTATGGTTCTTCCCTTGCTGAGAATTTTTATAGTGCTTGTGGTAACATATTTTCCCTCTGTTAGGACTCACTTTCTCTGAATCATCCCTTATATGCTATGCTGATGTCCTCAAATTGATACTATTCTGTCATACAGATTTCCAGATTTGTTACTGATTGAGTGGATGTGACATTTTAAAAAGTTAGAGTAAATTTGATTGTCTTCCTGTCCTCCAAAAGGTTCCTTAAAAAGTCTTATTTTACCTTGCTTTTCTCTAACCACATCTGGTACTGTTCAAGAAATCTCTGTTTACCTTGAAGGAGAGCTATAGTTTTCATCAGTGGTATAGTTCCCAATTTCAAGGCACATCTCCATTCCTCATTAGCTTTAGCTCCTGAATCTTGAATCTGTACACCTGCTTGGATGTTTTCGTTTCATCAACAGATAGTCCTGTTTTATTAACAGGAAACCAAACCACACAGACGGTCTACAATCATAAACAGGCCAAAAAAAAAAAAAAAGGAAAAAAAAGGCAAAAAGAGGACAGAATGTCTTTTTTTAATTAATGGAAAGTTCTAGGTGCCTTCAATTCTAGGCTCAGACTAGAAAACAAGAAAATAATGCTACTTAAAATTTAGATATTGGCATGTTAAGCCAATTCTAATTGTCAGAGACTAGATTGATTAAATTTTCATGTGTTTAACAAGTTATTTTTTTTTTGTCTATCTCAAAGGTATTCCATATTCCTATTAAACATCTGGTACTAGAGACAGGACCTAGAAGGAAGATACCTGTTAGAGCTGTAAAGAAAAATCTTTGAGAGCAATTCTTGATTTTTTTTTCTAGTTGAAATGCTTTTTAATGTCTATATTGATAGTTTGTTGTTGTTGTTTTTGTTAGCTGGACTACTTATTTTCAGTCACTCTCACAATTTTCTGTTTAGTCAAAGCATCTTTTCATTTATACATCAGTTTTATTCATCCCACCTATTTTTTTTTTTCCATTCATTTGTGACAGCACTAGCCTTTTGCTTTTTGGGTTTTAATTTTTAATTGGAAATGTTAACAAAAGTAATCATAAAATTAGTGAAAAGATGGGGTACTAAACAGTGGTTTCTTTGTCTGGCTCCAAATGTACTTGAGAAACAATGAAATTCATGACTCACAAAGTTGGCTTAGTGTATGAACTGAATTTTAAATGTAACTGCAATGCAGGTGTTCTAACTGTCTGTAATAATTCTATCATTCTTCAACTAATACTTGGAAATTCTTGTAGATGCATTTTTAATATTGCTAAGCTTAAATGTTTGAAGTGAAAAGATATTTCTTGTAGCGTTTCATTAGTTGGCAAACATATGTTCACAGACTTCCTTTAAAAATAATAATAATAAAGGCAGAGATGAAAAAGAAAGGTGTTAAGTGATGTCTCTTGTATACCAACATTGAAGTGCAATCTCAGTATGAGGGTCAGATGTATAAATACAGATGTGTAGGCAGCATCTCACAGATAAGAGAACCAGACATCAAAGTGATTGCTTTCAGGTCTCCATTCATTAAGAGAGGATGACAGAAACTAGGTCTTTTTCTCAGATCCTGATTACTGGAAGGTTAACATCTTCTAAGGGTTTATAGTCCACAGAGAAGAGAACTAACATTATTAATCTGTAGCTGTCATTTCCACCAGCTAGCTGCATTCAAACAGAATCATCTACATTTCAGTCTCTGTATTTTTTTTTTTAATATGGGAAGAGTTTATTCAGATACACCATTCCACCCTTTGTCCCTGCTAAGTTTGCTTGAGCTTCCATAGCTGAAATGAGAGGATCCCTTCTCACTGGGGACAGAAACATGTGTGTTTGTCTTGGTGTCTGCTCTTTAAGGAACCTATTTTTCCATGTAGAATTTAATGAGCCAGCTTTTGATCAGTTTATTGGCCTTATGATTTGTAAGTTCTCATGATCTTACAGATCATGAAAAGTCAAGCTTTCTGTAGGATTACAAGTCTCTAACAAAATGCACAGTTGCATGGGTCTTGTCTGTTGCTTATGCAATACCACAGCAGCTCCTGTACAACAACGGACCTGCTGGGAATGTCCTCCAGAGGAGAAATACCTCAGCCAGCCAAGGTATTACTGACATTATGTTTTTTCTTCTCATCACAAGAAGATGGTGCTGGGGGGAATCAGCAGAATATAAAGACCTCTTAAAAGCCTGTGATTTATTTAAAAAAAATAAAACGGGGAAAAAAAAAATAAAAACAAAAATAAACATCAGAATTTGTAGTATTAGGTAGGGTTGTTTCAAAACAAGCTTTCAGATTTTCTGGTAAAATGTGTCATGAAGGATCTGAGGGATTCTGTGTTGCAAAATAATAATGCCTTTGATACCACCCAACTTAAAGAACCTTGTTAGGAAACAAAAAATTGTATCCCAGGTCCCAGATGTTCCTTACCTTGTCAGCAAGGGCGGATGAGTACTTCTAAAGGGTGACTGATTCCATCTGAGAACTGTGTAAATCTCTTTGTTTCTCTGGAAAAGCCTAGTGTGTTGACACTCCTAGGACACTGGAGGCTGGTGCGAGGCCTTCATGTTGTGTTGGTGCTCTGATTAGTACACCATGACTTGCCATTGCACCCCGGGGAATCCAGCTGTTAGCTGTGGAAGAAAGACACACTTGATTAAAATGCTTTAAAGGTTATTAAACTTATTTGCACAAAACAGGAAAGTCAAACAAAAAAGGAACTATAGAAAAATGCTTATTCCACCATTCTCTGGTTCATAACACTACACACAAACACAGGCATATACGTGTAATTTTCCTAATTGAGGTACGCAAGATATCTAGGTCTTAGAAATGTAAGGCAGCAGATTATGAAGCAGAAAATGGTTGTCCTACATTAATGCCTTCACTTTTTTGCCCTCTGGTAGTAGTAATAATTTTTGTGACAGGCAAATAATATGATGACAACACTGATTTAAGGACATTAATAAGATTCTTTTGCCTGCTGGTTTTGTATTCATGAGCTTGGAGGAGTATTAGATGAGCAGTCAAATACCAAATTAGGAAATAAAAAAGATGTTTTGGAAAATGAGCCTGTTAAAAAAATAAATAATAATCAAAATCAGTGATTTTTTCATGTTTCTTAGCTATTAATATCCAGCACCTGGAGGTATATTATTCAAGTCTCTAGCAAGTGAGCTCCTCTTCCTAAAGTTTGCTGAGTCAGCAGCCTAAGATCTACCTTAGGGGCAGCTTGAATAGATAGCTGTGATGCAGAACCAAAGCTGCATTAAAGAGAAGGGGGAAATGGAAGCAAAAGAGCAGGATGAGAGGAAATGAACAAAATGTAATAATAATAAAAAAAATGTTAGAGGTCTGGTCTTCAATATGTCCCCCGGCCCCTCTCACTGTGGTTTGTAATAAATAGCTATTCTTTACTTTTGCTTCCCAATCTGCAAAGTAAACACTCCACTACTTCTCAAAGTGAATTCACCTTCTACAGCAAGAATCTGGGCCTTCCTGAGGATCAAGTACTTATTGCTTAAGCCTGCCTGGGGGAGCATATGGGAGCAATGCTTGCCCCAGGGTTACACATCACAAGACCCTCCAGATCACTGGTTGCTTCTGAAATAGCCATAGGGACAGGAAGGAGATGCAAGTCAGAGTGTACTGCGCTTAAGGCTGCTTCCAGAGCTTCTTTTTCAAGGCAACAGAGACACAGCTATTTAATCAAAGTCTATGAGGCCTATTAAAAAACACTGCCAACCATAAAGTCCAAGTGTTGCTGTCATTGTAGTCCCCAAGGGCACAGAACCCAACTCAACAAAACCCTCTTTGTATTTCTGAGCAGGGGGTGAATAGCTCACTCCAGGCTTCCTTGTGTTCATGTTCCTGAAAAGAAAACAGGGTTTCAGTCAGATTTGCTTTTTTCCCATGTGGAAATCACTTGGAAGAGAGGATTGGTGAGGTATGGGTCCCCTTCTGCACTAAAAAATGGTGATGTCAGTGATATATTTATTACATGCCATATAATAATAGTTGTGCCCAAAACAGAGAATATCTCCATCCTAATGAATGGGAACCATCTACGTACATTTTTGTTCCTGTTAAGAGCTGAGCTTTGTACCTAACTGATGTCAGCAAGTGTACTTAGGACAATATTTAGCCATCTAAAAGCTGGGTGTCTACTTTAAGATATTTATCTATATTAGTATCTACTAACAATTCTTCTGTAGTCAATAGCAAGAGATGGGAACCTCCAGACATTGGTATGACCCATCATAAACCTTCCTAGTGTTCTCTTGCTGCAGGGTAATTAAAAATTAGCTTAGACTAGACTTCAGTTTCTTTAGCTCTTAGAAAACTCATCTTTATTGAGTAGTATGTTACCTTTTACAGATATCATGTGGATGCTGAATGAATGACTAAGTCACTCTTGTGCAATTGATTGTCTTGCATTATCAATATCTTGGGACTCATTTTCATAAAATGGTTTGTCAGGTTATCACAAATGCTGTTTATTACATTTCCTGGAATACATTTTTAAAATCAACTATTGAATGTGTTTTCTTGTATGGATGAGGACAGATGCCAAAGAATCACGGTGTCTCTAGTAAATATATATATATACAAGCAAATAAATAATCCATACCATTAAATACTTCATGATCTTTATAAAAATGAAAGGAAATCAATTTTTAAGAGAACAGGAAAGATATTTTCCCTACGTAATGCAATTTAGAATTATTTTGTAGCACTTGGATATTTCTCTTTCCAGTAAAGTTTAAAGCATTTCTTCACAATTTCTTCACTTTTTCTACCCTCCCACTTTTTTTTTTTTTTTAAAAAAAAAAAGAAATTAAAATTTCTAAATAAATATCCTATTCAAACAAGATACTTAAAACATGGTAAGGGAGCACTTTATAATAGTCCTCCTGCTTTTTAAAAATGAACAAATAACAACTCTTTTGCTATTGATACAGTTTAGACTGTAGACTTCATCAACATATTTCCTGAGGGAGAATACTCTCAATACATGTCTTTCAGCCAGATCACACTTGCGTCTGTTGGTGAGTGTAATGGTTTGTCAGCCTTTGTATGCAGTCAGTACTCTCCCTGCACCAGTACACTTATTCTGGAGTGATGAAAACTTCTGTTGAGGATGCAAAGTGGTAGTTTTTTTTACTGCTTCTGGCCTTCCTGATAACATATTTGTGCAATGTCCTCTTATGTCAAACATTGCTCTGTATGCTGTTTTAGGAGTGCAAAATTCTTATTAATTCTCTAGAGCTTTATACAGAAAAAGAAAACAGTTTTGCTTCTGTGTGCTCTTTTAAAATGCTTTTGGTCCTACAGTTTCTGTCTGACTCAGCATCTGTGGCCAAAATATGTTATTTTGAAGGTATTTAGGCTAAATGCAGGCTGGTGATTTGATGTTTGAAGCCTCCTGAAAAAAATATCTATAATGTGAACTACTTGTATTTGAAGATTTGGGAAGGGGAAATACAGATTAGTTTGTTTATTTATTTATTTATTTAACATCTAAGTGTGTTACATATTTGGGCTTAACACTATTCATATCTTTATTTTGGTTTTATTGTTTGTGAAATTCTTGCCAGATAAATGATAATGTAAAATGCATCATTAAGTAAGAGTAGAAATATACCAAAGCTCAAAGGTATAAGTTTGTGTTTACTTCCTCATAAATATTAAAATGTCTTTATATATATATATATATATATATATATATTCTTTCCAACCTCTGGCTGAGCTGGTTTTAGTTGTATTATTTCTGGTAGCCAGGTTTATGATAATTTCCTCCATTACTTAAAAGAGTAACAAAACAAATGGCATTTTTGCACTACAGTACAAGTTAAATTCCCATACAGTTACAGATTAAACTAGTCAATTTTAGTATTTCTTCCAGCTATATACGTCTGCAAAATCAAAACCTTTCCACCCATCTTGTGTTGTCTACTATGCCTGAACTAATGGCAGACATACGCACTAAATAAACTCTAAGCTCATTTAAAGACACACATTTTCTGCATGTCTTCAGTCTAGTAATTTTGGTATTGAAAGTAGTCAAGTCATCATTCACCCTGTAACTAGACATGTCACAGAATCATAAAATCAAAGTGGTTTGTTTTGGAAGGGACCTTCAGGACCATCTAATTCCAACCCATGGGCAGGGACACTTCCCATCAGAGCAAGTTGCTCAAAGCCCCATCCAGCCTGGCCTTGAAAACCTCCAGGGATGGGGCATCCAGTGTCTGTAGACAGTCTCTTGTATACCACTGCAGGGCAGGCAACAGAAGTGGGAATGGGCTGTAAGACTGTGATGAGCCTTCGATATCCCAAGGAAGAAAGACTTGTGTGATCCCTCCATGCACATGTATTTAATTTTCCATTCCTCCAGGTCATCTATCTATCTCCAAATTCTGAATACTCTGGGTGATTTCAACTAACTTTTACAGAAATGCTGCATTCTGAGATTAATTAATTTTCTAAAACATTCATGGGAATGCTTGAGTAAAGACAGAGATTTTGTTAATTCCCTACAGAAAAATGAACTTTAGCAAAAGCTCAAACCTCATTAGATAGTAGAGTATCCAATCTGGATCTCATCTGGGAGATGCTAATCCACATGATCAATGACTAAAGCGTTGTGTTATTGCTCACAAAACTTTGTTATCAAAGCTCACAAAGCTCTGTTATCAAATAAAATCTTAAAGCTAATTCAAGTATCATTTGATCCCTGATATTAGATCAGTAACATAAGACATGAGAGCTGGAAGATCAAATGTTCATCATGCCCCAGATTAGTGTTTAACTCAGCAATACTGCAGCTTCTTGTTCCTCAGTTCTTTCTTTACCAAATAAGACCAGGTGCACTGCTCTGCTGCCTATACAAGGTGTGGGAAAGACAAATCCACGCAAGGCTAGCATGTGTTCAAGTATTAGAGCAATGGTGCCAAAGACAGATGTATGAGATACAAGAGGTTTTGTTAATATTAGTGCTACAGTATGAAGAAAAAAGTATGAGTGAGCTTCCTGGAGACAGCGATGTAAGTCCATGGCTGTGGAGTTCCAGACATAGCTTTCAGACACACTGAGGTCTATATGTTCAGCTAACCTGAAAAAAAAAGAAAAGAAAAAAAAAAAAAAAAAAAAAAAGTTGGCTTCTGTATTTGTTTTCTTTTGCAGCTTGACCCATAGGCAAAACCTCCATTTGTATCTAAGTGAAACAGAATATTATTTCATCGGTTTGTTGTAAAGAACTGGTGATCCAAAATTGTTCTTTTTCTGCCTTTTGCCTCAGACATCTTTGTACATCATACTTAACATATTCATACCCATAAAATCCATGGATGTGTACTGATAGTGCATAACATAGAAGTGGAGGGCACCCGAGTGCTCTGGAAAACCACAGATGGAGCTGGACAGAACACTGTGAAGAAAGCAGTGCCTCCTGAGTTTTCCATTGCTGATATGAAGTCCCACATAAATCTTCATCTGATGCATGCTTTCATCTTCATATTGACATACTTATTCCTTTTGCACCTCATGAAAGTTTATTTGTTCTATTTTTTCAATTGGGTATACCAGCTGTATAATCTTTTAGATTTTTTTTTCCCCTGTGGGTTAGAGGAATAGATGGAGACTGTTCACTGTTACCTATTGGTTAAATCATTAATTCTGCAGATATTTAATTACAGGACACAAAGATGAAAATTCAGCCTCTTTTCTCTCTTGAGTCCATGTTTTTTTTTTTTTTTTTTTTTTTTTTTTTTTTTTTTTTTTTTTTTTTTCTGTATCTCTGTTAATCAAATCCAGAATAACACCTTGTGGATGACAATTAGTATTAGAGGGGCAGGTCATCTTGTTCTGAGGTCAGCTCCCATTACATGGTACTGCTTGCAACTGGAGGCCTTTGGATGTTGAGCAATGTTAAGTGGCAAACTTCCAACTGTGTTCATAACTTTGGGAAAGAAAAGAAAAACAGAAAAAGAAAAAGGTAAAAGGTAAAAGAAAAGGAGAAAGAAGGAGAAGGAGAAGAAAAGGAGAAGCAGAAGGAGAAGGAAAAATAATTAAATACTGAGTTTAAAATAATGTAACATAAATGAAGGGAAAGTGTGTATGAATAACATTACTCTAAATAAGGGTTTTTTTTTTTTTTTTTTTTTTTTTTTTTTTTTTTAATGGCCTGCATTTGTGGGCAGTGTTTTTTATTCCTTTTATTTTTTCGTATGTGAAAATATGAAATATATGTATCTGCTGTCAAAGTATTAATGGAGAAATTCTGAACATGGTAATCTTGAGGGTCAAATAAACGGAAGTTAACATATATTGGAGTCACCCAGAATAAACAATGAGGAACAACACAAAATAGGTTCCACCAACTTTGCTCTCAAGTCTTTCTTTGCCTTAAGTGTAAACACAATTTGCCCTCATGGGAGGGGAATTTCTTCTCTCACTTTCTCTGTTCAGTATGCGTTAGGTATACAGTTTTTATATGTATTAATGCTTTCTTCTGATATCACGAAAAACAAAGCAGTCTGAAATAGCTTCCCCCTATTTCTAACCCTACCCATCTCCATAGAAAATGACACTTTTTTATTAATAACAAATTGAACCAAATAAAAACATTACTGCAATTTAAATTTTCCATTCCTAGGGCTTCAGATGTATATCTCTTTTTCATATAAGTTCAGAAGTAAGTGAGGGTATGAAAATTTAGATCATTTACCTTAGAGTAAATGCTTCAGTCATCATTATTCCCTTGCACATATATGTCTGTAAAAGTAATATACTCTGTGAAACTGATTTTTCTCTCTGTAATTGGAAATACAATATCAGAAGTGAACTTCTGGGAGGAATGCATATGAGTAGAAAGCTGAAAATGAAGCTGGTAAGGTTAATATCTGAGAAATTCTGGTCTCTTTCTTAAGACTGTGTTACATGCTGGCTCTCACCAGCTTCCACTATTAATTACAGAGGCAAAATTTGCTTGTAGTGTTGGGATGTGTACTACATGAAGACTTCTGAAACCTAGAATGGCTGAAAATTTCAGAACCAGACTTCAGTGAGTCTATAATATGGTCATTACCACTGATAAAGCAGCATCCAGCATTTTTGAGGCCAAACACAGAAAGTTAGGATCTCTTCGGGGACCCTATTAAATCTGGCATACATAAATACATAAATATCCTTTCCCTCTTTCTCTAGAATGCCAATTTATGGACTCTTCCATGCAGAAGAAAAACTTAAAAATATTTTCCAGCATTTAATTTCTTTACTGTAAAGTAGTAACCCTGTTTGTTTGAACTTCAAAATTTCCTTGTTCATTTTTATTTTTGCTTTTTTCTCTTTTTACTTTTATTTTTTGACACTGAAAATTTGTCTCTTGTTTAAATATGCAAAAGATTCTGAATCCTAAACGTCTGCGCATTGCAGTCAGCTGCAAACAGCACAGCTGAAGCATCTGTTATCCTTGGAGAGAGCCCCTGTGCCACTGTATTCTGCAGAAAGAATGCCCTTGTACCTGCCAGCTAGGTTGGCTGGCTTAATGCTTCAGATGTGTGCTGCATTTCTGGGGGGGCTGAGCACAATAAGGGGGATGTACCTTGAGGATAGCAAAATGCATTTGGAATCTGTCCTTATTCAGGAAGTTATCACCTATCTGTGCAAATTTCTACATAGCAGCAGAGCAGAAAATGCTGGAGCAGAATCTGGGTCATGACAAGACTGAAAGTGAGACCTGTGGCTTAACTGTTGGGGTCTGAAATGGATCCAAATCCTGCAGGTTTCTTTGGAACACAGTCACCCTTTAAGGGGGAGATCTGTTCTTAGAAGAAGACCATCTCTGTAACTGTATTGTCCTTCCTTAAATCAAATCATTGCCTGCAGTGGTAAATAAAAAAGGAATTTGAGGCAGGGTATGCAATCTGGCTCTTTGTGTTTGTTGTTTCTTAGTAGTAGTAGTAGTAGTAGTATTGTTTTCGAGTAACATATGCAGTTTTATTTTGTAACACATCATATTTCAGAATTTCTTGAAATCATGACTGACATTCAGCTCATGTAGAACAGTGTACTTACAGTAAGATGTTCTAACAATACCTCATGAGCAGAACATATATGATAAATGCATATCTGCATGCATTTTATACCTAGAGACAAGCTAGAAGAGCAGGGGCTGGGTCCTGCCTATCTGCTGTCTACACAATAGTCTCCTGGGCAGTTTGTGTGCAACTTATCTGTTTTCATTTAATTTGGTGAGTCTGCATTTTTATAGTGTGTAACAAGAAAATCCCAATACACATCACAATGAGCCTCATCTAATATGGTTTAAAGTTCAACTCTTGCATTTAAAAAAAATAATTCTGTGGATTTTTATTTTTGCCAGTACAGATCAAAACCCAATTACTGCTGCCAGTTATGTTTTTATTGTGGCTAACAAATGGGCCCCTGCTGATACTGAGTATGGGTATGCATTTCTCTTTTACGGTGTATATGAAAGAAATGCATTTTTATCTTTCTTTTGTAATATCAGAAATGGGCAATTGAGGTCCAATATTGCACTCAATCACCTGGTCACAGCATGTTCTTGAGCGGGACACATTTGAACTGCATTCAGATCATAAAGCATGAGCCAATTTCAAAGCTGCATGTTACAACTAATGAGGTTAAAGACAAAAGTTAATTTTCCCATTGTAAAGTATTATTTGCAATGTATATTAATTGAGGAGTTGGCTACTCTAATTTAAGAAGATACATACTACACAACAGGAAATGTGGTGGCTTCCATTTATCTATATCTAGGGCATCTTTAACAAGGTATCATTTTTAAGCTTACAAATGTCCAGGACAGAAATTTTTCATGTAGCTAAGTTTCTATGAATCACAAATGTACTGAACCATCTGCTGCGTCAGTGGAGGGAGTTGTGTTGGTGGAACTTATCACCCCTTTGACAGTGGTTTACCTACCCAGAACTTTGCAACTGTCAAGATATAACTGCATACAACCAGAGATGATGTTTTCTGAGAATTACATTTAAATGTCATTATTAAAGAGGTATTGCTAGATATTTAAATACTGATGATCAGCTATGATTAAATCACACACCAAATGAAGTGCGGTACTTCTACTGGCCTGTTTAAGGTGGAAAAACAATGCACAGATAACAGTTTCTGAGATGTAGAATGGGGATGGGATTAATCAGTACAAAGTCTACAGCCTCACAAGTCAGTTTGGGCTCTCATTTTTGTTATTAGCAAGAAACATGCATTGATACTGCAATTCTCTTTCTATACTATGTGTTTTACCTAGATAACTTAAGTGACAAATATTGACCAACACTGAGTGTCAAAACCATTAACTGGCTGTGAGAGGAGCTTCTTCTGATACTTCTCAAGAGCATGGTATCGACGCAGTCCTAAATAAGGAGTTAAGGCACTGATCATTTAGGCAGACAGTCCTAAGGACAGTAACCTTAGTTGATTAGATCACCTAATAAAAGTAGCATTAGTCACATATTCTCTGCGGTATAAACCAGGCTGAAGGATTATAGTGGTTATAACTTTATGAAGGCAAATTTGGGAATTTTCTATCCTGTGGAATACTCAGTGTGCATTTTTTCAACGTCTTTTTTCATCTCCATCCAGCAGGAATATGTGAATATAGTCTTTTAATTTGCTCATATATAGTCTTTTTTTTTTTTTTTTTTTTTTTCCACAGAGTAAATTTCATTTCCTTTTAAACTTTGATTCCAAAATAGTGAAATATTTCATACTGACATCTTTAAGCAGAACAAAAACATTTTTTATTCCTGAACTGGGTTACTTAAATTGTATCTCAGTACGTCAACATTTTATAAAACATTTTTTATTAGTCTCAATGACAAATGACTGTGAATGTAACTGACACATAGGAAAGGACAGGTACATCACACTCTTCGCAGTCATAAGCTGGGACAACAGAGGAACAATGCAGTTTGTGAACCATGGATCTGCCAGAAATGTCCTTATAGCCACTGCTATATTTTCCTCCTACACATAGTCAAGAGCCCAACGAAACACCAACAACGAAACACCAACTTTATGTTTCCTCCTCATCTGCTCTTAAGTATCTCTTAAGAAAAGTCTTTCTCTGAAAAGTGGTAATTTGTTTTTAGTGGTGTGTATGGTCTCACTGATCATCATTAGGAATTTTTCCTATAATGTCTCTTTTCTTTTCTAATCCCCTCCACTCAGCTCCATGTTGGCTCATCTCAAGGTGTTGATGGGCTGCCACACTATTCACTCTGCTTCATTTCCTTCATGAATGAAAACTTTATTCCCCTCCTTGAGTTTTTACAGTGGCATAGTGGTGAAACACTCCAGACACAGGAATGAGAAAGAACAGTTGTTGAAAAAGCTAGCCTAGACAAGATCTTTTGTACAAGGTTTTGATTCCACGTGGGATCTGAGGGTTTTTTGTTGGTGGCTTTTCCCCTCATTTTGGCACAATATCTGAACCAATGCCTCTTAGTACTGAAAGGAGAAGGAGGGAAATTGAGAATAAGCTTGAGTACTTCCATTACCACTGTTGTAAAAAGCTCTTTGCCTCTGTTCTTCAGTATTCTCCCCAGTCCCAAAGCCCCTTTGGGGAATATCAAACTGAAAGCTGTAGCATGACACACTTGCTGGAACCGCCTGTGGGGAGGACTGAAAGGGAGGAATGCGCGTGATAGTTGAGGGCAAATAGCTTTAATTTAATTAGTGGATTAATTAAAGCTTTCTCCCCTGAGTAGGGTATATGTGTGTGTGTGGAGAAAGTGTTTCTGCAGCCTCCTGTAGCTGTTCATCATGCATTTCTGTTCCAAGTGTGACTCAGATGGGGTTTCTATTGAACTTGCTGGGAGCCTGCACAAAACAAATTTCCTGTCTAAGATCTTTTCTCTTTGGGGTTTTGTTTAAAAGTAATGAAGTATAAATGCACAAATAATAACAAGTAATAACAAAAACTTGCCTTGCAAATGAATGTGGCATCCGGCAGCATGACAAATACAGAAATCTTAAAAGGTTCTCTGTTCTCAGTGTCCCTTCAGTGAGAGGAGTCTTTCGTTGGCACAAATTCCATCTGCCTTCACTTAGTGAAACTCATCACGGGATTTTGCAGTGTGAAAAACCATCCAATTACTTGATAGTATTGTCTCCTCACACTTTACACTGATCCTAGGAAATCAGATTAAGGCCAACAGTGGCCTGGGCTGTATTAATAAAACAGCCAGCAGATCTAGGGCAATGGTCATCACCCTTTACTTGTTAGATGACATCTAGCATGTTGGGTCCAGTTTTAGGCTCATATATATATATATATAAAGGTGTTAAGTAACAGGAGCAAGGCCATCAAGATGGCCTATAAGAAGAGGGAAGAGGATGAGGAAGATAGAATTGTGTAGCTGATGGAAGGAGAGGTTTTTGGGACAACTTAGTAGCAGCCTTACAATAACTATGAGGAGGTCATCAAGAAGATGGACACAATTTCTTTGTCATGGTGCATGTCCAAGAGAGAGAGAGAAACCTGTCCTGACCCTACTGCAGACTTTGCTTCGAGCACGAAGTTGAACTGGAGATTTCTGGAAGTCCCTTCTAAGCTGAATTATCCTGTGATTCAATTATTCTATTTGAAAGGCATGAATCATAGATAGTTAACATCTATGTTAACTTACAGTTGCAGCCACCAGAGGCAAGGATATCTAGATAAAGGCAAACATGTATTAATGACTGGCGCTCTAAACACAAAATCTGTAGATCAAAGAAAAAGAAGGTTAAGAAATCTTTAGGCTGTCTTTTATACACTATTTCTGGATTCCCTGATACCCGATGCACCCTTCCAGGGCTACTTTAAACAAGGAATAGTGCTATATTACCAGTGCTCTCTGATGAGTGACAAAGAGGTGTGCCTTTCTCAAAAATTCTCTGGAGGTAATATACAAGGGAAGCAAGCCTTTCTGTCCATCGCTATTTTTCTCAGAAAAGGCTATTCCAAGTAAACTGCAGCATGCTCGTCATGGGCGTTTTAGGGATCACAGGGAAGCAATACAAACCTCTATTCAGAGTTCAGGTGGGAATTTTTCATGCTTTAAAACAGACCAGACTAAGAGGAGGAGACTGCGGAAGACTAAGTTAACAGAGCAAACCTAGGAGTTGGACAAGCAAAGTCTTTGTCATCTAATGTTTACCCTATTGGATCAGCAGTTCCCCAGGTGAGAAGAGTAATGTGTCCCAGACTGGTAAGAGATTCTTTTTAAGTTCCCCCGTTGCAGATATCCAACTGAATTTGAGCATTATACCTCAGACTTCTGTAAATATAACTCCTAATTTCTCAGTGAGTGACTCAATGTATAAACAAAAGTAGATCCTACACTCCAACTTCCATTCCAGCCATTTCTCCTTACTGATCAGTCTGAACTGTTGTGCTGAATGTGCACAAAATATGGCTACACAGAGCTGGAGCAATCTGACCACAGAACCCCAAGGAAAAAAAACAAACAAACAAACAAAAAAACTCATTTATTCTCCTTTCCTAAACATGAATTCCACCAATTTACATATGCATTATTTGCCTGAAATCCCCATTCAGTGAGCTTCTGCTTGCTGAGACAGGCACTTCTGGATGTTTTGCTAAAGCTTGGATCTACATTAGGTTGTTCTATTTCCAGCAGATCTGCTATGTTTCAGGACTGCCATGTTGCAGCCGGTGCCAACAACTTGGAGGGTGTCCTTGGAAGTGATTGGTGATCTCTGCAAGTCCTGCACCACTGATGGCCTGCAGGAAGGCCACTCTGTTCACTTTCACCCAGCACTGAAAACTCAAGGAGGGGTGAGAAACTTCCCTGAAGGTTCAGTCAAATTTGTAAGGGGTTAGAGACTGATCTGGACACTCTAAATCACATTTCTCTTGAATATCTTGAAGACCAGTGGGAATTTCACTGTTGGCATAAGACTAGCTTTTCAGGACTAGGATGACCTATGAGGAATGAAGGAAGAAGATATCAAGCATATATTATTGGGAGCTATATTTTTAGAATTTTTAACTTTGGAAATTCTTAGGAATGGTCAGAGAAATCTAGTTTGCATAATGTAATAACAATCAGAAACAGTTATCAGATCTTTAGTTTCACTTCAAGCACATTTTCCCTACCAAGGTTTTTAAATGCTTTTCCAATTAGTGGTTCTATCCCTCCAGTACAAAGTTTGAAGAAACATAAATTGATATTGCTTGCTATTAGATAATGAGAGATAAGATAAAGGTATACTTCGGTTTAACTCAAGATATCAGTTCCTGTGGAAGACATCAACTATACTAATAAAGACTCATCATGCTGAAAGACAAGGTTTTTGAACCCATTTCCAGGATATAAAGTCAGTTAAGGTCAACTCAAAAACAGATTTTCCCCATGTTGTGTAACACATCTTTTGTCCAGACTTACCACTTCAGAAGGTATCCACTGAGTGAAGAGAGCTGTTGATTATGCTGCAGCTATTTTCTAATCTGCAGTGAGACCTACATCTCTCCAGGAGCTGTCAGTGTTAGAAGGTAAACATATCTTAAATTCATGTAAGCTAGTCTGAGAGAGGTCAATGCCTTGTTTTGGCAGCATGCACTGCTGGACTTGTTTTGTTGATTTTTGTTTGGTTGTTTTGTTTATTTAGTTGGTTGGTAGGTTGGTTGGTTTTGACTAGTTGCTCGTTTTTTGTTGTTGTTGTTTGTTTTTGTTTTGTTTTGTTTGTTGTGTTGTTGTTTTTTTTTTTCTCTGTGTATGTGGTCTTTTTTTTTTTTTTCCTGGCCAGCTTGCTTAAAGCATAGTGTCAAAACTGTGCTGCAGATTGTACAATTGTGCCCTGCTTTGAATGAGTTTTTAATAACTTCACCCTCTCACTTAGCCTGAAGTGTTCTGAAATTACAGTAGTCTGTGTGCCATTTACACAGGCAGACAAAAATGTAATCAAGTAACAGCGTAAGGCCTTCCCAGAGACAACTTATTCAACTGCCAAGCCAATACTGTGGATACCAGTGAAGATGTAAATCAGATCTGAAGAAATCCAGATAACCGGAGCTCCTTCTCAAACACCTCTATTTTTAACTTTATGTTTTTCAAGTCCTGACCCTGGCTTGACCAGTTGAATCATTGCTTGCTAGGAGTAGCGATTAAATCTGGAGATGTTTCCATTAAAAAGTCAGCTTTTTTTTTTGTATAATGATTATAAATTAATGTATAATTTTTTGAGCTAACTTTTTAAAACTGAAGGTCACAATAGAATTAGGAACAAGTGGAATTCAGTGTAAAGTTAGTGATCCAATAAACCTAGGGGATTAAACACCTCTCTCGCATTACTTTAGAATGAATGCTTAGACAAGTGAATCGGACTCTACCTCTTCTCCTTATTGTCATGGTGTCTGATATGACACATCCTGAATGTTGTGGAAATATTATCACTTTGCAAATAAATGGTCAGGTCTTTACAGGCAGAATATGAAAAATCAGAAGAAGAAAGAATAGTAAATGGTACTGAATTGTTGTATTTGATCAGGTCTTTGTAGAAAATAAAATGCTGAAGGAATTGCCCTGTTCTTTATCACTTTTTATTGTGACTTCAAAGAGTTTTGACTGATCCTGGAGTTTCTCAAGAACACTGAGGATTTTTCTCACTTCTTTAGCCCCACTGAGTTAACTTGTGGAGTGAAAATATGTTTTAAAGCACTAATGAGTAAAATGACCAGAACTTTAAGTATTTTTGAATGACTATGTGTAGGAAAAGATAGCTCAGTTTCTTGACTAGACCCTTCCTTACTGCTTGCCCACAGGATAATCCAAATTAGTTTGGATAACATTTGGACCTCTTTCAATACCCAGATTTAATGTGTTATTATTATTTCCAAATCCTTCCAGCAATCCATATAACCTCTGCTATACACAAACCTTTATAATTGACTATGAATGTGGCACAAGGATTATGTTTCCTTTCATAGAGAAAGTTCTCTTTTATCTCTGAGAAGTGCATGCACTTGATATAACTGAGGAAATGAGTCAAGTGCCAAAATGTGACAGTCTTTTGACATTAAATACACCCTACAGGGTCCAAAATATCCTGACAAAGGGCAAACAAAATGGCGGATGCAAGCAGAAGCAACTGGAGATCAAGCGAGATAACCTAAGGCATGTCAAATGGTCTTGGCATCTGTGCTTAGGTTTTTGACTTGCTCCCTTTGGATATAGCTGTATGTCAAGCATCATCATATACATATATTTTGATATACAGTGTCAGGGCAGGTACCTATGCATGGTGCTCAGCTTCAGTTTATAAGCCCTGTTCCTCAGTACAAGTGGTTAGGAAGCATCTTCTTAATGTGGTCTACTGCTGCTCTCTCAGAGCTGTCTACTCAAAGCCCTGCTTCATGCTTCTTTGGACATATTTTCAGGACTATTGTCTCCCAAGTTACTTGCACGTTTACTGGAGATGAGGGCCTGGGGAGCAATGTCAGTGATTTGTACCAACCCATGCATAAAGCAGGGCATAGTCGATGCCACATTCTGGGAAGAGGTGTAGAACTATTACAGCACTGTGTAGATCTTCATGCATTAAATCAAGCAGCTGAGCTTGTCACCTTTCCCATACAGAAATCCTGTGGAGAGAAAGAAGTTGCTCTCAAACTTACCTTCACCTGCCTTGCTCCCAGCATTTGATATTCTTGAACCTAAACAAGAAAAAAGAGAACTTATTTAAATTTCCTGCTGGAATAAGCTGGCTATGAATATTTATTTCTCTGAGCAAGGAAGGAAGTATATGGTGCCCTTCTGATCTCCATAATTCCTTCTACACGGTTTCTTGCCTGAATTATCCATATGTTTGAGGAATGCTTTGCTTGAATAAGGGACTCTAAAAATTTGCTAGTTCCATCCTACAAGCCTACAAGTTCTAGGTCAGATCTGGAAGCAGCACTGATGTATTCACTGGGTTTGCTATTCAGGCTTGTGTATTACTAATGGCTTTCTTAATGGGACAGTTCACAGTAAAGCAGCACCTTAAGACTATGTGTGAGAAAATATATGTAGGCTGTAATATGATAACATTACTATTATTATGTAATGCCAAGGGATCATTCAGGAGTTAGGTACTATACGTTATACACAAAACACACCAGTTTATTTCTGTGATGGTCACCTTAATAAAAATAAAAGATGAAAACATGAAAGTACTCTATCGCACATCTATAGTGACTTAGTTTTGTGGTTTCACACCGATGGCTCGCTATACTCCACCACACCACTCTCTCACTCCCCTTCCTCAAAGGAAGACAGGGAGAAAATATGATGAAAAAGGTCTCAAGGGCTGAGCTAAGGACAGGGAGATCGTTCACCAATAACCATCAAAGGGAAAACAGACTCAGCCTAAGGGAGATTAATGTAATTTATTGCCTACTGCTAGCATGCTAAATGGTGAGAAACTAAAGGCAAACTAAAAACACCTTCCTCCCATATACCCTCTTCTGCTTCATCCCTCTGAGAAGTGCAGGGGAATGGGGAATGGGAATGGGAATGGGGGTTGCAGTCAATCTCTAACACTTTGTCTCCGCCGCTAATTCACAGTCATTCTCTGCCCCTACTTCAACATAAGGTCCCTCCCACGGGATGCCATCCTTCCCAAACTGATCCTATGTGGGCTGCCCACAGGCAGCAGCTCTTCAACAACAGCTCCTGCATGGCTCCGTACCACTGGGTCCATCCCCCAGGAGCAAACTGCTCCAGCACGGGTTCCCCACGGGCAGCAGCTCTCCCCAGATCCCCTGCTCCTGCGTGGGCTCCTCTCCACGGGCTGCAGCTCCGGCCCGGGGCCTGCTCCTGCGGGGGCTCTCCATGAGCCGCAGCCTCCTCCAGGCCACATCCACCTGCTCCACCGGGGTCTCCTCCACGGGCTGCAGCGTGGAGATCTGCTCCATGTGGGACCCATGGGCTGCAGGGGGACAGCCTGCTCCACCATGGGCCTCTCCATAGGCCGTAGGGGAACTGCTGCTGCATGCCTGGAGCACCTCCTGCCTTCCTGCTGCACTGATCTTGGGGGCTGCAGGGCTGCTTCTCTCGCATTTCTCACCTACCTCCCAGCTGCTGTAGCACAGCAGGTTTTTTTCCCTTAAATCTGCTCTCCCAGAGGCCCAACCAGTGTAGCTCATGGCTCAGCACTGGCCAGCTGCTGGGCTTTGCTCACAGAGATCATACCTACAGCTCCTACTCTGACCAAAACCTTGCCACATAAGCCCAATATATTTAGCTAGATACTTTTGTCAGAACTTTATTCTTCAGTGTTTATAAGTTCAGGGATCCTGTGCCTTAGAATTGACTATCTTTTTGGTTATTATGCCTTATCTATAGAAATGTATGCATTTTCAAAATTGGTTTGAGTCGATCTCCTTTACTTCATTGAGAGTGATAAATTAAATAAATAAATAAATAAATAAAAAGTTAATTTTGTGTACTTTACACCTAGTTTCTAGATTTGTCTAGTATGCGTCACAATATTCTTTGACTGCACATATTACTGATATCTTCTGGGAAACAGAAACCAGACTGCCTCCTGCAATTCAGGAAATTGCAAATGTCCTTGAGGCAAAAGAAGCAAAATCAGGAGGCCATGAAGTTCAAGCTCACACTTCCATGTGAACTGTCTCTGCTGTTCAGTTGTTAAAGACAGACTTGACAGATTAAAGTCATAAACTCTGCCAGTACATAGTTAGTGGAGACACATGAAACATATGGATCCTTTCAGGAAAACATGATAACCTTAAAGCATCTCTGCCTTCAACAAAGAAATGTTTTGTTATAAGCAATCCAAACATGGTTTTATTTTCTCTGAAAAGGCACTGCTAATTAGGAGAGATGACAGGCAGCTTCTATTCTTTCTCTGTCGCTGAGGTTACTGATTCCTCTTTTTTTTTTTTTTTTTTTTTTTTTTTGTCTCAGTTTCCTTGTTCCCTGAAAAAAAAAAATAAAAAATAAAAATAAATTGAAGTCTGTTGATGAAGAGTGCTATATAACAGCATATAAAGATAGTTATGGAAGGCCATAGCAAAGTGCTGATACACAAAGTGCTGATACAGAAAGCTTAAGGAAAGTTACAGGGACAGGTGAAGCATAGTGCGCTCTCTGTGTCCAGCAATCTGCATCTCCAGTATCTCCTGAGCCAGACTTATTCAAATACAATTGACTAAATTTAGTCAGTTTAGTCAGATATATCTTACTAAAGGTGGCTGTCAGCAAGGAAAACAATGAAACCTGAGCTGTTCACCTCATACTCCCTTTATTGTCACTAAAGACCTGGCTTTGATTTACTCTCACTGCAGAAGATGCCAAAAATAAGAAGGCTAAATCACACTCTTCTGTCCTTTGGCTATAGATTTAATCTAAAGATACTTCTCAAAGGTCTGTAGTTACTCCCATAGGACATCAGAAGTTGGGCATGGTGGGTTTCTTAATGTTTAGTGTACTTTGATGGATTTTGCTTACTTACATGCATATATATATATATATGTTTTGAACTCTTATGAACCTGCCTCTGTAGATTTAGCAATTATAAAATGACAGATTTTCTAATCTGTACATGCCTAACTGTATAGAAATGGTAACATTTCTGTACTGAGACAGGCCCTGAACACTCCTCTCAGACCTGGGTGACTATGCAGAGTGAACTACTGCTAGCAATACAAACTTGATTTGATTTTTTTATTATTTTGATTTTTTTTATTTTTCCGAAGAGATTCTAATAACTTTTATGTTGGCCAAAGCAATTTCCCTATCTTTGGCAAGGTTAGGGGATTATGTAGCAAAGCCCTTATGATCTTGGGAGATGCCAGAGACCTGTGACAGTATGTCTTTTCCAGGCCCTTGAGAGCCTTTAGAAGAGAACATGGTTTGTTTTGAAGATAAACAACTCTAATATGGTTATGCTTGGTGTATCCAATGGGGAAAACTGATTAAATTTATTTCTAGGACTTTGGGGAGCATTAGCTTTGGTGTAGCATTAGCTGTTCCCAAATGGTGAGTAAATCTCTACACTGGAGGTTCATTAAGAAATCCTCTATCTTTGAAACAGGGGTGGTGGCTCATAGTTGTTATAATGTCCAAAGTGTGCAAATGGGACCCTGCCTCCTAGCATAAACAAAAGCACAACGTAAGCATAACCAAACTAGGATTATGCATGTCTTGGGATGTGGTGTATTGTGTATTGTGTGTGTATTGTCTATTTGATGTATTACTGACCCAAAGAATTCACACTATTCCATTCCCTCTGTTGGGATATGAGGGAAATAAAGTTGACCCATGTGAATGGGATTCCAAAAATAAATTAAAGCAGATTAAATTCAGGTATTGTTTTCCCTGTTTGCTTGTTCCTACTAATCAGGTAAGAGAAAGACCACTCGGTGGGCACACTTTACTTCCTCAGTAATTCACCATCATCTAGAGGGAAGAAAATGGTATGGGAAATATGAAACAACAAAATTGCTTACAGTGAACTGGGTTGCTTACAGTGAACTGGGTTGACCTAGGTTGACCTGGGTTGACCATCTTCAACTAGTGCACAGATTTTCATGGGTCTTTCCACTGAGTTTGATTTGAACCTTAGCAGTGCCCCTGTAAAATGGTCTAATGAAACCTGAGATTGTATTTTGCTTGGATTGATATTCCCTGGTCACTTTCTGCAGCAGGAGTGAAATCTTGTATTGATTTCTGGGAATGGGTCCCATTTGCAGTTTGTTGCAGCTTTGGAATTGCCTACAATCCATTGGTCACAATGTTTCTCTTACACATTTCTTTCCTTCTTTTCTTTCTTTCTTTCTTTCTTTCTTTCTTTCTTTCTTTCTTTCTTTCTTTCCTTCCTTCCTTCCTTCCTTCCTTCCTTCCTTCCTTCCTTCCTTCCTTT
>CM021732.1:3879706-3904824 GCA_011075105.1 Heteronetta atricapilla | reverse complement strand
CTTTCTTTCTTTCTTTCTTTCTTTCTTTCTTTCTTTCTTTCTTTCTTTCTTTCTTTTTCTTTCTTTCTCTCTCTCTCTTTTTTTTTTCTTTTTTCTTTTTTTTTTTTAAAGTAAGTTTGGGATCAAATCATCTCAGTTGACTTGGCATTGCATTCTCTTTTGGCAAGAAAACTGCCTTGTATTCACTGGGAAGAAAAGAAGAAGGAAGCATTAAGGAATGGACAGGGTGAAAGAGAGAAAGAACTTTTAATTTAGCTTAGGGTCCTGAATGAGGTTAACAGATTTTGTGAGACTCACATGAAAGTGGTGGAAGATCAAACAGAATCTCAATTGATTTCTGATTTTGCTTTATACTATTTCATTATTTAGCGGTACCTTCTCTTCTGCCTTTTTTGAGGAAGAAATACAGTAAAACAAAGCAAATATTTTAGAAATTACACTTTGACAGGTGAAGCAAAATTAAAAACAACAAAATAATTCCATGGTTTGACCTTAAGCTTTCAGAAAATAAAACAAAACAAACAAGCAAAACAAGAAGTTAGTTGCAGTTTCCTCTTATATTCCAAGGATGTTTTAATTACTATTTTGCTTTTTGGAATGGGACCTCAAAGCTGACTGATGTTTCTTCATAAACTCTCCAGATATTTTAAGATTGTAATTGTTCTTTCTCCACATTTTCTTTTTCTCCCGTCTCAGGTTGCAACAACACATTCCAACTGCATCATTAAAAAGGAGCAAGAAACCTGTCTGGAGAAGATACGGAGGGCAGCTGCCCTGAACCCTCTTAATGACTCTTCTCCAGGTGAGTTTCAGCTTGGGATATGCCACATGAACATGATGGTGTCTAAACCTTTCCTGTTATGCCTGCAGGGGATTTGAGCAATGTCAATGCAAACATCTTACTAAAAAGTAATGGGGGCATACCATGCCAGTTGCTAGTTATTACCAGATATCATGAATTTGCTTCTATACATTAGGTGATGCAGTGACATATCTACAAAATTAATCAAAACCCACACCAAAACAACAGCAACAACATTGTGCCTGGAAAGGAAAGGTCTTGTTAGAGTTTATGACTTCTGCTTGTGTAGGTGCAACATCAGCTGTTGGGGACTGGACATAAGGCTTAAGTGCCTCATTGGTCTGTTTTGTAACAGCAATTGCTCTTTTCCCTTCATCATCTCAGTAATAATTTGTGCCTCTCTCACATGATCTGAAGACCTTTACAGGAATTAATATTATGATGACTGTAATCTTGATCAAGAATATTTGTGTTCTTGTTGAGATAAGAAACTGAGGCAGCAAGCAAAGAAGAAATTAATAGTTTAATATCCTGTCTCATTTCCCACTGACTGCTGCAGGAGATGCTAATGGCCAGCACCAATGAGAGAAGGACAAAGAATGACAAAGAAACTAATTGGAAATCAGGGGCTATTTTCTGAGTCGTGTCCAAACTGCTTCTACTGTGACTTGAATTGGTAAAAACTGAAGAGAACTGCAGATAAAACACTGTGTGTGTGTAATAAAAGAGGGGAAATTTATCTCCCTTTTTATTCACCACATATTTTAGCTGAGAAGCAAGGCAGGGTGCAGATATTTGTGTCACCAGAACTTCCTCTGCAGCAAACCATTTTAGCTGTTAGGAGTATTTCCATCAGTGTTCATGACATCCAGCTCAGACATAAGCTCAGCTTTATTCTGATTCCCAGCTTTAGGAAAATGATCTGCGTGGTTTGGCAAAATTGAGGAAAAGATGTGCTTAAGGTGGTTCATTTCAGCCCCATGGTTGTATTTTTGAATCCCTTTTTGTCCACTAAAGAAGATTTCCCAATTATTCTTCAGCCCAGAAGTGTCATAAGCAAAGACAAAAGGAAAAAAAAACAGTTTCTTCCCCCACAGAATGATGTCAGAAGCTGACCATTATCCCTACTTTTAATGATTATGCAATGACTATTATTTGGATTCAATAATTTATAGATTTTCCAAGGTGAAAAAAGACCATTTCACCAGCTACCATGTTCTTTATCACTCAGATCCAGAACAACCTTTGCATTTTGGTACTTGAGGGCTATTCAAATCAAACACTTCCCTCCTGCCTGTTTCAAATTCATAGAGCACAGTTCAGAGATAGAGGAGGTCCAGAGCCATTGGAAAGCCTTTTGCATCTTAGTGTGAGGAAAAAGTATCACCCACACAGGCAGGAAGAGATTGAATCTTTTCAAGCCCTACCTCAGCAAAACAAGTAGCACTCTTTATTATATTCCCCCAATATTTTTTTGGTTTTAAGAACTGTAAACAATTTTTCCCAGGCTTATTCTACTTAGACCTGCTAGGGCATATGTCAAGTGAGGAGGGTCTCTTTACTCAGTCCGTCACATTTTCACTTCTCTCTTGAACAATACATGAATATGTGAATAGGTGATGCCTCCATAGCGTGAAGAGAACTGCTGCAGTTTCCATAAAACAATTTCATACATAAATTTTCTGAGGATTTATTTCTCTTCATAGGGTCTTCAGAGTACAAAATGAGATTGTGAATTTTTAGAGAGTCTGCACATGCTCAGGCACATGCTCAAGTTACTGTGTTAGTTTTTTTTTTTTTTTTTTTTTTAAACAACAACAAACTTCAAAATCAGCTAAATTACTGAAACCTCTGGAAGCAAGGTAGCTCCATATTCTTCGGTTGCAAGTGACACAAAGTGAAATCACTGCATATAAAGCTTGAATCTGGGACACAAACAGGTTTTGTAATCTCTTTCTACAATATCTAGAACAATGACATTACAGAACCTATTGTACTCAAAGAATACTCCACATCCCATTCATTTCATAAATCCTACTACATGGTGTAAAAAAAATAGTGATAGTAATAGTAGGTTCTATGGTTCTGTTCTTCTGAGGCCTGGTGTTCTGTACTGATATTTCTCTTAGTAGTGCATGGAAGGCAATGCACTTTGAAGTTAAAAGCAGAATATCTTATGGCTTCCTACATTTTGCAACAATAACTTAGTTCTCCTGCCTTTGCTTTGCTCCCTTGCTGTGTTCAGCATCTGTGAATGCAGACATAAACTAAATGGTTCCCCAGAGCTCCTCTGGGTGAGGTCCAACAGGAGCACAATTTTGATGCTGCAACTGTAACCACAGGCCTTGAAGAGCAAGGCTGGCACTCTATTATGGAAAGCAGCCAGCCCTAAACTATGAGGGCTCTGATGTTTTCCCTTCTACTCTGCCTCTCAAGCCCAGATGTTATGCTCATTACTGTTTTATCCTTCACAATAGTTTTCCCTCCCTTTGCTGCTGTGCTCTGCCTATAATGCTTCAGAAACAATGATTGCATTGAGATTTTCTGTTAGTTTTTCTGAGTTGTATGTTGTCTTCTTCCTCTTTAAATCCTTTAAATTCTTCAGAAGCCTTTACATGAAAGGAAACAAGGTATATGTGTGTGTCCATCCCTGTCCAGCCATCACCTACAAAATCTTCATGAAAAAGAGTTTGAAGAAATTGACATTGAAATTTCAGCAGGACTCAGAATTCGACTCCTTTCCTCTGGAGAGAGAATTAAAATAATAAAGGGAAATAATGGAAGCTCCCTTGTTCTGGTTTTTGTCCCTGTTGTATTGTAGAGCTACACAAGTTCTTGCTGTCATCAGTCCAAAATGGACTTTCAGCCACATAGTAATTGATAAACCTCACTGCTGATCCATGTGCACTGTTTTATATATTATTTTATTTATGTATTTATTTATTTTATCCAGACTGTGTTGACCTGGATGAGACTTTCTTGGGCCATGCCAATATTATCCTGGGTTGCATTAAAAAAAAAAAAAAAAAAAAAAGCTCATCAAAAAAAGCCCATCAAGGGAGGTGATTCTCCCCCTCTGCTCTGCCCTTGTGAGGCCCCACTTGGAGCATTGCATCCAGCTCTGTGGCCTCCAGCACAAAAAGGACATGGACATGTTGGAATTAGTCCAGAGGACTAGAGCACCTCTGCTATGAAAAAAGGATGAGAGAGCTGGGGTTCAACCTGAAGAAGAGAAAGCTACAGGAATACCTTATTGCTGCCTTGTAATGCTTAAAGAACTTCCCTGTTCTTTGTTCTCCAAGCACTGATTAATTCTTTAGTGCTTTGCTGAATGCTTTTGTGTTTGTTAACAGGCTTTATAGAACTCTGTCAGATACAAACATAGAATCTTACAGTCATAGAATCATAGAATCATAGAATGCCTTGGGTTGGAAGGGACCTCAAAGATCATGCAGTTACAAGCCCCCTGCCATAGGCAGGGATGCCACCCCCTAGATCAGGTTGCTCAAGGCCTCATCTAACCTGGTCTTGAACACCTCCAGGGATAGGGCATCCACAGCCTCTCTGAGCAACCTGTTCCAGCACCTCACCACCCTCTGAATGAAGAATTTCCTCCTAATCTCTTATCTAAATCTCCCCTCTTTTAGTTTAAAACCATCCCCCCTTGTCCTGTCATTGTCTGATTGAGCAAAGGACAATCTGATTGAACAAAGGACAAACGATGGATTCATGTCACTTGAATATGGTTGTCTAAAGTAGAGAGGCCTTTATTAATGACAGTTATTTAGATTGTGATTGTAGTCAATATATGAAGATAAGTGCTTAGAAGTCACTTACCCTTACAAGTACTTACAGGACTTAAACTTGCCTTATTTTATACATCCAGCTTATGCTGAGAAGACCATGTGTAGAAGTGCTAATTTCTCTCTGTTGTTTATTAAAGCAATCATTACAAGGACGAGAAGTTAGGTGGTATGAATTTTATTGATTATACTGCAGTAGTACTGGAATTAACAAAACCTTCACAAATCAGGCATAAACCAAGCTGCAGGCTCTTAAAGGAATCTTGTTCTCAAATGGAGCAGCAGCAGCTAAAGGAAATGTTGTGAGCCTTCTGTAAACTCAGTCACAGTAGTCAAGATGAAAGCCTGTAAGTGTGTTGCTAGTGAAAAAAAAAATAGGATCATCTGTTACAGAGGAAAAAAAAGGATGCTATGTCCCTGCAATGCCTAATGGTAACCTGGTTTGATATAATTTGATATGGGTTCCTGAGCTTTTGGGAATATATTTTTCTCTGAAATGTGCTTTTTACAAAATAATAATTAAAAAAAAAAACTCTAGAAAGAAGCTGGAGAACAAATTAATCTATATGCTCTCCTTAAGACAGGTAAAACTTAGGTGAGGTGATCATCAGCCTGGCAATGGTCACTTAAGATGACTCAGAGAAAATATTCAAAAATTGCTGTAATGGAGCAGAAATTTCTAATATCTCCTTGGACTGTATGAACATATTCTGCCGACACATTCAGTGGCATTTTGGTAGTTCAAGTGAGGACTGCCTACTTTGAAAGCCCTGATAATAAATCTAAGTTTACTTATCTACTCAGCATTTGCTGGACTTCAGTTCAGATGGGTAGAGAAGAGAAGGAAAAATACTGGAATTTAATGCCTGCAGCTCTGAAAGTACAATTAACTGGAAAACATGTGTATGAGCTACTATTTCCATGCCATAATATACGTCTAGTTATAATTCCTACCTGGTTCTTTCAAAGCTATTACGTTTATAATCCTCAGAACAGCCAGGAAGTCCTTCTTTAATAACAGAGGAACATGAGTTAAAGGAAAATAAAAGGTAGAATGGATTTTGTCCAGACAACTTGCTAAGATATTAACTCTGATAAGATTAATTTCTGAGAGTAGGTCTGGAATCCTAGAATCACAGAATGGTTTGGGTTGGCAGGGACCTCAAAACCCATAAAATCCCAAACCCCGTGCCATGGGCAGAGCCACTTCCCACCAGCCCAGGCTTCCCCCAGCCCCTTGGGCACTGCCAGGGATGGGGCAGCCACAGCTGCTCTGGGCAGCCTGGGAGAGGGCCTCACCTCCCTCTGAGTGAAGAACTTCCTCCTAATATCTAAACTAAATCGACCCTGTTTTGGTGAAATCCATTACCCCTTGTCCTATCACCACATTGCCTGACAAAGAGTTTCTCTTCTGCTTTCCTGTGAGGCCCCTGTAGGCCTCTTCTCCAAGGTGAACAACCCCAGCTCCCTCATCCTTTCTTCACAGCAGAAAAGCTCCAGGCCTCTGAGCATCCTTTTAGCCTCCTCTGGACTCACTCTAATATATTCCTGTCCTTCTGGTGCTGGGGACCCAGAGCTGAGTGCAAGGCTCCAGGTGGGGTCTTACAAGAACAGAGCAGAGGGGGACAATCCCCTCCCTCACCCGGCTGCCCACACTGCTTTTGATGCAGTCCAGGATACGGTTGGCTTTTAGGGCTGCAAGCGCATGTTGCCTGCTCGTAACAAGCTTCTCCACAACCCCAAGTCCTTCTCCTTAGGGCTGCTCTCAATCCATTCTCTACCCAGAGTGTATTTTTCCTTGGGATTGCCCCAGCCCAGGTGCAGGACCTTGATCTTGGCTTTGTTGAACCTCAGGAAGTTCACACAGGCCCACCTCTCAGGCCTGCACAGGTCCCTCTGGGTGGCATCTCTTCCCTCCAGCATGTTGAACACACCACACAGTTTGGTGTCACTGTCAAATTTGCTGAGGGTGCACTTAGTCCCACTGTCCATATCACCAACAAGGATATTAAACAGCATTGGTCCCAATACTGACCCCTGAAGAACACCACTCATTATTGATCTCCACTTAGACACTGAGCTGTTGACTGCAGCTCTTTGAGTGCAACAATCCAGCCAATTCCTTACCCACCAAGTAAGGTGGTCCTTCCCTCAGATCTGTCTCTCCAATTTAGAGACAAGAATATAAAACAGGAAATAAAAGTGATAAATAAAAGTACTTTTCTGCAAGCAGTATGTTAATTTAAAGAAAAGGGGAAAAAAAAAAAAAGAGGGGAGCTCAGCTGAAATTTTTAAATAATTTAGGCTGAAAAATAATAACCATTAGCAAATTAGAAAAAAATTATTGTACTGACATTTTACCACTGAACATTGTTTTAGAAGTATTGCTAACTAAATTTAATTTAATTTAAAAATTAATGAAATATTAAAATTAAAAATAAAAAATCCTGTCTACCTGTTAAATTCTTTATATTTCCTGTCAACCAAAAAGAAGGAAAAAATCTTACCACAGTGAACTAAATGTTTTGTTTTGTTTTTCCATTTTTTAACTTAACCTTTGAAACAAAATATTGTTTATTATGCAGCTCCATTTTGAGTTTCTTGTTTCTCTGGTGACAGCTAGCTCATTAAATCACCCTGCACTTTTTTTTTTTTTGTATTATTATTTTTTTTGTCTGGAGGAAATAGGGGCAGGAAGTTAAGTCTTACTTTCTACTTCATAGCATACACAATGTGCAATGAGAAGGTGATCTAGAACAAATATGGGGAGCTTCTTCAGAGCGTACGCACAGACTACACACTGTTAAACGACTGCACACTGTTAAAAATGAACAATGACTATCAGTAAAAATTATACAATGAAAGAGGTGATGGTCTTTCATGTACTTGTGTTATCTGTTGGTACCTTCAGATTCATGGACAGATTCACAGGTAGAAGCTGTGACTGCTTGCAAATACATAGCTTTTTGATGTCTATAGTGTAGGAGGGGGAGAATTCATCTGGATTATAACTCAATGACAATATATGATTTTAGTATGATTTTCATCAGATCTTTGCAGCTCCTTTTAAACCGCATGCTTGTGTTCTATGGCATGAGGCAGTTGCTGCAGTCTTCTCCAGAAGTGAATAAGTTTCAGTGCAGAATTAGTGTATTCATGAATTCAAACCACGTTTTCAAAATTCTGAATACACCTTATATTTCTGTAAAAAGAGTGAGTGAGTAAGGTGTCAGACAAGTGGATATTATTTTAAAAGGTAATTCTGTAAAAATGCTCTTTTCTTACTATTCCCATGATAAATTTTGTTATCATTTCCTCTATTTTCTGATAAAAGTACTTATAGCTTCTTTAGACAGTTAATCTTACTGAGATAAACACTGTAGTAAGAGAATTTGATTCTTTCTAGAATCAATGGTACAGTTCACTGGCTTCTAGGATATGCAGTACAGACGTACAGGAGTAACAACACTGGATCAGAAGCAGAAGGTCACGTCATAGTTCAGGTGGCCCTAGTTACATGTGCTGAGGCAGATTAAGTCAATTTCACGTACAGAATAAAAGAGCTGTAGAACTCACTAAATCTCAATGGAAAGAGTTAGGCATCTCCACAGAGCCAATCATGTTTCCTAAGAGAGACCTCTAAAAAAATAATGGCAGGTTTGTTTGCTGAAGGATATTAATCAACCTATGGGACATATATGTGTATATAAATATATAGGTATGCTTATGTATTTGCATTGATTGTAGAGACATAGGAAAAAATAGATCATTAAAGTTTTATTATAAGCACTGACCAACGGGGACATAATTATCACCCTGAAGGATCTGTAGTACACCTGTTGATTCCCATTCCACCATGAAATAGCTCCCCACATGTAATGACATTTTCTGTTGATGGTAATGACATTATTCTTGTTCGTTTTTATGGCTCAGTGTTGGGAAAGGAATAGTGACACTAGAGCAGAGATCCAATGTGTGACAGCTTTTTCATCATCTGAAAAAGCTATGAGTTTATAGAACACAAGGCTTTTCAAAGAGAAGTGTGCATGAGGAATGATGCTCCAGCTTGCGACCTGCTGGAGGAAAGCATCACCAGACTGACCCCTTTTTCTTTCATGTGAGGATTATGGTCACCCAGTCATTTGCATGAAATGACCAGGAGAATCATCAAGTATCCTGCAGTGTCTTTCCATTTCCACCTTGTCTCTTTATTCAGTCCTTCATCTGGTCTCTCATAAGAGGTAGATTTAACAGGACTGGCAGTGGCACAGCCCAGGAAGTGATCTGGTTGGACTCTATTGTGTGGGATATAATGGGACTCTTGAGAGCCTGCATTGTTTGGTGGCATTGTTTGAACTTCCTTTGTTATTTTTCTGTAGCTTGAGGTGAAGGTGAGAACAATATCAGTTTTTTGTTGGTGGTGGTGTTTTTTTTTTTTTTTTTTTTTTTTTTTTTTCTCACAGAGTCTGCATGGAGTTTTTCTTCTGGAGTTTGAGATTTCTATGTCTTAGTTATTTTTATCTCAGCTATTGTCCCATAGCTGCCTTCACAGTCAATGGTCAAAAGTTGGCTTTTTGAGGGAATGAGTCATCAGACCTATTTCAAATGTCTGCTTTCAGATGAGAGACGTTCTCTAGGATTACCTCTTTCTGTCTACTACTACAAAAATTTTGGCTACTATTCAAATGTAGATGTTGGCAATTGGTCAGATGAATCTCACCCTGGAAAGCACATTTGCCAGTTACTGTTTACTTTGTTAAGGGGAATGGTTACCTGTACTTAGATCACCAGGGACAGAACATTAAATGCAATAGGAAAAAAAGGGGGTTAGCACCAACTTCTATGGCCTTTAGTAAAGAACTTCAATGTTAAGGTTTTCTGTACACTCTAAAAGCCACTTCTTTTTCACATTCTAACATACTGCATTTTAAATATTTAGAATTACTCCTTTCAGTACCTGTATGTATTGTAGTATCATTTGGGAAGCTCTACTCATGGATCAAGTGCTGCTCTACCAAATACTCAAGAGATTGTTCTTAGACTGTTTTTTATTGTTTATTTATTTTTTTTCTGATAAGACTTCATCAAGCACTAATATTTTAACATAGGTGGCCAATGACTAAAATTACCCAACTGTACAATTTAATTTGTTTCAGCTCATTCTGAGCTATATGCACTACCTATTAATATACCTCACTTACAAACTTAAGCCAAGAACTTCATTATGTAAAACTGCCTACTCAATAATATATGTAATTGAATAAGTGTAATAATTTGGACTGCTGACAGATTTTGCATATTGATTTTTCCTCAGCAAAATAAGACTGAAGGGCAGTGAGTTAAATCATCTTCAGACAGGTAAGGAAGCTACAGCAGTATAACAAGTATAGCTACTCCATCTGCTAAGCAGTAGAAAAAAAAATCTATATGTATTCTTCTCACCATGGATGGTAAAAAATAAATAAATAAATGACATAATTCAGCTTTACTTCCAGAAGTGTAAAGTAACTTGTATGCATAATAACACCTTAAATAACAATGCCATGAGCTCTTATTCTGTATCTAAGCCTTATTTCTTTTCCACAAAGATGTTTATATTTCTAATTCATGGAGACTTAACCTATTCTACGATTCTATGATTCTATGCCTTTTCTCTTGTTGAAAGTTGCAGTGGATCAAATCTTTATTTCCTCTATGGGATGGTGAAGAGAAATAAAATGTAGGGATAGTCTTCTATAACCTGCTTAACTTCACAGCATCTTCCATCACTGGATGAGCAAAGCAGCAGGAACTGCATGTCCTATATTCATTATATTGTTTTTAGCTTCTGGGCTAGGGAGCATGGGGGTGGAGAAAGGGAAATCCTTGCCTGGCTTTGTCCATGAGCAGCTAGCCAGCGTTGCTAACTCAGAAAGTGGATGATAATTTGCTCCTGGCAAAAGGGTGGAAAAGAGAATGTGCATTTCCTTCCCCAAATTCCTCTTGTGAAATAGAAGGAACAGAAAAGCAGAAAAGGAAAAATCTCCCAATTTTACTTTGTTTTCCATCATTTCTGTGAAACAAATGAAGCAAATAAGAACTCTTCTCAAGTGTTTTATTTTTGTGGTCATTGAATCATGTGTTGAAATATTTCATCCTAGAGGGAATAATTTTATATGCTATACTATTTTAAAAAGGTGGGGTTGTACTGTGCTGTTTTTATGCTTCCAACCTTGAGATTTTACTTTGTAATAACAATTCCACCACAAAAATAATGGGTTATTCAGTGGTGCAACAGTACCGCACCAAACTCAAGAGTCTAAATTCAGCTCACATTAGCTGGCTGAAAGCAGACATGTAGGCTACTTAGCAAAAGAGAGGGGGGGGGGGGGGGGGGACAGGGGGAGGGGGGGGGGGGGGGGGGGGGCGGGGGGGGGGAAAGCGGCAGGGCGGGCGAGATTCAATGAGTCCATCTTTGACGTGTATTTTAATATGATCTCTTAATTTCAATCAATTCACAAGTAGGACAGTATACCTTCTCTCCTACTGATGTGTGATCTTTTTGTTTGTTTGCTTATTTTGTTGTTTCTCCTTTGTTTGTTTGTTTTGTTTTCCATTTCACATCTACAGGAATATTGAAGTTAGAGTCCAATTCTAACTTTTATTCATTTGTTTTAGTTTTGGTTTTGAGGATATGTATTATTCCTGTAAGACTGTAGGAAAGGAGTAGAATTTAGTAATCTTTTCATCCAGACTTCAGAGTGACCTCAGTTAAAATAAATATTCTTTCTTTTTCTTCTCATCTCTGAATTTTGTTCCTGGATGCCATGACAACTTGTGATTTTGACAGCTTGATGAATACGTAGTGCCTTATAGGTTTATAGTTGAATCAAATTAATTACCTGCTTCTTATTCTATACTGTAAACACGTATGGCTGTGCAGGGACAAAATTAGATAAGCCAAAGCTCATCTGGAGCTCAATCTGGCTACTGCTGTTAAAGATAACAAAAAATGTTTTTATAAATACATCAACACAAAAAGGAGGACTAAGGAGAATCTCCATCCTTTACTGGATGCGGGGGGAAACTTAGTTACAAGAGATGAGGAAAAGGTGGAGGTACTTAATGCCTTCTTCGCCTTAGTCTTTAGCGGCAATACCGGTTGTTCTCTGGATACCCAGTACCCTGAACTGGTGGAAGGGGATGGGGAGAGAGCTGTGGCCCTCAGTATCCACGAAGAAATGGTTGGTGACCTGGTATGGCACTTGGATGTGCACAAGTTGATGGGGCCGGATGGGATCCACCCAAGGGTACTGAGAGAACTGGCAGAGGAGCTGGCCAAGCTGCTTACCGTCATTTATCAACAGTTCTGGCTATTGGGGGAGGTCCCAGTTGACTGGCGGCTAGCAAACGTGACGCCCATCTACAAGAAGGGCCGGAGGACTGACCCAGGAAACTACAGGCCTGTCAGTTTGACCTCAGTGCCAGGGAAGCTGATGGAGCAGATTATCTTGAGAGTCATCACGCAGCACTTGCAGGGCAAGCACGCGATCAGGCCCAGTCAGCATGGGTTTATGAATGGCAGGTCCTGCTTGACGAACCTGATCTCCTTCTATGACAAAGTGATGCGCTGGGTGGATGAGGGAAAGGCTGTGGATGTGGTCTACCTTGACTTCAGCAAGGCTTTTGACACCGTTTCCCACAGCATTCTCCTCAAGAAACTGGCTGCTCTTGGCTTGGACTAGCGCACGCTTCATTGGGTTAGAAACTGGCTGGATAGCCGGGCCCAAAGAGTCGTGGTGAATGGAGTCAAATCCAGTTGGAGGCCGGTCACTAGTGGCGTTCCCCAGGGCTCGGTGCTGGGGCTGGTCCTCTTCAATATCTTCATTGATGATCTGGATGAGGGCATTGAGTGCACCCTCAGTAAGTTTGCAGATGACACCAAGTTAGGTGTGAGTGTCGATCTGCCTGAGGGTAGGAAGGCTCTGCAGGAGGATCTGGATAGGCTGCACCGATGGGCTGAGGTCAACTGCATGAAGTTCAACAAGGCCAAGTGCCAGGTCCTCCACCTGGGGTGCAATAACCCCAAGCAGAGCTACAGGCTGGGAGATGAGTGGTTGGAGAGCTGCCAGGCAGAGAAGGATCTGGGAGTGATGGTTGATAGTCGGCTGAATATGAGCCAGCAGTGTGCTCAGGTGGCCAAGAAGGCCAACAGCATCCTGGCCTTTATAAGAAACAGTGTGGCCAGCAGGGCTAGGGAGGTGATCGTCCCCCTGTACTCGGCTCTGGTGAGGCCGCACCTCGAATACTGTGTTCAGTTTTGGGCCCCTTGCTACAAGAAAGACATCGAGGTGCTTGAGCGAGTCCAGAGAAGGGCGATGAAGCTTGTGAGGGGCCTGGAGAACAAGTCCTGTGAGGAGCGGCTGAGGGAGCTGGGCTTGTTCAGCCTGGAGAAAAGAAGGCTCAGGGGTGACCTTATCGCTCTCTACAGGTACCTCAAAGGAGGCTGTAGTGAGGTGGGGGTTGGTCTGTTCTCCCATGTGCCTGGTGACAGGATGAGGGGGAATGGGCCAGGGGTGTTTTAGGTTGGATGCTAGGAAGAACTTCTTTACCGAAAGGGTTGTTAGACATTGGAACAGGCTGCCCAGGGAAGTGGTGGAGTCACCATCCCTGGAGGTCTTTAAAAGACGTTTAGATGTAGAGCTTAGGGATAGTGGGGACTGTTAGTGTTAGGTCAGAGGTTGGACTTGATGATCTTGAGGTCTCTTCCAACCTAGAAATTCTGTGATTCTGTGATTCTGTGTGATTCTGTATTTTGGACGGTCTTGAGGTCAGCACCAGGAACAGCTCTTACTATTCTTGAGATATAATTCTGCTGTTGTCAGTCTGCAACCACATCTCCCCCTGACTTCAATAGGCATTATCAATATGTATTTCAGTAAAGAGAACTGTCCTGGGCTCTGTATTTAGGGGAAAATTACCTCCTTGGGGAACAATTGCAGCATTGGATGTATTTAACTGGCTAGTCTCCCAAGACTCCTTATGCAATTGATAGACAGACACTGAGATTCAGATTCAGTTTGCATATGAAAACACCTAAATTCAGGTGTTTTAATCTGTAAAATGAATCACAATCAAATTGTATCCATAACCTCAATGATTTTAGCTTCATATTTCATTTCTGGATACTCATTTTCCCGATTCTCCATAATTTGCTTATATTATTTACTATCTCTCTGTGGAACAAACCAAATGAGGAGCCTGCCCAGCTAGTTTTGCCAAGTAAGACACATCTAAAGTTAGTGCAATTTTCACTCTTCAAGAGCAGGTAGTTGAATCTTGTGGACAAGCATCTGGAGGCAGTGTTCTCATCTATTCTTTCTACTGCTTTTCTGATTACACTAATAGCCATTTCAGGTTTTGTGAATGCCTGCCTCTCCACAGCAGCTTGTACTTTTGATAACAAAACCATACCTTTCATGCTCCATAGTTGCTAGAATTGATTGTTTTGTTTCCTTTACTATAAAATAAAATAAAATAAAATAAAATAAAATAAAATAAAATAAAATGAATAACAAAGACAAATCAAAGCAAGCACAGTGAAACAAAACAAATAGAGACAACAAGCAAAACAAAAGACAGGGTTAGAATAATTCTTAATTTCTGATTGAAGGAGAAGTTGCAAGTACCATAAGTGAGTGTTTACCAAGACAACATGAAAAAAAAAAAAAAAAAAAAAGTAACTGAGTAACTGGACATAGAAGCCCATGCAAAATGAAATGTTTTATAAGAGAAAAAACATTGTTACAGTGTGTTACAAGAATATGCCCAAACCGTATGACAAAAGCAAAGCCAAACTGGAATAATGATCACAAACAATTAATGAAAATGCACTGGAAAACTGTTGCGTATATTCTGAAAACATGCCTCATCTTTTGTTCACAAAATATGAGTACTTGAATCCATTCCAGGTTTTTGGTCATACAGCCAAATGACTAATATGATTCTACCCCTTCTCTGCTAACCTGAAAATGACTTAAGACAGAACCCATTATTATCATAACTGAATAAACAAGAACAAAATTAAATACAGTACTCCTAGTCAGATTATTACATAATCATTTGTTCCACGTTATTCTTCAAGGATTAAGAACTGATAAAGAAAAGTTCAGATGATACAATTACAACAGCTGATCACTTCTATACATATAAGATTTATTGTTTGTTTTATAAACAGTGCAAGCTTTTATGTGCTTTCTAATTTTTCTTCTACAAGTACCCTAAAGACATAGTCCATGGACACATGTATCTGAGGATACATGTATTATATACATATTATTATTATATATATTATATTATTATATACATATATTTATATATGATTACATATTATTGTACATATTACTATATACATAGATCTGTGTTCCATACCTATATAAATAGACAACTATATCTATAAATACCTTCTACACTCTTAACTGTGTTTTACGGTATGGATTAATTTCCCATCTGCTTAGGACATCTATTCACTCTCAGAACATCATGAAGAAATAAATCTTTTACCATCTTTATATATGACACTGATGCTGTCACAGTCCCTGGAAGTCACAGATCATCAAATGGTCGAAACATAAAGTTCCTTTACTGTAAGTGCTAAGATATCCAGAACTGTGCCCTGCAATACATTCTAATCCTTTGTCCAGGTAATAATAAAGTCACCAATAATGAGAACTCATAAATTCACTTTTAGAGATTTTAGTTATAGTTTATTTTGTCTGGGTGCAAGGAATGAACTTTATGATCTCCACAGCTCCCTCCAGCCTTATTTTCTGTGTTTCTGTGCTTATTAAACATTCTAAGAAATATCACCAGTAAAAGAATATTGATTATATGTATGCAAATTTTCATAGTTATTTATTACTTCAGACAGGAGTGTAATTACCTGCCCACACATTTTATGAGCAATACCACAGAACAATTTCTCTTTCTACTGGGACTAACTTTCTAGTGAAAAGAGAGGGAGAAGGAATAACACAATTATTTCCATTTCATATATATTTTTAACCCACCTCTAAATCCTCCAAACTAATAGTCTCCAACAAACAGCAACTTAATGCATGAAGAAACCCTGTGACTTTGTTGGAATTAACTCTTCATTTACAAGAGCAAGCAAAAGGAAAATGAAGATCTGCAGATTTTTTTTTTTTGTCCAAATATGGTTAAAAAATATTTTAAATGTTTTTTCCCAAAATACCACTTCATGCAATGTCTACTGTAGTAGCTTTGATGGAGGTAGTGACTAAACCCGCAGTGTTGGATGTTTGACGCGTTTATATATATATTTGGAAGTTGAAATTAATATGACTGTTTCTATGCTATAAGTGGTCAGGTAGTGATAGCAGCTTCAGAACCCTTTAATAACTGTTTCTCATTTCTTCCTGTATCCTCCTCATCTTTAGATAAAGATAGATGCATCTCACTTGTTCACAAAGAACCTGATCCAAGGCAAGGGAATAGTCTTGTCCCTAGTGGTTCAGATTCCTTCCACTTGGTCCTGTGACCTGTGACCACTTCCTATGGTTTTCTGGGCATTTTCACCTAACACATTTAATGTATTTAAGACATGGGAAATGCTTGATATTGGAAATATTTTTGATTCATCCTGGATGTCATTATAATGTTTATGGATTTTGTTTTTCTTTGCTTTACTATAGGCTGATGGGAGAGATGTATGCTGTAGTTTACACACTATAGAGTATAAAAAGTATGTAAACTTATACTTTTCCTGGATCAAGTACTTATATGGCCTCTGGTTCCTAGTGATAGTACTGGTCTGGCTGTGATGTCACTGGTCATTTCTTTGCAGTCTACATCCAATTACATCTGTGCCTATTCTCTCAGTGCTGAAAATCTTTCTAAAATCAACCAACCAACCAATCAAAAAAACACCAACAAATTACCAGGGTATCAGGGGAATATCATGATATGTCTCCATGCCTCACTAACATATCTTTATCCTTCTTTGTCATACACTCTACCTCCATTTTCACCTATCGAAATACCACTCACATTGCCTTTTCATTTCAGGTAGTAAAGTACCCAGATCAAGCCATCAATCTTTACTTTGGACTGGGAAACATCTGGCAGCTGAGAACTTACTGAACGATGTAATTTACTTTAGTCTTCTATATACTGACCAAAATTTCCTAGGTGTATGCAAATCCTTATAATAATGCATTGGATTTATGCTTCAGTGATGTTTTTGCTGTTCTCTGAGTACACTGTGGGCAGAATCAGAGAAGTTCATCATGAAACAGCAGACACACAATGTGTTAACATGTCTTTTAACCAGCTTTTTAAAATGTATTTATTTCCTTTGCTTCCTCCAGTAGATCATCAGGTCCCATGGGCTCTAATAAGGAATTGTTTGACTCACCACTAGAACAATTTCCAGGAGAGATTATGGAATTTGCACACTGAAAGAAATTAAGTTATTTAATTCAGTCATTTCTCATTCTCAGAAGATTTGAAGGAGTAAACAAGGAATAAATGCCTCTCAAGTGTATACACATTGGCGTCACTGTGGTTACATCAAGAACGAATTTGGCCTGAGATCTGTTATAAGTTATCTTCTACTACAGAAGTGCTTTCTCCATTTAGATAGCTATTTATAAACAATAGAAAAGCAAGAAAATGAGGACAGGAGTATGAAAATGAAGGGTCAGCTTTCTTCTGAGCACTATTACAACTCTTGCTCTAGAGGGTGTTTCGTTTTGAATGTTATTACTTTTGTTTGTGTTGTTTTGTTTCCAAGCTGTAAAAAGAGCAGAAAATCTTCTTACCCACAGAGCTACCATGAAACCTAAATCATTACCATTTGTAAATGCTTTTGAGAGAAGTTAATATATGTGCAATGGAATTTAACATAAGTTCTGAAATTACCAGTCACATAGCCCTTGAGGTTGGTTGCTATTTTCAGTTGTTCAACGCCTGTCTGTTCTGTTTAGTCTATTTATCCTTTAAGAAGCAAGTCCAAATTCTTTAAAATGTCATTGACTAGGCAGCTGTTCACTTCAGGTTTGCTCTGAGTAAGTCTCACTGAAAATCCTATTTAGCTATTTTTTAAGTTCAAAGCACAACCCCCACAGTGAGAAACTGTTTCAATGCTTATGTCCCATTTTAGTCCCACTGTAGTACTGTTGTGAGATTTGCTAAAAACTATCAAATCAATGAATTGTTTTGTTGTAATTGTTATTTGTTTTTGTTTTTCCATTTGTGTCAGAGCAGATTTGAAATCCTGAATTTATTTCTGGGAAATGTTAATGCTCAGAAGACCTGCTACCAAATCCTCTTAATTTCTTCTTCCATACATCCCCATCCTCTCTCTATTTCCAAAGGAATACAAACTCCAAAACACCAAAATGACATGACAAGAAAATTTTTATTTTCTCTGTGTCCATGGCAATGAGTGAATCCCATTCACTCTTTACAGATCTTTACAGATCTTTACAGATGTCTTCTTCATAGGCCCATAAATATTACAATGTGCCAAATATCAACTATTTTCCATGTATGGCAGAAGTGACAATGGACTCTTATACAGCTTGGAAAGAATCTTTGCTTACAGCCCTAGCTGAAAGCCAGGGTTCATTGTGAGGCATGTTAATACTTGTGAAAAATTAGCATGCACATATGTTTTGAACAAAAGCTTTAGAGACCTATATTTCTACCCAGCTCCTCCACTAACACAAACAAAAATAGTCTTAGTTAATACTGTTAACTGAAACACTTCAAAAAGATAGGAAACAGTTTGTAGTGCTCCATCTAGTTAATCATTAGTTTTAGGCAGGCTGTATATGTGAAAAAGACGAACCATTTGGGTAGGATCTGACCGAAGAAGGTAATGTTTTATAGAACACATCTTTCTGGTTCTTACTCCTTTGTTTTCTTCTTAAACTTTGCCTAACTGTGTAGCCAGTATTTTTCCTATCTTTTTTCCCAGAAATGACTTTGATCTTAGGGATTTAGGGATTAAGATTAATAGCATTGTGATGTACGCAAAGCCTTCTAGGCACTGGTGGAATAGGCTGTCTTTTCCCCTCTCTCTCAGCTTAGAAAATTAATGGAAGACAGAGTTGATAAAGACAACTGCATTATCTCTGCTTCTCCTAATAAAGGAGGAAAGTGAGTCAGAATGGCGTGGTGGTAGGGCAGAGCAATGATAGCCATTTTGGCTGCCACCAGCAATAAAAGGAACAAGGGGTACCAGCTGCTGCCAGGCAAGGCTGCCTCCAGCAGTAACCCATGATCTCACATTACACATGCCCTGAGTGATGCCTGATCATCCACAGCTGGTGAGCTTGGCACTGGGTCAGGTTTTGGCAGCTTGGAAGTGTCATTCTGTACTCCAGCAGCACTGGAATAAAATCTCCTAATTTTCTGACTAATTTCACAAAGTTTTTCTGCCTCCAGAGTAGCAAAATGGTGACTCTCACAGATGAATAACCAATCCCTTTTAAAGGAAGTTAAATAAAACCTCTCAATTTCCCAGATAATTGGCTTTTTACTCCCCTGTATAATTAGATGAAGAAATGTTCCAAAGATTTTGCCAAACGGAAGTTTCTCTTTAAAATGCTCCAAAGCTCACCTAAGGCCAATTGGTTGGCAGCACTTAAAGGATTTTTGAGATTTACTTGGATGAGGTTTTCTTGGCTGGTAACAATGAAAGAAAAGTAACAAGCATGAACTTAGAATAAATATCCTGTGATCGAAAGAAATAAACAGCTTTAGATGAAGAACATAGTTTTATATCTTTCTCATTATAGATAACTTAGAATACCAGATAGAATCATAGAATATACTGGTTGGAAGGGACCCACAAGAATTATCAAGTCCAATAGCTTCTGTCATTTAAAGGCTGATCTTCGCCATGTATAAAATGTTCAAAGAATAAAAATAGGCATTAGCCTTTCCTGTTTAGATGTATTTCACAGGAGATCATAGATGGAGACAAGACATAGACAAGACTTTTCACTGTCATGAGGAGAGTAGTTCTAATGGATGAATTGCTGGACAAATGAAGAGATCTTGGTTTTCTTTTCTCCTCTGAGACAGATCACGGTCAAACAGTGGTTAGTGTATGTGTTTGTACTTGTTCCCCTATGTAAATGGTAGGAATAAGGATAAAGTTCTGATTTATAATTTGTGTAGCTTGCTCCTAAGATATATCAAGAAAGTGAATCAAACTGCTTGAGTGATGCAGAACAGCCAAAGCAGGTGAAAACCTCCCTCATGAACACTAGAAAAAAAAAAAAGAAAAAAAGAAAAAAAAAAAAAAAGAGTAGCTTCTAGTTCTGAAAAGCACAATTTAGGTTCAGCAAATGCAAGGCGTATGCACTTCATCTCTTGCGAGCTACAGCCTGCCATCTTCATCACATTGTTTTCTGCTTCTGTGCTTTAAGACCCACTGTTATAATCAAAGAAAGCCCATTCTTTCTGTTTATTTCGCTTCTAGTTCTTAATACAGTCTAGAATTATCTTGATAGATAAAAAGTAAAGTATCTCAAATCATTTTTTTTCCAATGTTTTATTTCATAAATTAAGCCAATATTTTTTATAAGTCATTTGAAAATAGTCTTGCACTCAGGAATGTTTAGATCTCTGTAAATATCATCCTATAAAGCAACTAACTTTACTGATAGTGATGTACCATTAGAAAATATTATCATAGTTTATACAGTTATCACTATATAAACAATAGATTTTAAATGGTCAAAAAAATAGATTGTAAATAGTAAACAAAACAAAGAAATGATAAAAAAATAGATTTAAAATGCAACAGTGTTGCATAACTTTATGCCAGGAGCAGTAGTTATCTAGAGAAAGGCAATGGAAAATGTCAATGTGGGAAAACTGCTGGTAGGTTTGACCGCAGTTTATTTTTCTTCATATGCAATTGAGTGACTCGGACGATAACTGTGGAATTCTTATGCTCTGAATACAGATTTTTAAAGCCTAAGATTAGGCTTTCTCTTGGTGCCTGCTCTAATCTGTAGCAGAAAATAGGCATTCCAGAGGATAATTTATCTTAGAAAACCTACAGCAGTGCCCTCTGGAGGTGCCGTGTTTTTTTTTTTTTTTTTTTTTTCATGCGCTATAAAAGAGGTGTAGAAGAACATAGCTCAATTTACATATCTAACATTTATATTTTAAAGGTGAATGAATGCCATGATAGACAAAACAAGTTGCTTCTTGCTGCAGCAGTAGGAGAATTTGAATAAAGGTAGAAATTCTTAGTGTAATAGCTGGTCTGGATGGCGTATGCTGTATCAATAAATATTGTTCAAATAATGCCAGGAGCTATGAGAAATAGTATCTGGGAAGGGGAAAAAGTGTTTTTCTCTGCTGGGCTTCCCCTTGTACTCTTTCAATCCTGTTTTGTCTTACATACAGGAAGGAATGACTTTTTTTTTCTTTCTTTTTCTTTCTTTTTTTTTTTTTTTCTTGCAAATGATCAAGTATTTTCCTTTCCAACATAGGATGTCTTCTGTTAGTATTTTTTTCCCTCCTTTGTAGCTTTTTCTGGAATTTCCTTTTTTTTTTTTTTTTAATTTTTATTTTCTACTTAATATGTCCTGGGCTTTCAAAAAGAAACTATTGAATCTGACTGTCACGATTTTTCTGCCTAAATTGAAACACCTGTAGAGACACCATTTCTGCAATAGGAGCTTGTATAAGGTAATTCTACTTTGAAATGTCAATCACTTTCAGAAATCCAGGTCTCATACCCAGGCCTTGCTTAACCTTTTATTTATTTTGGTATTTACCTAGATTTATGAAAGAACAGGAAGCACCTATCTCATATTCCCCCTCTCTCTGAAGGGCTTTATATGTAGTATGCCCTTTAAAAGTTATTGTGCATCACATAATTCAGTTTAATATACTGGCTTGTAGCATTATGTTTTCTTTGATATTACTTTTCTGAATGCAATATGACCTTGAATGTGACATTTTAAACTAATACATGAGAAAAAGAGCTGAACCTAAAACTGAACATTGTAGGCCAAATGGATTGTCTTTCACCTTAAACCTTCATTTCCATACATGAAAAAATATAGAAATATCACATTTATGTATTTGCATGTTTTCTTAATATTCCAAGGAAACAAATTTTATGCAAAATTATTACCTATTACCTTTTGTCTGTCTATTGGCCCATTAACCCCTTTGCCCATTTGTAGTGGGTTTACATGGCAAGGTTTTGGTAGCAGGGTGCCATAGGGGTGGCTTCTGTGAGAAGGATCTAGAAGCTGCCCCATGTTTGGTAAGGGCCCCACTACTGACCAGAGTTGAGCCAGTAAGTGATGTTGTTTTGTGAGAGTGTATTTAAGACAGGGAAAAAAAACGCTGCACCACACAGCAGCTGGGAGAGTGAGAGGAGTGAGGAACAGCCTTGCAGGCGCCAAGGTCAGTGAAGAAGGAGGGGGAGAAGTGCTCCAGGCACCAGAGCAGAAGTCCCCTGCAGCCTGTGGTGAGGACCATGGTGAAGCAGGATGTCTCCCTGCAGCCCATGGAGTACCACGATGGAGCAGGGTTCCACACTGCAGCCCGTGGAGGAGACCACGGTGGAGCAGGTGGACCTGCATTGATGGAGACTGCAGCCTGTGGAAGACCCCTACCAGAGCAGATTCCAGGCCGGACCTGTAGCCCGTGGAGAGGAGCCCATGCAGGAGCAGGTGACCTGGCAGGAGCTGCTGCCCGTGGGGGACCCAGGTTGGAGCAGTTTGCTCCCGAGGGATGGACCCTGTGGTATGGACCCATATCTGGAGCAGTTCTTGAAGAGCTGCTGCCTGGATCAGTTCAGCGAGGACTGCATCCCGTGGGAGGAACCCCACAGCACAGGGGACGAGAGTGACCAAGAAGGAGTGGCAGCGAAGAAGCGCTACAGACCATAACTCCCATTCCCCCATTCCCCTGCGCTGCTTGGGGGCAGGAGGTGGAAGAGGGTGGATGGGGGGGAAGGTACTTTTAGTTTCTTTCCTTTGTTTCTCGCTTTTCTAGCTCATTAGTAATAGGCAATAAATCTTACTATCTCCCTATGCCGAGTCTGTTTTGCCTGTCACAATAATTCCTGAGTGATCTCCCTGTCCTTATCTCAGTCCTTGAGCCCTTTTCATCATATTTTCTCCCTGTTCCTCTTTGAGGAGGGAGAGTGAGAGAGCAGTTGTGGTGGAGCTCAGCCGCCCACCTGAGTAAAACCACCACACCATTTTCTTGTCATTCCTTTTTTTCATATCCTCACTTCAGCCAACAATTTTAAGGTTTCTGAATAAATCAGCAATATTTGTCAGAGAATTAGTAGTAGTGTCAGAGCTGCAAATTCCTATATGTTTCGTGAAAATGGTGTGCTGATTACAAGGAAGATGTCAAAATGAATATTTTCACAGAGAGGGGCCAGGTAGGATTGACTTAACCGTTTTAAGAGGAGTGAATGATTTCACAGTAGTTTAGTACACAAACCTTGCCATCCAAAAGCACATCTATACATTCGCACCTTCTCCTGCCAAAAATATACATCAGAAATGCGCAGCTATGTTGCGCTAGGGAAAGAATAAGGAAACAGGAGGGTGTTGCAGATACAGTAAAGAACATTTAACTATATAGAGTGTAAATGAGAGTATTGCAGAAGAGGCACCGTGAGGTAATAGGACACAGATGTATGGAAAAAGAACAGTTTGCACACAGTCCTGGTGACAGTGACTCCATGTTGGATGAAGATAGCAGGCAGCCAATTTAAAGCAAGGTCTTTTCCTTGAAACTGGCAAAGTTTAGCCACAGGACTGCCTGAAATCTGTTGTTATATCTAGCCACTATCAAAACTGGGACAGTAAAGAGCTCTTGACAGAGGTGATGAAGAAAATAAAGAAAGCCAAGCTATTTTCAGAAGAGCTCTTTGTCACTGCTATTCTGTCAGAATAGCTTGGGAATTTTTATTTTATTTATTTATTTTCTGTCTCTTGTTCATACACTTCAGCGAGGAAGAGAGAATTTCAGCTGCCAGCAGTAGCAAGGTAGAGAGAAAACATCTTGCTCGAAGAGGCTTAATTTAAAGCTAAGGAGAGGAACAAGACTTGTGTGACCCTCCAAGGAGGGAAGATGACTGGAATGGTTTTAGTGCTAGGTATAATCTTAAAATTACATCTAAGACTGAAAAATGATAAAAATACATAGTTTTCCCCTTGCTATGAAATTTGGTTTTTCTCTTGTAGAGCTGTTCCTTTTCAGATGTTGCCAAGTCAGATCCATCCTTAGGAATGTGAAGCATCACCATCAATTTCAATGATATTGAATTGCAACTTAGCTGTCATGAACTTCATATGAAATTTATATAAAGTGCATATTGTTCTTCAGCTGAAATCAGGACCCCACTTTTTCAATATTTAACAGTCACAATAGGAGGTGAACACTGCCACAGGGAGCTTACAGTTAAACACTTTTTTTTTTTTTCCCTCACACTTTTACAAGCAGAAGCTTGAGATAAAGATGTAGGGACTGACCAAGTGGTTTTCCATAAGCAGCCACTGTGGCTTGCCTGTGGTTTGAGTTGCTTGGGAACTATATAGCTATGCTGGTACCATTTACAGCCTTCAGTAACATGTTTGAGCCTTCAGCTAGACTCATTCACTAAGGGTAAGGAAGTGGCTAAGGCTGTATTCCTACAGGTCAACTCTGTGCCCAGAAGGCTATTGGTACATGTCAAAAGACCGCATAGTCCCTATGGGGAATATAAGCTTCAGCTATTCAATAGGCAGATATTTAGGGCAAGAGTTCTTATTCTACTAAATGTAATCAGTGGAGAGAAGGAAGTAGACTTACAGAGCGATTCATTGCCACTGGCATGTTAAAATGGGGTTAGCCCTATCTGAAAAGAGTCTCCCCATGGACTACAGAAGAAGCTTCACTTTGCTGAGTAACGTTAAATAGGTAAGTCTTAGCCATCTGAAATTAAATCAATCCTGACTAATTCTGTAGTCAAATTGACTGCTTTGCGTTTCCTCAAAAGTCATTGACAAATGGGGCTCCCAAAGGATGAGACATTTGCTCTTCTTCTCCATCATCATATTTTGCAGTCCTGATAAATTGTTCAGAGAGCGCTGCTTGTTTCAAAGTATGTTTTCACCCAAGTCCCCTCTAATACTGGAATGTGCCTTCTGTTTCCTTTTAGATGTAGAGCTTAGGGATATGGTTTAGTGGGGACTGTTAGTGTTAGGTTAGAGGTTGGACTCGATGATCTTGAGGTCTCTTCCAACCTAGAGATTCTGTGCTTCTGTAATCCCATTGGAGAGAAAATAGATAGCTAAATAAGAAGAAATACTCTTCTGCTTATACTATGAAGAGAGTTTAAGTAACTTCCCAAGGTCAGATGCCAAGCTTTGCATCACTAGTTGAGATGAGTTGAACAAAGTTTAGCAAACATTTTATTTTTGCTTTTCTTTTTTTCTTTTCTTTTCTTTTCTTTTCTTTTCTTTTCTTTT